>JAVLVB010001067.1:1312395-1343128 GCA_032876305.1 Orestias chungarensis | reverse complement strand
TAAAATAATTTAAAAAGAAAGGTTGATTATATGATACGACGGACTGCCAATAAAATAATTTAAAAAGAAAGGTTGATTATATGATACGACGGACTGCCAATAAAATAATTTAAAAAGAAAGGTTGATTATATGATACGACGGACTGCCAATAAAATAATTTAAAAAGAAAGGTTGATTATATGATACGACGGACTGCCATACAGGACGAAGAGGACGGTTTTTTTTCTTTTCTTTTTCACACTTGAGATAAAACCGACCTGAGCCGGTGGAACCTACGTCACTTCCGGGAGTTGTATCCATTTGTTTGTGGCCAGCAGTTAATGCGTACACACCAAAGATATGGTCGCCCTTGTACGTTACGACGTATGTGGCTGGAAATTAACGAAGTGTTCTTGTTTTTGAGCCGTTAATCTGAAGGTTATCGGCTCCTGTGAGCTAGCTAACGCGTTGGCGTTAGCAGAGACAGGAAAGCGTGTGCTAGCTAGCTAGCTGCTTGTGGTTAATTGGCTAACTATTGTTAGCTTGTTGGACACCGGCTGTATTGTGGAGGGTTTTTGTTCCGTGTGGAGGTAAGAGTCCGGATCCTGGTACCGCAAAGCTGTGAAGCAGATGGAGTGCCCTCATCTGAGCTCCAACGTAGGCTCTGCCAGCGATTCGCCCCGGTTCCCTAACGGTACACCGTCCTCCTGGTGCTGTAACGGTAAGAGCCTCAGTTCCGTTTAGAAAAGCAACGTGAGGGTAGTTCAGTTAGCGCAGTCTGTTTGTTTTTTTTATCTACTCTCACACTTTTCGACCCACTCTGTGGTTACAGGGAAATACCCACAGCTACAAGAGCTAACCCCGGTTTTGCTCTGAAACCAATAGGAACAATGGTTCAGTCTAAAGGGCTCCGCTGCTTCTTTGTCTAATCACCTTTTTTATGTTCAGTTTGCAGGTCGAATAAAAGTCCATGGATTTGCCTTACCTGTCTAATGGTTCACTGTGGCCGGTAAGTAGATGCTTTTTGTAATAAAAAAAATGTTATTCAGAACCGTGAAGGAGTTTAAATAGATTATATTATTTAAAAAAAGCCTAAAGGTCTATAACTTTGTTATATTTAACTTGCTTAAGCTAAGCCAGTTAATAATTATCGGGTAAGTAAGTTTACATTTTGTAACCATGAAGGTCTTATTTTTATTTTATTTTTTTCCCATGATGCTACTTAGTTAAATGTAAAAAAAAACCTGTTTAAATTATGTTTTGTATAATTTATGCATAATTTCCAGTTAATGTTTTTTTTTTACAATGTTAAGCTGCGGTCTGGATAAAATTAGTCTACACTTTATATGTTAGTGCCATAAATTGCGACAATATTTGGAAACTTTTCCCGCTTAAATTACTTTGTAACTATAAACTGGTTTTCCTTTAATATCATCAAAATCATAACAGTCCCATTTTCTTTAAATAATTAAACTTAGAATAATGTCATTAGGTCAAACACAAAGAAATAATCAAATTAGAACTTCTCTTTAAAAAAAATATTTTTTTTATTTTGTATGAACCTCAAATAGCATAAATAAAATAACTATTTTTTTAAATTCTTTATATAGCTTAATTGTTATTAATATTAATACTTATTTTTATCTAGATATGTCAACGGGCATGCAAAGAAACACTTTGAGGAGAACCAAGGCCCTGGTATTTGTCAACGGAAGGGGGAAAAACACGAGAAGGAGAAAACCTATCATTCTGTCTGCATGGACTGCAGCAGCTTCAATGTGTTTTGGTGAGTCTTCCTATTGACAACTGTAGACATCTCAAAGGTTCAACAGTCCATGTAATGGATACGTTTAAGCTTGTACGTGTGACGTTGCAGAGGTTTATCAGACATTTTTACGTGTTTGTGTTGTAACTGTTTGTTACTTCTTTGCGTAGTTACAGATGTGATGAGTCTGTTGTCAATGACACCAAACTGGGGCATGTACAGAAGGTGAGAGAACATCTTCAGAGCTTAGAAAAGTAAGTAAAACATTCACTAATTTTGATGGTGTTTGGCTCTGAAAGAATTTCACATGTATATTGTTAATTTTAAAAAAAAAATCTCTCTTGCAGTTCATTGCTGTTGGGAGACAGACCGAGGAAGAGGAAATTCCTTGAAAGCACAGCTGCAGATGGAAAGCTGTTAAAAGATAATGTAATATTTTACTTTCTACAGTTTGTCTTGTTTTCCCCCTTAGAGTCACTCACTGACACATTAATGCTCTGCTTCACCTCATTTAGAATGGCGTGGCTGTGGGTGCAACTGGCCTGCGAAACTTGGGCAACACGTGCTTCATGAATGCCATCCTGCAGTCACTCAGGTAAGACTTGGCTCTGAGACCCACTGGGTTTACAGCACCAATAAGCAGTTCTGCCCCAGTACCATACCATACCAACTTTATTTATAAAGCACTTTATACACACACAGGACCAAAGTGCTGTACACAATCATTAAAATACAATACAATTTTAAGATAGAGAAGTTAAAATCTAAAGAAACAAAAAAAATTAAAATATAAAAAAAAATAAACCAAAGTCAACCATCTCAGATAATGCCGAAAGCCAAAGAAAAAAGGGTCTTAAGAAGGGATTTAAAAAGAGCAAATGAAGAGGCTTGTCTTATTTCCAAAGAAAGATGATTCCATAGCTTGGGAGCTGCCACAGAAAAATCACGGTCCCCTCTGAGTGGGTGGCACCTTCAGAAACAACTGGTCAGCTGACCTGAGGGAACGGGACGGTGTGTAAGAATGTAACAGCTCAGACAGATAGTGAGGGGCGAGGCCGTTAAGAGAGTTAAAAACAAATAAAGGATTTTAAAATGAATCCTAAAATGTACTGGCAATCAGTGTAAGGGAGCTAAAATAGAGGAAATGTGGTCAAATCTTCGTGTACCTGCAGCATTTTGTACCCTCCGAAACTGGGAAATGTATAAATCACCAACTCCCATATAAAGTGCATTACGGTAATCAAGCCATGTGGTCACAAATGCAAGTATTACTGTTTCAAAGTGCTGTGTCGAAAGAATGGTTTTACTTTAGCTAGCTGCCTTGAATGGAAAAGGCTGGATTTTACAACACTACTAATTTGAGTTTCCAGCTTAAGACCAGCATCTATCCTGATCCCTATATTTGTAATTTGGCTTGACATACTGAGCCAAGGAACAAACATCGGTCAGAGAATCTTACATGGATCTGCCAAAAATCACTACCTCTATCTTATCTTCATTAAGCTTCAGAAAATTTAATAGCTGTGAAGTAAAAAGTCTTATTGATTAATTCCTGTCTGAATCAGTTATTAATATTTGGGGGGGTTTTCTACAGTAATTTTATGAGCTAATGTTGCATTTTCATCGTCTATTTATTTCACTATGTGATTGCTGGGTAAAGTTTGCTTAGCATCCTGGCAATATATGTATATATATTTTTTTGCATGATGTCTGCTTTCACATTTCACATCAGTTTTGACAGAAGATGCTTCCTTTTCACAGCAACATCGAACAGTTCAGCTGTTATTTCAAGGAGCTGCCGGCGGTGGCCCTGCGCAGCGGTAAGACTGCAGGAAGAAGGATGTACCACACCCGCAGCCAGGGGGACAACAGTGTGTAAGGTCCTATTCTGCAGGAAGGAGAATTAATGGGCACAAACATGGTGCTCATTACAATATGTATAATAGCCTAAATAAGTCATTAATTGCTAGTAATGCAAAACAAACAAATTAGGTAAACACAATTCCAAAGCACTGGAGTTTAACATGTGTTGGACTATTTCTAAACTTTACAAATGTTGTACTAGGTCTTATCTGTCGTCACAGATTATAATTTTATAAGAAACAAATTTTTCTGTTCAACAGTTCCTTGGTGGAGGAGTTCAGGAAAACTCTTTGTTCCCTGTGGCAAGGAAACCAGGCAGCCTTCAGTCCAGACTCCTTATTTTATGCAATATGGAAAATCATGCCCAGTTTCAGGTAACGGTGCACAGAGACGATGTCTCATTTTGTTTGTTTTTTTTTTTTTCACAGATGTATCTAAAGGCTTTGTGTGTTTGTACAGGGGTTATCAGCAGCAGGATGCTCATGAATTCATGCGTTACCTGTTAGACCACCTCCACAGGGAGCTCCAGTACAGTCGCAATGGGGCGTCTCACCCTGTCTCATCTCACGACGGAGTCAGACTCTCCACTGCAGAGAGTAAATGCTGCATGTGAGTCGGTTAGGCGGGTCGGAAAATGGATGAGTATATAGAAGTATTAGATTTATTTTATTCAAATTTAAAATGCTAAGTATTATTTATATATACACACCTACTTATTGTGCACAACAAAATGCTTTTCCTTATTGGTGTTCTCGCTCTTATAGTATAACGCATATAAAACATTTTGCCACTGGCTGTTAAATAAGTTTTGCGGTCTAGTTTTTTAAATGCTAATTTCTAAATAGAGATAATAGATTTTTCTTTTAATGTATTTTATTTATTTATTTATTTTTGGCGTGTGAAAATATTTCCAAATAGCCAAATTAGCTTTATCTGTAATCAAGGAAAAAGTCCCTTTTACAGCCAGCAGACAGGCAGTGTGCAGCAACGTTCTGATGCATATCAGTTGCTGTATCTGCAGCATTTTGTCAAAAACCTGACTTTTGTTAAAACCTGGACAAATCTTGCTATTTAAAAGTCGTCCATGCCTCTTGTGCAGTAAAATTTGTTAATGCACAAGGAGCATGGATCCTTTAACCTGGATAGTCATGTTCTTTCTCCATCCATAATTCGTTCTCAAAACATGTTTTATTTCCTGTTATGATTTATTGTTTTATATCATTTCGTGTTTATATTATCCTTTTTTTAAGCAGATTTATTTATTCAACATGGTTGATTTGTAAAAGGTGTTATTTTTTCCCCCCTCATAGGATTGACTGTATCTCTATTTATTAACTTCTTTCGTAATCTATGTGAATCTGTGCAGAAATGGGACTTCTAGTGTTGTCACATCCATTTTCGGTGGTATACTTCAGAACGAAGTCAACTGTTTGATATGTGGGACAGAATCTCGAAAGTTTGATCCGTTTCTTGGTAAGACGAGCTTTTATTTTATTGCCTTTTTTGGTGTGTCATATGTGGTAAATTGTTGTGTGATGCGATTTTCATTGATATAACTGAATATTTGTTTTGTTTTTAGACCTCTCTTTGGACATTCCCAGTCAGTTTAGACAAAAGAGAAGTAAGGACCAGGAGCCTGGTCCTACATGCACTTTACGTGGTAAATTTAATACTATTAAAGATAATCCTATGTTTGAAATTCCGTCTTTTTATTTTAGGTTTGTTTTATTTATTTCTTTGTTGTAGATTGCTTGCGTAGCTTCACCGACCTGGAAGAACTTGATGAAACAGAGCTATATTATTGCCACAAGTGTAAAAAACGGCAGAAATCGACCAAGAAGTTCTGGATCCAGAAGCTGCCAAAGGTGTGAGGCAGACAATATTTATTATTGGCTTATAAATGTTTTATTTCTTCAATGTCCCTTCTTTAAAGCTAGCGCGGCATGGATGGTTTAGTTTCATTTTGCAATTGCAGGTTTTGTGCCTGCACCTCAAACGGTTCCACTGGACTGCCTTCCTGAGGAATAAGGTGGACACTTACGTGGACTTTCCGCTGAAGGGCCTGGACATCAGTGGCTTCTTACTTGAGGTGAGCTCAAAACCTTTAAATGATAGATATCTGCTAGAAGCGACGGAATGAACATTATTGAAGTTTTTGTTGAAAAGTGAATTGTTGCTATAAAAACCGCTTTAGGGCTTCATGGTTATTATTATATATTTTTCTTACTGTAAAAACTATTTCAGTGAGATTTTAATCCCTTGCGTCCAACCAAGCCTTTTTAATCCTAAAAATGGATTAGAAAAAAAGTTCTCTAACCTATAATGGGTGATGTTTGTATTCTTGCAATTAAGGATATGTTCGTAACACTTACTGATGATTATTCTCATCCAACACTTGTCTTAAAACTTACTCTACTAGTTGTTGCCAAGTACCCATAATCCATCATTCTTAATCTCAAAATTGAAAAAACAAACAAGCCTGCGCTTTTATATCTTAATATAGTTCTCTATTTATTTATTCTTCTTAGAAAATGCTGTAAAACTTTGCAAATATTGTGATCATGTGCACAACATTCCTGAAGAGTAGAAAGAAATCACGTACACGTTTCAAAAAATCAGATATTTCCATATTTGAACGTTCTATTTGTTCCCTATGCAGCCAGTGAACACATTACCAGGGGGCTGCTTGTATGACCTTGCTGCTGTTGTGGTGCATCATGGATCTGGGTGAGTCAAGGGTTTTCCTTCATTCACACTCTGCGTTCATGGTTTACGCAAGTCATTATGTTTACCATAGCCATGGGGAAAAAAAGGGTATAATGATATTAATTGTTTCCTGGCTTATGCCTACTTACAATGCGCACATTTTAAAAACACTACATTCATGTTGTAGTAGCCTAATAGGTTTTGAGAGTCTTGGGGCTTTTCAGATGTGAGTGTAAGTGAAAGTGTTATTTAAGAATAAAAAATAAAAAAACGTTTTTCAATCACTGAATATCTGTGATAAAGACCTGAAACAAGTTTTGTGGACAACTGAATTTTAATACTGAAAAGCGTCAGTCCAAAAAAAAATGCTTTCGAAGAAATAGTTGTCATCTCCTTTATAGCCTCTAAGTGGCAGTGTTGTTCCATTCGAGCTTAATATGTCCCTGTTGCTCCACCAGCAATTGATGAATCTCTGTTTAAAAAAAAGAATAATAATCCAGAAGGCACAACGTGAGTCTTCTCTGTGTGTCCCCAGGGTTGGATCAGGACATTATACAGCATATGGCAGCCACGAGGGCCGCTGGTACCACTTCAACGACAGCACAGTCACTCTGACCAATGAGGACACGGTGAAGAAAGCCAAGGCCTACATTCTCTTTTATGTTGAGAGAACTGCTCAGGTGGCCCTAGACAAGGTTCCCACTGATAGCCCTGCCACAGCTCAGCCCGATGTGGACACGCCGTCCACACACTGCACTGCTTCAGAAGCAGTTTCTCAGGAAGACGTTGCAGCGGATGGTGCGGCCACACGAGCAAACATCCCAGATGAGAAGCCTGAAGAAGATGCGAGCATAGACGTGCCTCCGTTACATGGAACGGAGTCCACGTCGGACGAGGCTCCGGCAGACAGAGATACCTCAGAGCAGACGGGAATGGAGGAAGAGCTCCAAACTGTAGAAACCGCTGCGACATGATTCAGTCAGAAGTCCCTGCCTCACATTAGCTTTTATTCGTTTTGGTTTAACCTCAGTGTGTCACAGTGGTTGATTATTGTTATGTTCATTCTTCTTATCCATAATGTGTTTCTTGAGTTGATTATTGAAAATAATCATGTTTAAGTTGCTGCTTTAAAAAAAAAAAAAAAACATTTTTAATTGTTTATTGCATTTTTTTGTTGTAATTTGTCACATTTGTGTATGTAATAGATTCCAAAGGTTATTGTTTCTGATAATGAAGTAAAGCTGGAGCCTTGCAAAACCTCAGGTGGTCCACATTCATTAGATGGAGCCTGTATAACCACAGTGTCGTGAGGATGTTAGACTGTTCTGTTATTTTCTTTGTAACTTTGTTCCCCAAAATTTAACTTTTTTTTTTTTTTTTGTGTTCATACTCTGATCTGTTTCAATTGGAGTGTTTATTTGGACTTTTTAGTTTGTATTTCCTTCCTTACCACCAAACTTAAAAGATGCGATCATTCAGTTTTGTCTGTGTTGGTGGGGGTGTTTATCATTTAGCTTTTTCTCTAATTGATCAGTCATGGAGACCTAATGAATTGCACAGATAAATATTTATCGGCACCACCATGACTAAATGCCAAGAAAGCATCCATTCATACATTAGTGTCGTGAGGTTTTTCATGACCCGAATCCTGCTTCTGCTCGACCTCTAAACATTCTGGAAGGCTATTCTAAATCTTCACGTTGAAAACAGTTTCGAGCATCCCAACACGATTAACCAAATATTTATTCCAGTAAGCTGCAGTCAAATATGTGCAGATTGATTACACACATATTTATTTGTGTTACTTTTCCACGATTATGGCTTACAACTTATTGAAACCTACAACTAGATGTTCACTGAGAATTAGAATGAGTATAAAAGACCAGAAGAAAAATGTCAGCCTATTGAAAAGTACCTATGTGCTTTAAATGATAAAACAGAGCTCCCAAAGCCTGGTGGGGCTCTTTGTGCATGAATTACACAGTGTAGGGGTTTATCAAGCGGATATGCCTGCAACTGGTGAGGTGTTTGGGATTTAAAACGTGCAAGGTTGCTGCTCAGCCAAGCAAAATAGAACAATAGCCAGTAAAGTTACTACAACCTCTAACATTTATCTGGCAGAAGACAATGAACTTAAACAGCATGGGAACATGAGCTCCAAACTTCTCATTCAACGTCCTCAAACACCGTCGCCCCAGGAGCTTGGCCTTTTAGACAAGTAAAACTCCAGGTAACATACTTCTGACGTCTGCGGCTCAGGAGTGCTCTTAACGCGAGGAATGCAACGATTGAAGCCCGTGTCCTAGATAAGTCAGGGTGTGGAGGCTGTTGAAAGCTCTGATTCCAACCTCGGTCAAACTCCTGGCTTTGCTATGTCAAACTTTCAAGGTTTGTTCTGCCAAACCTTTCCTTCCAAGAAACTTTCCATTAATGTCCTTGGATCCAGCACTGTGAACCTATTTACCATGGTTTTTTTTTTGGGGGGGGCTTACACTTCTTTTTTGAAAGGTGTTAATGATTACCTTGACAAATGTAACTATAAAATCAATCAATGAGTTTCACTTTTTTTTTTATTCGGTGACCGAAAAACACATTTTCAAAGGTATTTGGATGCACCTATAATATCTACATTTTTTAACTCCAATTTTAAATTATTCAAAATTAGAACTGTGTAGTCCTTCACAAACACAAAATCCTACTGTGTTTCTCTTTCTCCTATACAAATGTCCCAATGCTCCTATTCCATTCTTCTTGTGATAAACAGCCAAAGACGTGAGAGACGGGGCTCCTATAGGGTGGTGGGTTTATTTGGGGTGTTTTGGTTTTTTTGCATTGCTTTTCATGCGGCTTGGCTTCAGCTTCTGGTAAAGATCCACGCCCTGGTGCACATATACACACAGAGTTCCCCCCCAGCCCCTGCACACATGCCAACCAGTGCCGCCATAAGCTTTTCTAAAGTGTGGGGGATGTGACTGAAGGAAGGTTTTGTGACTTTCAATGAGCAAGCTGAGGTGGGAGTGGCTATTCTGTTCTAGAAATCCACTGTAAAACTTACATAACATGCAACATACGTCACATAGCAGCTCGAGACATATACAGATTTCACCTAGTGTGGAAAATGTTGCAACACCATTTGTTTGCTTAACTACTGAACTCCATGTGATGATCATTTTGCTGCTGGCTGCTGCTGGAGGGGAGGGGAACACCTGGTCAGTGAATTTATCCTGCATTTAAAGTGTTTTATAGATGAACTGAGCTTCCTAGAAATGTATAACGACCAGGGGATGTTTGTGAGTGGTTTATTCAAATATACTTTGTTAAATTGTGAACATTGAGCCAACACCCGTATTGAGAGAGAGAGAGCGTGTGTGATTTCCACGCACGCACAAGTTATTGTTCATTTTAAATACCGTAGATGTATCATTCTCCATGCACTCAGGTTCAATTGAATTCAGCGTTTTTATATAGTGCAAATTCATAAAATCTCAAGGCACCTTAATACAAGAATGAGTTTATCCTAGTTAACTGAACAGTGAATCAAATGTATTTTATCATTCAGATTAGTTTTCTTTCAGCATTCACTCGTCCTGGACCTGCATGCAGCGACAATAGACTGATAATGTTGTGTTCTTGAACTTTACAGCATTACTGAGCATGCATGTGGTGACACTGGAGAGAAAAAATGGAAGAAACTTTCAGCAGAACCTGGATCATTAGCTTATGCTTCGACAGACTGGGGGATTTAGAAGATGGAATAAACAAAAAGAAGCATAACTGATGAGGGTGTGCTTTGTTAAACAAATCATCAAATTAAAAGAATGGAGCCGCCAGCCACACTATACCAACCGATGGAGGGTGTCACAGCTGATAGAAAACCAGACCAGGTGTAGCTTCTACAGAGAGAAAAACAGTGAGAAAACAAAGTGCTAAAATGGTCGAAATAACAGCAATTAATGCTAATCGGATGTAAGACAAAAGTAGAAGAGCGAGGGAAAGCAGTATAATGCCATAATTATCAGTAGTGCATAAGGGACTGGACAGGACTAGCAGCTGTGGAAAAAAATTAGGGTGCTTAAGCATCTTATAGTGAAAACTGTGGATATAAAAAAAAACACATCCCCCACATGTGAAAGGGTTTACCGTCTCTCGCTGGAACAAGTACTTCTGTATGCAGAGGAACAGCTGCTCTCGCCTTCCCACAGGTGGCTGAGCGCTTGCCTCTCCGTCCCTCCCCTCCATTAATGAAACAAGTGGGCTTTTTCTTCTCTTTTCATGAGGGCCTTACATTTTGTGTACTAACAACTTGCTCACATTATTTGGTTGTGGTCGGATTCAGGGTCTCGTTGCGAAACATTACGGCACGGTACACTGCGTGATCAGTGATCACCCTCCCATTAAGGCATTTCCTGTTGTCTAGTTTTTTTTTTTTTTTGTTCTTCCACTAACAAACAAGTTTAACAGGACATACTTAAAAAGTAGAGTGATGATGGACTAATAGTATTCTGGCCTCAGTACGTCCTCTGTGTTCCAGTTGAGTAAACACGCTGAGTCACAGTTTACCAGGTTGCCTTAGGCTAGTCCTGCATAACACTGACTGTGCTTGTGACTCTAACTCACATGTTGAAGACTCTAGCTTGGAGCTGGGAAGTTATTTGTCTTTGTGATTATGTTTAATTTGCGACAGTCTCAGAAGAGTTTGTATAAACTGTCCAGTGCTGCTGCCGTTTGCTCCTATAATTGTGATGTTGTATAATCTCTGTTGTAACTACAGGGGGAATAAAAGAGTCCAATGAGGGTAATTTAATGAAGCAGCTGAAGATTTAGGTAGCCTGGTAGAGGTTATATTGTTGTTTTATCATTTGTCATTTTTGCATGTTTTCCCCCTACAACACCGGCAAGAATTGTAGCATTGTTTGCACATTTTAGATTAAACAAATACACACATAAAACATCAAATAACAGATTTAGATAACAGGTGTAGATTTTGTTTTATTGAAATGATGCCAAACTTTCTCTACATAAAACCAGATTAAGACGCTTACAGTCCAAAAATATGACTGAACTCTGTTTTTTTTTCTGATCCTTATATTTTTTGGGGGGTTTGAGGACAAATTGAAAAGTTATCGTTAATACAACACAAAGTATTTCAGTTAACCATCAATTTTGACGTAAATTTTAATGTCATAGTAAGCATGACTACGCAACAAGGTGGTTGTTTAAAAGCAAACTTAGGCACAATGTTTTTTTAAAATTAAATGTTTTCAAAGAAGAAAAATCCGTGAAAAATTGGGTTTTAGTGTTTTTGGTAGCACAAAAGTTAAAATATATAACTACATTTCACAGTAAAACAAATTTTAACAGAGTTCCTAAAATGTATCAAACTCTTGCAACACTTTTGAAGGCACTCAAAGACACTTTTCAGGGCAATAGAGAAACATAAACAGTATAAGGAAACATCTACAATGTACGTAAGGTCTATTTTTTTATATAGAGGAGGATTGCTAAAAAAACAACTATTTTTGGGGAATAAAACATTTGCTAGTTTTAAAACTTTTTACACATCTTCAATAACAGTGACAACCTTTAAAAAAAACAATTATTTAGGAACGTAATGAGATTAACTACTCAAAAATGTCCCAGAATTCACAAGTTAAATTGTTTAAACTTATTTATGTGTTTGGATACCTTATATATTACATGTATTTGTCAGTGTGTTACATTTTTTTGTTAAATACACATTCTGCTTAAAGTTATTAAATTGCGATTTAATGTTAGTTTTTATGCCAAATTAAAATCTCATATTGTTTTCATTTCTTGTCATGCCTCCTTATAGCGGGAAATTGTGAAAAGTTTAGTTTGCATGGGGGAAAAAAAGCAGTAATACTACAATGATTAATCAGCGGCTTTAATGTGGCGGATTGTCAAAATATTTTGAATTTAACGGTAATTTGTAAGGGGAATTTCACGGTAAATGTTGTGTTTGTTGTATTCACACACGTGTCTCCTGGTGTGTATCTCCAAAGTTTCTGTGAAGTAGGCCAGGACAGTGTAAACATCTGGCCCAGTCCACGGCCTGCTGCCTGTCGAGAGCCATGACAGATGGGAAGGGAGTGCTCGGCTCAAACATTTCCATCTTTGAACGTATCGCAGTTGTCTTCCTAAAATAGCCTTGTACTCACCGCCTTATATGTGCAGGCCCTTCAGCATGCGCCTGAGGGGGGCATCATGTATCTAGGCCACACAATACAGGCTGCGGGTTCATTGTTGCTGCCTACCAGCAGGTCCGTCTCTGCCCCAGGGACGAGGCCTCTCAGCGTGTCTTGGGACGTTTCACCATGCTTCTCACTGAGCTCAATCGTGAGTGTCTCCTCCACCTTTTCTCCTTCCTGGAAAAGGACAGCCGGAGAAGTTTTTCCCTCACCTGTCGTCAGCTACGGGAGGTCTACCTTGACCCCTGCCTTTGGGACCTACTACATTTCAGCTCCCCTTGTCAGCTCAGATGGGACAACTATGTGCTGGGACCCTCACTCCGTTACTTAAGTATATGCTGGCACTCCAGTAGAGTCCAACAGGTGTGCAACATTGAGGACTGGTTGAAGAGCTCATTCCAAAAGGAGATCTGCAGAAAACATGAGAGCCTGGTCAGCACTTTCCTGGCCCATGTGTGCCAAATGTGAGTGTTTGTGTGCATTTCCCATTTGTCTTAAATTAAAATGTCGCTTTAAGCAATGAAACAGAAATGAAAAGTGTATTTATACTCCGATCGAGACTCTGTCCAAGATTGTGTGAAGCATAAAGTGCAACTTGATTTGAGGATCTGTTTAATATGTTCATATTTATCTCTACTGTATTTGGTTATGCAGCGTAAACATTTTAGTGCCACCTCAGGAGAATCAGAAAGGTGGGAATGGCTGTTATTTCACTTATTAGGTTGCAGAAGTTCAAGTAGCAGAAATGATTAAATCTGTGAAAATAAATCATGTCTGTTACCATAACTATGAAAACAGATTGGTTTCTCACTTCTTTTGTAAGAGTAATGCCAGTTAGCACTGATGAAGACATAATTTAAAGTTAAGTTCATTCTTTTGAAGAGTATTTCATTTATGTTCAGAGTTCTACACCTAAATATTTATCAGACCCAACATAAACTATTACTTATTCATTTATATTGTTATCTTATTAAATTACATAGATCACAACATTGAACCATTTATAGTCATAACTAAGCATTTGCAATCTTACCTTAGGCACATATTTTTTTTAATCGTTCACATTCTTCTTGCCCACATATAAAGTATATTTTTACCTCAAATCATTAGTGTTCAGCTTTACGTAAATCTTTGGTTTGAAGTAAAGATAAAGATGCAGCTTCATTTAATACGTTTAATGCTGGACCATATTTGAACAGAGGGTGCTAAAGTTGTCCTTGAATGTGAGGAAAAGGATTCAAAAATGTATCTGCGTCTTGTGTGACGGAACGATTTCTCAACTAATTCCCAACTAAGTTTTTAGTTGTTTTGTTTTTGTGAGGCAGACAGAAAATATGTTAGATAGATAATCATCGTGGAACGTGTTCAAGGTGGGTACACGAATAGCATCATCAGGGTGTAGGGGGAGACAAAGGTGACAACCACAACATATGCTGACCATGTGAACCTACTAATGCGAAAATAAGGTTGAGGGATGAAGCTTTGACTTTAAACTTGAGGAGATGCATTAACAGAAAGGTAATCAGAGATCTGTCGGAGTTAAAGAGTTAAAAGTGCTGCTGAGTGCCACCTGTTGGCCTGGCAGCAGACCTCCAAGGCTATGCCTCTTGATGTTAAAGAAAAAAAAGAGGAGGTCATGTCATTGACACTTTTAGGAACTTTTAAGGTCATTTGAGCGCACTGTTGTCAAATCAAAACTGAAGGCAAAATTATTAGAAACAGATGTATCTAAAGGTACCTGCCTAAAAAACAAAACAAAAACAGCATCTGCAGGACATGTGAGTAATTATACAGCCAAGCACAACTGTTGGAACATGTTTAATTATATTTACTCAGTGAGGTGAAACTTGTATGTGATAGGTCATTGAAACTTAGCTCTTCTGGCTTCCTTGTGTGCGTGGCCGGCCCCATGCCGGAACCAGCCCACAGAGGCGTAACGAGGTCTCTGGATAATTTCTCCAAGGCAGCCAGTAATAACTGCTGATGTAAGGGGAGACGCTGGGGCAGGCTAGGACAGAAGAGGCACAGGAGGCTGCACGTCCTGCGTTGTGAAATTTGAGAAGCACGACACGAGAGCTGTGAGATGACTCAAAATCGGAACCACCTCCTTTGTCTGGGGGCTTGTACTTCAGGCCTGAACTCTCTGCATGCTGATAAACCTTCCTAAACAGTCTGAAAAGGGAGAGGAAACCGAGGGCACGTGACAAAAATGGGAGGGTGCACAGACGAGCCGAGGGAGTGATAAAAGAGTTATTTGGCCACAGACACTCCCAGTCAGCTGCAAACCGGAGATTTATGCAGGCAGGTGGAGCCTACAATTGGCTCTTTGTTGCTGTTTGAGGAACGAACATGTGCGTCTGTCTCTGCCTGCCTCCTCGACTCTGACGCCACGTTTGTGTCTATCTTTATCTGCCTGGGAAAAGCAGCAAATACAAGCACGTCTACGGCCTCCTTTTTTTTTGTTGTTTCAGAATCAAATACTCCTGATGAACAGATGAGCACAGCGCATCATTCATCCGGAAGTCATTTACTGCTATCTTTAAAGCATAGTAATAATTAGACAACATGAGAAAACAAGCTTTGTGCAACACACAGAGTAGATGTCATAGTGGGGGTTCTTGATGCTTTTGCGTCGACATTTGCAGTTTTAGATAACTTTGATCTGCACTATTTGGTTAAATTGATGCTTACAAACTCAGAAAAAACACATCCTGTGCTTCTGACATAATTATACGTTTGACTGCCGGTATAGACAAAGTTTTAGCCGGGCATGTTTTATTTAAATTTTTTTTACCTGAACCTAAAAGGCAGTGAACACTCTTCCTAGAAAACAAGCTTTTAATTTAAAAGATTCATGATGATTACCGTAAATGTTCATTTTAGTTTCTCAAACAGAATCAAGGGATAATTTGAGCAGACAAAACATATTTTGGTAAACTAAACAGCTCATTAGAGGCATGATTAAATGTTAGCATTCTGTTGGTTGGTGTTCAGCAGGGACCAGAAAACTCACGGAACTGGTTGAGAAATTACCATCTTATTAGAAGAAAAAACAATCCAAAAAGTAAAACAATAAACTCAATAAAAAATAAATCGAATTTTGTTTATCCATTAGATAATCATTCTACCTGATCCTTCTTGTCTTGTTTTCCTTGTAATGTTACAGAACTGATATCTAAATCCAGTTATATTTAATAAGTTGTTTCATAATTACATGTTTGTCATGTAATTGCTGAAAACTCTCTAGTCACAAACCTACAAGGAAGAGAAAAAACACCTTATATTAGCTTTGAGAGCATATCTACAACCCATTAACGTCAGATTTTTCCGTCAAGTTACTTCCACCTTAATCTGTTAAGATTGTAAATGGGATTCACAAACATCTAGAGATTTTTTTTTAACCTATTTTTATTTTATGTGTAATGCAATTTCTCCATCAGACATGTTTGATATACTTGAAACCCTTTGGCCTATCAATGTGTTGCAAATTGTACATGGTTTTCTTTTTGCCATACTTTCATAAATGGCAGACTTGTAAAAATGCACAACTATCATCCATCTGAGGGGTTGATTTCTACAACTCTTCTACAGCTTACTTGGGTTTCTCGGTTGCTACTATAATTAATGCTGTCCTTGCGTGTCTATGTAGGTCGATGGCCACATCTTATTATAAATGTAAGGTTTTGCTGCGTTCTTTTCATTTTTAGTTGATGGATTCAATACTCTCTGAGATGTTCAACACTGGGAAATTGTTTAGTAAGCTAACATTGTTTGTTGGTTTCTATTTGTGTTTGGTTGCCTTTAGATGTGTGATTCTGGGTTTAGTTGAAGTTGCACTGGATTTGGTGTGTTAGTGTAAAGGGACAAGCGTTATTTATATATATATATACATATATTTCAAATCATTTTCCTTATATTTCCCAATCTTGCACCCCCCCACCACAAAAAAACACCAGAAAACAGAAGCAGAAATGTGTGAAACTAATTGACAGAAACTATGAGTCCCATAGGGAGAGTATGTTATATAACAATGCGTACTAATTTCTCCAGTTACAAATTCTTCCTTTATAATTTTTGCTGAAACCTACTGATATAACAAAGCAAACAAAACTCAAAAACGCCCATCAGACCTCACTGCCCAACATTGTCCCGTTTTACCGTGAGTACTGTCATCTAATAGGGTGATGAAGGTCTTCCAACGATATGGCCGTGCACATGACTGAGCCTTTGAATGTTCAGAGGTTACTGGGGCAGTGCTTTTGTGGCGCTGGAATACGTTTCTCTCACATGTAGGGGAAGCAGTAACATTATGTAAGTCTTTATGCAATCTGCATCAGTGAGCATGAATGACACTGCTGATCCGAGTGTCTGCTTGCATCCTCTTCGGGGATGGCCTGCAACTCGGCTGCACTCTGCCTATAATTGTTTTTCAAAGTCTCTTTTGAAGGTAGAGCAGATAAGATCCTCTTTGTCTTGAAATAAATATCCCCTATTTTGGGAATATTAATAAGATACTCTCAGAGAGAAGGTGGAAATACAAAAGGCTCTGTGAAACAGAATATACAGAAACGATAGATTTACCTTGTCTAACGTTACGCAGATCATGTTTCTACTTCCCCATTTACCTCCGTTTCTTGAGACTATGTTAGCTACATTCATCCGGAGAAAGCACACACACCTAACATAATTGTTTATATAAGATTTGACTTAATCCAAAGATTAATCTTGCTTTTGTGTTGGATGTAAAGTGACTCAGCACTCTCAACAAGTGTGTGAAAACGAGATGTTTGACTGCTGTCTCTACCGCAGGTGTCCTAACCTTCTCACCCTGACGCTGTCAGGCTGTGCACACATTACCGACCAGGATGTAAGCTCTGTACTGCAGTGGTGCAAGAAGCTGCACAGCCTCAGCCTGGAAAACTGCGTCCGGATCACGGACCGCAGCTTGCAGGCCGTGGCGGAGTACGGGGCCAATCTGGAGGAGGTGAGAGTGGACTTCTGCAGGAACATCACTAAAGCGGGTCTGCAGAACTGTAAGGAGATGAGACCGGTCGTCCAGCTCAGTGCGGACAGGAGCGCTGATATGATTCCTGATAGCAAACCTGAAGAGAAGGAGCCGCTCACGAAAGCTCTGCAAAAATTCCTGCAGTACTCCTGAATGAAGTTCCTAATAGATACAACACCAATAATACCTTTATGTATGGACCTTACAGTGAGGATTATTGTTGTATTATTGGTTAATTATTATAATAGTGTGAACATTTTGAAAACCATTGTGCGTCATATATTTGCTTTTATAGATTTTGTTTCACATAAGTTTGTCCAAAGTCTTATCTAGATGTGTTCTTATCTCTGTCTGTTGAACTCTCTCAGGAATAACCAACTGTCAGGAGCTGGATAGCCTTGCTAAAAGGTCATTTTGTTCCTAAACGAATTTATGTGTCAGACCTTTTCTTGACAATATATTTCTTGGTAGCAATGATTTCCTGGAAGACGTCTGGAACAATGTTCCCAACCAAGACATGTTCAAATGTATCTTCAGCCAGAGTAAAAGTATTAACATAGCAAATCCAAAATTGCTCATGTTTATTCAAGGGCCTTTTAAGGATGAGATTTCAAGTTCTTCTTCACTCTCTCTGAAGCAGCAGGGTGTCAATTTTAACACATCCGTATCTCTCCCTATGGCGCAACCCTTATATAAGTGTTGGGCAAAGATTTGTTTGCTGAAAGCAATGGCTCATAAAATACACTCACCAGCCACTTTACTAGATATGTTTTTCTAGTACCATTTTAAACCTCGTAGGGACATTCTAACCCAAAAATAAATACATGGATTAGGCCACAAGTACAAAGAAATCAACATAAGTTAGCATGAGTATTGATCACAAGAAGAATGTAGATAGTTTTATATCAACTAATAGCCAAAAGAAAGGCTTTCAATTGACCAAGTATTGCACTAAGTGATAAAACGGACTAAACCAAAGAGACCCTTACAAAAAAGACCCTGCGGTGACACAACAAACTTGTTCCTGTGGTTACAGAAGACTGTTCCGGTAAGTATAATCAGAGACATAATCTAGAAGTGAGTAATTATAATTTTACCATTAACCAACCGTCACAGCTCGTAAGATTATGACGAGACAGTCGAAGTGATAATAAAAAGAACTGTCCAACAGCCAAGGAGCACAAGCAGAAGACAAATAAAAACCCGGCATTAGCTGGTAAAGTTTAACTTATGAAAACAAAAAGTAGTGCACAGAGCATCAATGGTCTCAGCATTTTAAAGGTTTTTTAAAGTCTGAGGCACCAGTTGTAGACAACCCAGGGAAATAATGGGTAAATATGGTCTTGTCTCATGAGGTAGAGTTAATAAATTTAATGGCACATTCCATTCAGATGGAATTGAGAATAATGACACAATCAACTTTATAATATTTCATTGGCTTGTTGTTTTGTTTGCAACACAGGCTAATAGCAATGAAGCAACATTTTTGCAGCTACTTAAGTTGAAGAAATTCAAGAAATACACAAACCTTTGAAAATCCAAATCTAAAAAGGGAAATGTTTCATAGATTTCAAGGAAATCTTATGTCCTTGTAACCATAAACCAGACAAAAAAAACAAATTCCAAGTTTTGGCTCTAAATGATTCTGAACTCAGCTAAAGAATCTCTGTATACCTGATTTGTTTGTTTAAATCAATGTTCCTAACCTTAAAAAGACATTCAGTACGATGCACTGTTTACAGAAAATACAATATCAATTAAATGCTTTTTTACCTTGTTCTTGTGTGCATTTTTTTCTGTGTCACCTTTATTTCACTGTGCAAAATATGGTTCATAAGAGCAACAAAATAATATACAAACACTTACCAAAACAAAACTCTAACTACATTTCTGGATAATTCTAAAAGGCCTAAAAAAAGAATCAGGTTTGGTCTGTTATAGTTGCTCTGTGTTGAGCAAAGGCAGCTGGAAAATGTATGTGCACATTTCTGTGTGGTAAACTAAATATTGCTGCAAGAGTTTTTTGGCTGAAACATGAATCAAGATAAAGTTTCATTTTCATGGCACTGATCCAGACAATGGGATAAAGAAGAGATTCATTTGAATGTCCCGAGGGGTTGGTGGAACGTCTCCTTGCATGTACAAATGAATTATAGTTTAGTTGGATTTACAACACATTTGTTCATACTCCGGCTAAATAACACCAGGCAGAAAAATCTGTGCAAAATATAAGCAAGACATTGTAATAAATGACAAATAAAGAATGTGATGCAAAAATATAGCTCCCTATCTATCTATCTATCTATCTATCTATCTATCTATCTATCTATCTATCTATCTATCTATCTATCTATCTATCTATCTATCTATCTATCTATCTACGACAAGAATTGAGTTCAACGGTTCTGTTTGAAAATGACATAATTTGGTAATTGCAAGAGTGGATTTTGATACCCTCGCCCTATTAGAACAACAAATTTCATTTAAAAGATTCAACTGTATCAAACAGTTTGTTCTAATCATTTTAATTGTCAGCTTCACACTAGCCAAGCAGGATCATGTGGAGAGATTAAAGACTATAACGGTAATGATAAGACCTTTTTTTCCTCTTTGTAAGGAAATCAAGAAAATGCAAATCAAAATGTCTTTAAAAAACAGGTTCAACTTTTTTTATTGTATTTGTAATTACTTTTTTAAACAGATGTGTCAAAAGCACATAAAGTACTGTAGAAAATCAGCAGCTGAACATCTTAAAGATCTGTTTGTCACAAAGTGGGCTGATCTTTTCTTTCACATACATCGTCTAAATTAAACTTTTCTTTGTTAAAGGGATGAAAACAGTAAGATCGCAATAAATTATTTTCAACAAGTTTCATTGAACAGATGCGTCATATGCAGTGTAAATTTTCTGAAGATGACACTCAAAGAAAGCAAAGGAAAAACAAAATCCTGTCTGTTATTCAAAGAGAGGGGGTTCTGTGAAGTTAGTGATGTTGGTCTGCTCCCTTGGTGAAATCTGAGCTGATAAAGACAGGAAGTTGGCCATAATAGCAGGAGGAGGTACTGACGCAAGGAACGTAAAAGGGTAGGCATTTAGGTCCCGAAAGCTTAATCACTGGTTTCCTTGCATGCTCAACAAGTCAGCTATGGGAGGAATTCCATAAGTTAACACCCTAAATAGATGCTTATACATGGATTTAAGAAGTGTTGGTTGATTTACTTCCAACAAAAGAGAAGTAAACAAGCTGGAAGATCTTCAGCATTGTGTGACGGTCAGATAGTAGTGCTCTATATGGCTAGAGTACTGATTTACTCCACTTTTTTTATAAGAATGACAGAATTGATCACAGTATGTTTTTGTGGCAGCTTTTGTTCCCCTGTAGCAGATGTGTCAAAAGCACATACTGTGGAAATCAGCAGCTGAACAGCTTAAAGATCTGTTTGTCACAAAGTGGGTGGATCTTTTCTTTTTCGTACATGGTTTGGATTTTCCTGCATTGAATTATGTCTAAAACTTTTCTTTGTTAAAGGGATAAAAACAGTAAGATCGCAATAAAATAATTTTCAACAAGTTTCAATCAACAGATCAGGCTTTAGAGTCATAACCTCCTAAAATAAAGTTTTCTAATATGTAGCTGACAACATGAAAGCCGGATGGTCAATGATTATGCTAATAATACAATATGCAACTTATTTGATATTGTGACTGTTAAGGTTCGATATATTGTGCAGCTTTATGTTTTACGTAAAGAGATACTAAAGCATCTGATAAAGTAATACTGAACTTTTTCTGTGATAAAGTAGGTACTTTGTTCTTTATAACCTATTAAACCTATTAAAAATCCCAGGAATGCATTTTTAGTACCAGTTCTTCAATAATTCACTGCCGAAAGAAAACACAGAGAAAAAACTGTTTGACAAAAACTGTACAAGGCCGATTTTCTCTATGCAAACATTTGAGTTAAATTACACTATCAAGCCACCTTTTGGCTTTACGGCCAAGTCTTAGAGAGACATGACTAGATGTGCTGCTTCCAGTTACATACAATGTTCTTTTTTGTTGTTGTATAAATAAAAGTGCCACCAACAATGAGATGTGATGATCTCTTGAATTGTTTTTGGTTCTCCTTAGTTGTTGTAAAGTTGGCTTAAGAGCTGCAGTGTCATTGATAAGTATGACACCATTAAGCAGAACATTTTGTTTGTCATCCATTTCAAAGTTTATAAAATTTGTTCATCTTTCTACTCTGTCCATATTTTTAGTCAGGAAGAGCAAGGGTGCTTCATTTATGGACCAGAATGTCTAAGTCTCCTTACAGTAGAGGAAAACAAACAATATATTTAAGCACTTTTGATTCTATTAAGTGTAATTATCAATTAAAACCCATTTTCTGTCTGAAGTCAGGTTGTACTGCCAACTCCAGCCTCTGTTTTGCACTCTACTGCAGGAGCCCTGAGCTTCGACCCTCGTGAGTTACTATCCTGAAATTTGGAAATACATCCTCACACTCCAGAATCAAATGTAACTCTAAGAATTTATTTATTTATTTATTTCTATTTGTTAGGAAACTATTACTCATAATGTCTAAGAGCTTCAATTGACCAAACAACCTTTATGATAAATCAAGGCTATCGCTGTGGCTGGAGAAAATTATATTATCTTAGTGTCCAGAATAGTTTAAAACGCTCAGAACATAATTTTATCAAGGGTAGAGATTTAAATTTGTGTTGAGTTTGATATGATATTTTGATATTACAGCCTCTTAGCATTGTATTTCATGTGTGTACTTTGGCACATGTTTGTGTTATGGTTACACCTTCTGAAGCAGGTGTGAGTCTGTCCTCAGGCTCACAGTCTGCTGCAGATGGAGGCAGCAGTTTAATAATGTAGGAGAGCTTTGAAGCCCCTCTTCTGTCCAGGGATACTATACTCTCCACATTTCCTCCAGGAGTAACTCAAAGGCTTCATGCCTCGGGGCCTCAGTCCTTGAGTAGCTCTCTTGAGCCTATCTTGTAGCACAGACCTCGCTACTGAATTATTTAGTTGGATCTCGTCATACTTTTTCCAGAGGTGATTTATGCTCTGGGGAGGATTGTAATGTAAATTCCTTAAAAAATAATCGTACATATATTTTTCAATTAATATTTTGTATTAATTTTACTAACTTCACGTTACGTTTAAATGAGAGAAATGCCTTCTTTTCTGCTCCCATTTCGTGTGCTGGGTTTAAAATTAGAAGACCATGCAGCAGAGAAGGAGAATGGCCGATAAAGAGCGATAACCGAGCACAGAAAAGCGGTAAATTAACTCAAAGACAAGTGAGGTCCATAAAAAAGACTACTTTTTATAGGTGTGAAAACATGTCAGCTTAAAGAGAAAAAAGAAAGAAAAGAACATGAGAGCTGCACCACAGATGGAGGTTTGACTCAATCATTAGCAGTCTCTCACCTCCCACTTTCATATGCTGTGAAACCTCATCAAGACTTTCTTCTGGATTTCTATGCAGAGTTTGGAGTGAAAGCTCTCAGCCAGGCCATTTTCTTCGTTTTCTGCACCCCACTAATGAAAAATTGCAATTCACTTTACAATCTAAATACATTTTTTCTATATTAAGCCATATGTGCTGATCCATTCTTGTCACATATGGAGCATCAGGTAACATGTCTCCCTAAAATAGAAGGTCTCGAGTAATCCAATCACCTCGCTAATGGCTTCCTTCATTTTCTCTTTGTCTTAACAAAAAGCTACGTGGCCTTGAAAATACATTGCACTGTTTTTTCATATTTTATCATGCTACTCCTTTTTCAATTACAGTTCCAAGTTATTTGTATCTATTTTATTCTTTGGAACATCTAGACAGAAATGTAGCTTTTTCTTTTTGTAAAATATCTTCAGGTCAATGAACAAGATAAAAAGCATCTATACACAACACATTTTGTGAATTGCAAAAAATGTTATATTGGATTTAAGCTTAGACTTTAAGTGGACCATTTAAGTACATAATAAGGCTTTGATTGAAAGCTTTCTGTTACAGGTCTGGCTGTATGTTTGGAGTTGTTGTCATGCTTAAAAGCTGAAATCTTCGTGCCAGTTTGAAGTGTTTTGCAGTGACATATTTCTTTAGGATTACCTTGTACTTTACTCTCTCCCCCTTTAAACTCTTATCGGATTTAATTTCCCTCGTCAAAAAACACTATGTGTTGTCCATCCATTAGTATTGTAGATGCAGGTAAAACAATTCTACCATGTTCTAATCTTCTAATACCACCTTCTTCATGTCTCTCGTGTCCTCTATTGACAAACTTAAAACCTAATGCGTGTGGTTATGTTTCAACAACGGCTTTACACCCAACCAATGATCTATAAAAGCCATACTTGCCCTGCCAGATGTTTCTCCAACCTAAGTGGCAAATCTCTGCAGCTCCTCCAGAGTTACCATGGTCTTGCTGACTACTCAGTGAAATGTTCAAAGCTTGGAATGTTGTTTTAACAACTAACCCTGTCGTCAGCTTCTGAAAAACCATAACCCTCACTTGTCTATTGTGTTTCAACTGAATTTATACAGGTATTAGGCTACATGGAGGTTGACAACTGATTACTTATCAGGTATACAGGTATACCTTTTGCCGTTATGCAGAGTAGCATCAGAATAACTGAAGCCTGATGCAAATTTAGCCAATAATGCTTTTCAGATTCCTAGTTATGAAATTTTGTATACGTTTATCACATACTAATAAATAATAAAAAATAGTAACATTACAAAATATATTCATGTAATTAGCATCAAGAGCCTACTAGTTTGACTGTTTCATAAAACCAAGAGTTTATTGAAAAGAAAGATAATCAAATGTACTTTTAGTAACTGAAATCAAATATTAGCCATCATCAGTTATTTCTTCAACCTACTTGATTTAAATTAGCCGTGCTCTTCTATTGACAGGCAGCAGCAAGCTCCAAAAATCAACCTATTTTCATAACAATATGTATTTATGCACACATTAGTCTTCCTCCCCTGATACCGCCAGTAAGATCTAATAATTCCAAATTAGATTTCCCTTTGGTTTCTCTTTAACTTATTTTGGCCTGGGGCACAAATGAAATTTGAGGCAAGAGCACTCAGAAATGGGGCTAGTGCTCCCCTGTGATCCGAAGGACGGGCCTATTTGTGGAATTATTACTCTTTCTGTCTGTAGCATCCACAAAGGCTGCTGAGCTCTGGCCAGAGTGCATGTGAGGTTGTAACTGGAGCACAAGAGAGGAAGACTAAGGGGACCCTGGTGAAGCTCTTTTGCTGAGCTTCAGGCAAGGACAAAATTAAAAGCAGAGTCGGAAGTGAGGGAGCACACTGTGCTGATATAGCACACTGAGTGTTGTTTCCGCATTGGACTGGTGATTAGACAGGCAGCATGAGAGTTTTGTGTGTCTGCCATCGATCACAGCTTCTGCACAGAGCCTTGCTGCATGGACCAGGCTGCCTATCCAACTGGTCACCCTTGACAGTCAATGTGGGAGGGCAGCCTGCCTCCCGACGTCAACGTAGATGAGGACTGAGCCGCACATGACATGTGCAAAAAGGAGTGGGATGTTGAATGAAGCACACTCATGAGTCACGGTGTAGACACAAGAAAGCTACTTATAATGACAGGCTTTCAGCTTGAGCTTATAACGCATGCACTCTTTTGTCGTCAGTGCTTATGTTCCAGAAGAAAACAGGTATGGAAAGGAATTAAAACAAAGGAATTAAAACAAAAACAGAGCAAAAACTTCTCTGTAGCCTTAGTGAAGTAAAACAGCTACAGAGGGGTGGACAGCCTTCTCCTTATTATATGCCAGTCAGATATGAACATTTGCCATCTGTAGTGTTTATAGTGTTTTTCTGCATACTTCTATATGCAGAAGTTTGAGAGATAAGATATATTAAACATGCACAGCTTGATAAGCTTCATATAGTGGAAACCTGGTTGAGAAGTCAAAACCTGAAAACAAACTGCATTCAAGCCCCATAAGATGAATCTGTTACACTCTTTGTTTTAGAAGTTGTTACTGCAGGACTCAAGGTTATTCTGGTTGCTTATTAGCAGACAACAGCAAGGCTGAACATGCGAGAGCCAATTTAATATGATATTCACAGGGCTGTGTGGAGGTAGATGTGTATGTGCTTCTATACAGCACCTTTGATTGGAAGGCGTGTCCTCACAGCTGGAGTTCATCGAGCCCAATCAGGATGAGCATAAAGAGCAGCAGATTTCCTGAGGAAGGTTCCTGATTGTTTAGCTCATTGCTTTTTTGTGGAGGGTTTATAAGGCTTACCTACACTCAGCTTCTATATTTTTCCCCTTCAAATCCCTACTTTCTTGTTGTCTATGCAAAAAAAAAACAGATTTTTAGTAGAGGTTATGCTTTGGTTTCCCCTTGCTCTGCCTCTTTTCTCTTAGATTTAGTTTGGAACCTCATCGAATACTCTGTATATCCCTACATCACCTCTTTTGCTGCTTGTTTGCTAATTTCTCTGCAAAAATCCACTCGAATACTCACCTGTGTTTAATTCCACCATCTTAAACAACCCCCTACTGGAAAAAAAGAGCAAGGAAGTCATCACCAACAAACCACCACTCACCACCACCTGCTGATCTCAGCCTGTGTGGGTATGCTAATCTTTTCCCCAAAAACTCGACCATCGCTCCAAAAACCAATAAACCATCTTAACCCTTCCCTTCAAACTCTTCATGCTGACATTTTCCAAAGTTCCTTTGTTATCATTAAGATAATTACACTTTACAGTTTATTAGGGTGCATTGCAAAAACAACGCTCAGCGTTATTAAAACATTTCAGCTACATCACGCGCTTTCATTATTTTCTAAAGCTTAAAACTGTCATGTGACTAAAAAAAACACGTTTTTCTTTTTTTTTTACCTTCCTCCTGACACAAGACATTAATGAATAAATGTTGAAAGTACAGAACCAGTTCAACGTCCTTTAAAGGAGAGGTATTTTCAAGACGCACAGTGTAATGTTATTGCATAATCAAGTAACTATGTTACCTTCAGTTGTGAAAATGTTAAATATATCAAAAACAAACCACAATGGACTTCACAGCTGTATCTGATGCCTTACAATTGACTTTTCCACCTTTATAAGAAGCTCCTATCTTTCAGACACTCCGAGTTCAACGCCTCATCACATGGGGGAAGGTGAGCTCTGTGGGGCTGGAGCACAACTGAAGCTCCAAGACGGAGCTATGGGTAAATAGGTGGCACGTTCCATGAACAAGTGTTTAGGCACTCCTGCATGGTTGCCACGAGACATTTGAGAATTACTCAAACAAACATGAATGAATCAAAGCAACTCTCCGTATATGCTTTCGATTGGGAAATTACAGTACACAATATACAGTAAAGCTCAAAATTGTCAATTTTGTATAATGAACCATCTTTAAATAGATTCCCGACAATGACCAATCACTTCACTGCTTGTACTGTCGGATCCCGGTGCACCATTTGACACTGTTAACCTTGGCATATTATTGAAGCTAATGAAGAGCTGGGTGGGACTCTTCAGTATGGTTTATAACACATGTTCAAAAAGTTGAGAAAGCTGACAGTGTCCCAACCATAGTGGGACCACACTCCTAAGCCACTTTGTTAGGTAACCTTGGGGGTTCTGGAGAAGAGGATTCGCTGAACCTCAGATTCAGCTACAGCTGTGTTATTTTTGTTCTGACTGTGGAACACTGTGCCAGTACTTCACCCTAGCAGGGTGGCATGGGAGTTTTGCCCGACCAGTCTAGCCCTGGGTTAATGGACCTCATGCATACATTACTGTATGATCAGTGGCAGAGCTTGGTTTGCTTTGACGGCAATAAGTTGGGCTATTTTCCGGTGAGAGTTGGACTCCGCAAAGGTCGACCTTTGCCACCGATTCTGTTTATAATCTTTAACACTGAAAATTGTTTAAAATTGTTCAGATTTATTTCCATCTATCCATTATATTCTGCTTATCTAGGATTAGTTTGCTGGGGCAGCATCTCAAGCAAGGAGGCCCAGACTGTCCTCTCTCTACAACTTGGATTAGCTCCTCAGGTGGAATCCAAATTTGTTTGTAGCCTAGCCGACAAACGTGTCCCTCCAGCGTGACCTTGACTAGTAAATAGTATTTTATTTTTTATCTGTGTTGTTGTAACTGTGATGCTTAACTTTAGTTAAGGGATACAACACTTCTCAGATGTTTTGCAGACAAACAAGAAGAAAACAAATAACTATTGTTGTAATTAAACATTTTAAAGGCCCATGGTTTATCAGAAGCACCCAAGAAAATGAATGCAGTCACAAATTATGAGTTTATTCACGGGATACAATAAGTACCATTCTGCTAGCCTTAAAAAACAAGGTTGAGGATGAACAGAAGCGCTCTACTAAGAGCACAGTCAATCGAACTGTATGTTAAGTACTAATCTTCATTACTCTCCTGCTTTTTTTTAACACATTTAACCAAATCTGCATCTGTCTCTATTTAAAGTCAATCTGTATTTACAAGCAAAGCTCATTATGTTTGTTCCAGTAAGCCATAATAACGTAATGAGTCTCTCAATTTAAATATGTAAGAAAAGATAGCAAATTTATATTCTCTCAGTCAACAATGCAGGCCAGTGAAACTGGTGTAAAAAAGACACAAACAGGGTTGACAGTGATATAAGTACCCTGGTGCACGTGGCTTCCATACATTTGTGAGTGGACGGAAAAGTATACAAACCCACTGACCTGCTCGCAGCCCATCCCCCATTGCCTGTTTGTCTCTGCTAAAGGAATATGAGCCCAGCCACCTGTGAAACTCTGAACCTGTTGAACCTATTCGTTGTTAGTACCTGTTTTCCGAAGCCACTTCCTCTCCCATTTGCCACCATGCACGTGTGTGTAGGGATAAGCAAAAACCTTGCATACACGGGAGTTTCCATGACATCATAATTCCCTCATACATAATTACTTACTACTGCCTCAGTCTTAGAGGTATCTGTACCGTGTGAAAATCTGTTGCTGCTTTTTGCTCAAATTGAACTTAAAATGTTTTCAATATGGTTAACAACATGTATTCTAGTTTTATGGCCTTTAGGTTTTACAAGGGGAATCCACAATTGTGTGCAAAGAAACAGATGTTTATCATGGTGAACATACAGTAGATGTATCTGTAAAAAAAAAAAAAAAAACTAAATTTCACATCACGTCCTTGAGAAAAGCACTTTAAGTACGGTATATCATAAAAAAAATCGTTTTAAAGGGAACTTAAGCCATATAATTTAAAATTCCTAGGATGGGGAACAAGAGTTATTACTGGGTAAATGAATATAACAGGATTGAATTCGGTTTGGTTATATCCATAATTAGCTAAATGGTCATTCAGCTGTTAATCTTGTCTCCGGCTTTGCCGAGTCCATGACAATGCACCATGATTTCAGACCTGCTTCGGAAGTCAGTGGGCCCACGGGGGTAAAAGGCTGAGACTAAAATTACATGACAGCCATTCATTCTTTGCAATGAGATTTGTCTACAAAATAAGGGTCCTTCACCAGCAACTCCCTCCCACCGTGTCAGCACCAGCTGCCGGCACATTCAATTGAGCTTGACCCAGTTAATGTCTCTGGAGATATCCATGGGTAAACATGGATATCTCCACACAACTGCTCCTCTCAGGAAAACCAAAAACTTTTACCTACTTTATTAAAATTGTTCATTCGGTAAGCAAGGGGAAATCAAGTATATTATGGATGTAGCCTTCTCAAATAAGGGTCAGAAAGAAATTCTTTCTGACTCTTATTGATTCCATACACAAGTTCGCAACAGGTCATCTCAAGGCACTTAGCAAGAAACAATTATTTTTAAATCCCATCATGTATACATTCCAACTCCTCCTTGTAATCAATCAAACAGTGTATCAAGTTCAGCTTATTTTTTAACTTTTAAAAAGTTAATCAAAGGAAACCAGCAGACTGCATCAAATCGTTACACTCCTCCTTGACCAAAACGCAGAAACTGTAGACAATAGATGGGCTTTCATAAAATGCGAAACGCTCTCTTATAGATAGACTTTTTAAAATTGGGACAAAGACAAAAGCTATACCAGCTCTTTCTGTTTGTGATTTTGAGTCTCTAACATATCAATTGAATACAAATAAGGTCCACACATCTTTTGAAACTTGGACTTTCCTTTTAGAAATGAGAGTTAAAGGCCAGTTTGTTGTAATATGAACAATGTAATTGACCAAGTTTTTCAACATCGCTCCTAGCAATGTCCTGGAGGTGAAAGATGGAAATCTTAGAGACCTGTTAGATATGGGATTTAAATGACATATCCTAAACTAAAATAACCCTGAGGTTCTTCACCAGAAGACCATTTAAAGCCACCCAGTTCAAGGGATTGAGTAAACAGTTTATTCTTCAGAGGTTCAAAGGTCTAAAGACGACAACTTTTAACTTTTCAGAATTCCAACGCAAAAAAGTCATCCATATTTTTATGCATAACAAAGCAGGATATTGTCTATTGTTTCTGCATTCTCATCCAGAAGGAGTAAACATGAATAATCAATGACTGAATGCATTCTGCTGGGTTTCCCAGTTATAAAAGTTTTTAAACTCATTTGAGTGATAAATTGAACTTAATAGACATAAAAGCTCCAGTTACTGTGATACTTTGTTTGACATTTGATTAAAAGGACTTTGAAAATATATGAACTGTATGGCAGCAGTTTTGAATTATTTGAGTCCGGGGAAACATAATAGATTAAAAATAATTGCTTCTGTAAAAGTTTATCCAGAACCTGAAACAAGAATACGACGAGAGTTAAGATAATATAATAGAATTTTATCTTGTATATATGCTTAGATTAATCTTGAATATGTTACAGATTAGACGTGTCACTGAGATTATATATTAAGTCTCTGATTCATGTTTTTTGTTTTGATTAAGTTCTTTATTTTCTTAACTGTTAGCATTTAGGAGACACCACTCAGTCATCCCCTGCCTGATCGGACCGGTGACGACATGTTTAGTCGCATGTTGTCATTCAACCGTTGGTTATCTAGGTGGTGTCCAGAAAACGGTGTGGGTTACATAGATAATTGGAAAACCTTTTGGGGAAAACCTGGTCTGATCCGGAGAGACGGCATCCATCCAACTTTGGATGGAGCCGCTCTTCTTTCTAGAAATATGGCC
>JAVLVB010001067.1:1295028-1312295 GCA_032876305.1 Orestias chungarensis | reverse complement strand
TTCCAGAGGAGTGAATGCTGCAAGTCAATGACTCGATGCAATCTGCTGGGGTTCCTTAGATTGGAAACTTTTTCAAATTGATTTGTTAGAATGTATCCTTGATTTTAATTGATTTTTTGTAAAGTGCCTTGAGACGACACCTGTTGTAAATTGGCGCTATATAAATAAACTGATTCTTGATTCTTGATTCTTGATCCTTCTATGTCTACCCTTGTAAAGATCTGTGTTGTTTTGTTGTGTTGCTGTTGATTTATGATAAATTGATTAATTATAATGGAATTAGATTTAAAAGCATTAAAATAGACTTTGAATTAGAAGTACATTTATTTGTTCTTGAAAATGCCAATAAAATGATTTTTCTTTTACCAGGTGTGTGAGAAAATGTGTTAAAAAACTAAACTAGAGTGTATTTTTATTTTTTTATTTGGACTGTTTCGCTTTTATTTTTATTAACAAGTTAGCTTATTTGTGTAATCCTTGATTCCTGAGTTTTTTGTCTTTAACACTAGTTTGACTAAGCCTGAGCCTTTTTGGACACAAACTTGACACAGGAGAGCATTTCAGAATCTCAGTCTTTTTAGTTTAGAAATTAGGTCATCCAAGACACAATGCTGGACAGCAAACATGTGACTGTGACATTTTGCACAACCCGAAGCTTAATCAGTGAATCCTTTTGCTATTTTAATACTACCTTCCACACAATACAAGGTTCCTGCTAGATACATAATGTGCATTTAAACAAACACATGCTTGTTTTACTAACTTAAGTGGGCCAAAAAAATTTATAGGTAAATCCTAGGACACAACAAGGAAAGAAGCGTCAGCAGAGATTCCCAAATAAAACAGAAAACAATGAGACTGTTGGCTCAAGTAATTGAAAGAGTCTTAATCTCTTGACCTGTCATTTTCCACAACTGCTATTAGGTTTAATAGCAAAGTAATTGTACTACACACAAAAAGATGCACACCTCCTATGATACAAAAACTGCTAATTTAAGCAAGAGTCCATACAACTATAACTTAGAACAAAGTCCTCTGTAATAAAGCCCCCTACCTCATGTCTTTTAGCTTGGAATGCCTTTTTCTTCTTACCTCTGTCTTTAGCTCCCTCCTCAGACTCTCTTTCAGGTTAAAGCCAAGTCTACTGCTGGGTCACTCAAAAGGTTACAGTACCCTTACTTCCAATCATGAAGAAAATGCTGGTAATGATTCAACATTACTTTAAACCTACATCTACCAGAGACATGAATGATGTTGGACTCAACTACATTAATATAATTTAGAGATTTAAATCTCAATGAAAATACACCAGTTGTAGTTGCATTAGGTTCGGACATGAATACATCTTTAAGGCACTGTTGTATCAAATTCCTGAGGTCATTTAATGTACAACTTTAAGCCTCTTTGATGAAGTTTAGTTTATTCCTTTTCACAAAATTTCAGAAAGAGGCTTAGAAATCGCAGCCTGAAACATGATGTGCTCAATTGTTCAGGCACATCATGTACTGACCCCAAAAAAATAACATATCAGTGGGAAACTCAGCCACAAAAATAATTTGTTCCATTCAGCATATTTCTTAAAAAGAAAATTCAGCCTCTTCAGTGGGTATTTTTTTGTGTTCCTATTATGAAACTAAACTATTAAATGGTGCATTAATAAAAAAGGATAGCTGAAAACCTTTGAAACCAACATTAGGAGAACAATATTGCAGTTAATGTGTGCTTTCCGCAGGCCAAGGCATCATGACACAAGGCATACAACAAAGAAAGCTTACTGTCAAATGTCTGAAGGAATAAATAAAAAAAAGGGGGCAGTAAAATGTGAGACAGGGTAGTGAGGGGGTACAAAGTGGATTAGTGTACTGTACGCAGTGATGGGAGGCATGTGTGAGCCAGACAGAGAGAGAAAGAGAAAGATTTGCTGGTTTGGAGTGGGAGAGTGTCACGTGTATGCTCGAAAAAGCTCAGCGATGCAGAGGGGAAATCTCTGGACAGAGCGGCAGCAGCAAAAAGTCAGACTTCTCTGTCCCTCATGCACCAAATGTACTTTTTGTAGGAACAACACTTTAACACCTGTCCTCCCCCTCACCTTATCTAACCCTCCTCTCTTTCAGGCCTTTTTTCAGCCCCCTCCCTTCACCCCCGTCCTCTGGCACAAGCCTTGTTACTCCTGTATGATACCGTGAATATTCACTTCATAACAGCTTATTTTAAGTGTCTTTATCCTCTCAATACACATGCTGTTAATGGAGAGCAGCTCTGTTGTAAATGTGCATTAACATCTGAAAGCCATTACTCGCTGGTGTATATCTGATCGCCCAAGTCTGGCAGGCGCCCCAAAGCTACACACGAGACTCAGCCTAAAGTCACTTAATTTGCCATCCTGGTGGTTCTGATTCAAAGCAGGTGATGGAGGACAAGATGTCTGCTCCCTAAAACCCTCTGACTCACACTAATTCTCTCCCTCCTTACAGAAAAAAAAAATAACATTGGTTGGAAGCCAGGTACTTTTGTTCACTTTAAAGGTTGGAATGACATTCAAGGAACAGAGACAGAGTCCAAATAAGGGACCCTTATTATATTACGCAAGTGTTCAGCTGCAATAAAGATTGAATAAAAAAAAAAGAAGAAACAGAGATAGCCCAGTTTTCTTTTTCTATTGGAGAAGAAAGCTGAGACCTCACAGCTGGGGCAGGGCCAAAGACACGTGTTGGCCACAAACATTCCCTGCTATTAAGGATCGGTTCTGTTTGGAAATTTCTGAGGTCAGACTTGGTGACCAGACTGCAAAGTAACTCCAAACAGGCGACTAATGCTCATCCACAACTCAGCTGCGGAGGTGATCATTAAAGGCTGGGACTTTCTGCTACATTGTGACTCTGCTGTGTTCTGTATTTAAAATATCACATAAGCTTACACTGCTTTAGCAGGTTAAAAAACAGCTTACATATATTGCAGATAATGCATTTGCTGGTACTTTGGGTGTGTACAGGCATATTTTTTGTAATGAGAGGTAGTGTAAAATATGTCTACAGTTGCTAAACAGACAGATGTTATCAAGCCAGTGCAGCTGGAATATATTACAAACAAGTTGTAGCTATGGAGCATTAGGCCCACTTTAGGAAAATGAATAAAAAATAAATCAGAGAAGTGCTCAACATTTTGTTGTTTTTCTGTCAAAAATAGTAAGAATAAAGTGGAAATTGCATCCTAAAGAAAAATGGGCAATGCTGAAGCTGTGCTATCCCAAATCATACCTAATGTGCTGATGAAGTGTACATCTACGGGATGTTCATATCCTAACAAAGAAAGAATTTCCTGTTGTCCTATTCTAACATATAAGGTTACAAGCTCACTTACGAGGCCTGGCAGTCGCAGTTCATCATGAGTGTTAGTGTGGTTCAATAGTTAAACTTTAATCTCGAAGAGGAAATTTATTCTCAACATTTAAATTGTTAACAAGGTTTTTCTTTTAAAAATATTTCTTAAGAAATGTATTTCCTTCAGTGTAAACCCAGTACCGTATTATTTAAAGCTGCAGTACATAAATTGCATGTAGTAAATATGGTGTTGCACATATTTGTTAAAAATACTAAAGCTGTGTGGTTTTATGCAAGGCAGATGAACGTGACTGACAGTGCTAAGACGTTCCTCCTTCTGGCTCTGATTGGTTGTTTCTGACTGGGAGCGGTGGATTTTAGCAGATGCATAAAACCTTTTATGTGTGTGTATCATGTTTAGTTTCATTTTGAAGTTTACTTCGGCTGAGATGCAGGCTTCACATTATGTGTTTATGTCCCAGCCTGTTTCTTTATAATCTCTCGTTCTTACCCACCTGCGGCTTCAGCAGCACAAGTACTTGATTAAAATGAGAAGAACATTGTGAGTCTCTGCACAAAATCAGCAGGTTAGTGCTTTGTTTTTATTAACTTTATAAAGATGATGACAAAGCTTCCCTTTCACCCCAAAGAAAACTTGCCATCAAAAACAGAGTACGTCTTTATGAACAACAGCTTATCCTGTGGTCAATATGTTCAATATTAACGGTAGCAAATTATTTATTTTATCAATATTATTTTTTACATTATATTTTACAGGACTCTGAAGGGGGAGGTACACCGACATCTTTTAGACTGAGTAACATTTAAATAATGTGTATCCTGTGGTTTCTAGAACCCCAGAAATTATGCTTGGAGTGGATGGAACTGTGTTTCAAGGCTAACCTATAATTTTTACTGTTTACAATTTTTTTTACAAATAAACATTTTTCAGATGAATGGATATAAGCAAAAACAGTTGATTTTGATGTTTAATGTTTGATATACTATTACTAAAAGAGAAAATACAGTAAAATGTAAAGATGTCAGTGTGTCAGGATGCACCAATTAATAAAATGTCAAACCTACTTTTGGTTAAGTTTTAACGTTTAGTTCTCCAACAAACCTAACATAGTTTCGGATAAACCAGAAATAATGTGAAGTCTGATGGGACTTTCCTGACATTCCTTTAACTAAAGTTAGAGCTGTCTCCACCATTTTACTTACTCATTTTAAGTCTACGAAGTGCATCCACAAAATTACAAACCATTGTTGTAAATATTGAGAAATAATGGCTATTAGGCAAAAACAGTAAAATTAAAATAGACCTGGGTTTGTATGAAGCTTTATTACATCTGACGAATCCAAAGCATTTTACACGACATTCAGTCATTCATCCATTCACACACTGTCGATGGTAAGCAACACTGTAGCCACAGAGGCTTACTGACAGATGCCACAAGGCCCTCTGACCACAATCAGTGGACCAAAAGGTTGACAAGTATTTCTCAAGGACACAGCAGCCAAGATGAACTGGTTAGGAGTGCAAACTTGCAACCAACTGGTTGCAGAACAAATCTCTATACCTCCTAAGCTGCTGCCATGCATAGAACATTGTGTCCATCACTTTAGAAGCACCCAGAGTGTAACATGATGGTGGATACAACATACTTGGAGTTTGTTTTTTTCTTTTTCCCTTAAATACATTTTTCATTGTTTCAGTTTCTCTTTTTATAAGCTTTCACTAGGATAGGACATATCTTCCATCTCTGACATCACAGGGTAGCTGAAGTATGTCAAGAAGGCATTTTAGGCTTTAAGTTAACAGACATCTCTATCTCTCTCTTCTTCTTTTTACCAGCAGCATAAACCTAGATAACAATGCCTTGGAAGCCAGACAACTCTTGGTAAAAGTGAACTCCGGAATCCAAGAGTGAGCAGATTTAAACTGGAGATTAAGTCTTAGTGTGAAATAAACAAACAAGGCAAGGCAATGCAAGTTTATTTGTATAGCACATTTTTGTGTACAAGACAATTCAAAGTGCTTTACATAAGAAAAAAGATCAGAAAATGAAACAATAAAATCAGCTTTGAATTTAAAAGAAATAAAATTAAAATAAAAATAAAATAATAATAATAGTAATAATATTCTCAGTTGCTATATGCACAGTTAAATAAGGCTGTTTTCAGCGTGGATTTAAACAACGGCAGAGTTGAAACCTGTCTCACCTCTTCAGGAAGACTGTTCCAGATCTTAGGAGCATAAAACTGGAATGAAGCCTCCCCTTGTTTGGTCCTGACTCTGGGCATCAGCAGGAGGCCACTACCTGAAGTTCTCAGAGTCCTGGCTGGTTCATATGGCTCTAACATGTCAGATATTTACTTTGGGGCTAAACCATGAGGAGACTTGTACACAAGCAATGCTGTTTTAAAGTCTATTCTTTGAGTGACAGGAAGCCAGTGCAGAGACTTGAGCCCTGGAATAATGTGGTCATATATCCTTGTTTTGGTCAGAACTCGAGCAGCAGCATTCTGGATGGTCTGAAGCTGTCTTAAGGCCCCTTTAGAAAGCCCAGTGAGCAGGCCGTTACAGTAGTCTAACCTGCCAGAGGTAAAAGCATGGGTCTGGTTTAGAGACTATTCATCTGATTCTATGTTTTTAAGATGGTAAAGGCTGCTGAAGTTACTGATTTAATGTGGCTGTTGAAGTTTAGGTCAGAATCGAGTATTACCCCAAGATTTCTGACCTGATGTTTAGATTCCAGAGAGAGCGTCAGAAGGTAACTAATGACACTTTCTCTTTGTTTCTGTGGGCCACAGACAATGATTTCAGTTTTGTCTGAGTTTAACTGGAGGAAGTTGTTCTGCATCCACAAACTGATCTGTTCAGTACAGTAACACAAAAAATCAACAGGCCCATGTTCTCCTGCTGTCAGCGACACGTAGATCTGAGTGTCATCAGCATAGTTGTGGTAGGACACATCATGGCTGCGTATTAGCTGCCCCAATGGAAGCATGTACAGATTGAATAAAAGGGGTCCCAGGATCGACCCCTCGGGAACCCCACAGGTCACACCCATTCGGTCGGAGACGCAGTTCCCAATTTGAATAAAGTAACACCTGTCCATACCAGTGATTCCCACCCAGTCTTTTAACCTCTGTAATAAAATCGCATGGTCAACTGTATCAAAGGCGGCGGTCAGGTCCAGCAGAACTAAGACAGAGACTTTGCCTGCATCTGAGTTTAGGCAGATGTCGTTTGTCACCTTGATCAGAGCTGTCTCAGTGCTGTGGTGGGGCCTAAAGCCTGACTGGAAAGCATCAAACACATTGTTAGACAGGAGAAAGTCACTCAGCTGTTGGTATACAACTTTTTCCAGCACTTTTCCTAAGAATGGCAGGTTTGATATGGGCCGGTAGTTGTTCAGTACTGTGCCATCCAGACTGCTGTTCTTTAGGAGAGGCTTAATGACAGCAGTTTTCAAGGCCTTTGAGAATATTCCAGTCTGAAGTGAGATATTGACTAATTGAGCGAGTTGTGGAAGCAAACTGCTCAGCACACACTTTAGGAATCTAGTGGGTAACTCATCCAGGCAGCAAGTAGATGGACTCAGGCTGCTCTTCAACTGTTTTATCGGAGACAGGTGTGAAGTGTGTCAGCTCCATATGTCTAACTGGGGGTAGAGGAGCTATTTCTGTCGTGGAAACAATTGCATGTTTAATGCCTTGAACTTTGTCATTAAAGAATACTGCAAACTCCTGACATTTAGATGTAGAGATCAGTTCCAAGGGGATCGAGACTGGAAGGTTTGTTAATCTGCTCACTGTAGCAAACAGGACACGAGAGTTGTTTCTGCAGTTTTTGATGATTTCTGAAAAAAAGCTCTCTCTGGTTCTACGCAAAGTCTGGTTGAACACACACAACTTTTCTTTTTAGATTTCAAAATTAACCTGGAGCTTTGACTTACGCCATTTCCGTTCGGCTCTCCGGCACTCCCTTTTCTGTGCCCTGACCGAGACCTCTTTTCTCCATGGTGCCTTTTGTGTACTTTTAACCATTTTAACCTTGACAGGAGCAATGGCATCCATATCCTTCAAGACACTTGATGTGTAAGAGTTCAACATATCATCAAAATTAGAACACGGAGCATTTTCAAACCTTATCATTTTCAAAAACCGAATCCCTGTGTTGTCATCAATAAGTCTTCCTTGAGTAACTGTAGGGCCAGCTGTTGGCTTGGGTGTAACAGAAAGGTCAAAGAAAACACAAAAATGATCAGACAAAGCAACATCTACAACACCCACATATAAAATAACAACATCCTTTGAGATAAGCACATCTAGAGTGTGTCCTCTGTTGTGTGCAGGCTTGTTCACATGCTGGGTTAGACCAAACATCTCAAGGACAGAAGTGAGTTCTTTACATTGTTTACCTTGGGCTGTATCCATGTGCACATTCAGGTCCCCTGTTATGACCAAACAGTCAAAATTAGTGCATACAATTGAAAGTAGTTCAGTAAAATCCTCAATAAAACAGTTCTTTGGAGGTTTGTAGATGGTGTAAGTGGCACACACACCTGATAGCCATTTGTTCAGGCTGAACAGCCTGCTGAACCTCTCATCTCCTCTCATTGGTGGTAGAGGGCCACTGATGAACACGTCAGCATCCAAATTATTAACTGTGTCTAATAGCTTCTTGAAGTTCTGTTTCAGCACCTCAGACTGCCGTTTCACAGTGTCGTTAGATCCCAGGTGTAGAACAAGGGTCTTAACAGTTGGATGTTCAGCCAGAATTTCAACAATATTGTCTCTCACATCTGATACCATGTCCTTTGGAAAGTACAGTATTTTTGTACGTTTCCCATATACATATCTTAAATCCTTCACCGCAGCATCACCAACAATCAGAGTCTCAGGACCAGGCATTAGCTTCCCTCTTTGTCCTTTATTTTCTGATTTGCTTTTTCAGTTTACCTTACTGCGTGAAGAGACTTCATCATGGTGATCAAGTGGAGAACTAGATTTCTGTAGTGGTGCAAATCTGTTCTGTAGTGGGATAGTTGTTTGAGGAGGAGGAAGCTTCATTTTTGGTTTCCCACTGACAGCTGTCCAAGCCTGTGTCCTGCGAACGACTGGAGTGGAGGAGGATTTTGGTCTCGTCAGTAGTGCAGGTCAGCCGGTCGCATCGCAGATTTCTCCCTTCTTCCTCTGAGATGACTTACTCTTCGGTTTAGCGCCGAGCACATTCCAGACATTACTTGTCTTGTTATTCAAAGCAACATCCTCTTGTTTCTGGTTGTCCTTGCCCGTGCTGATTAGCTGACGGGTAGAAGCATCATGACCAGTAAGAAGTAAAGTTGTATCGTAACTGGCATTTATTTCCACATTTACTTCTAGTTGTTGGATTTTGGTTTCCAGCATGTTGAGTTTCTGAAGGAGATTAGCGTAGTCATCCTCAGAAAAAGAAAAAGGAGGCATCTTGCCTGGTTTTCGGAAGATATGCAGGGAGAAGCTCCAAAAAGAATTAAAAAATAAATAAATAAAAAATAAAAAAGAATGAAAAAACACAAAACGCAGAGCTGAAGCAGGACAGATAAAGGGAAGATCAGGAGACAGAGAGAAAGCGTCCGCCTCCGTCGAGAGCAAAGCAAGACAAAACAGGTTCCTTCTTCAGAGATTATGGACAAGCCAAGTTACCTTTTTTGCATTCACGATGTGGTAAAAAAGTGATTTTGAGCAACATATCTTCTAGACTGTTTACAGGGCTGGGCGCTAATAGCATTAATACCAAGAACATGACTATACACGGACATTGTGAACTTATTTGTTTAGTAAGAGATGCAGGCGGTATAACTATATTTTGTTATAGCTGACACATTAGTCGGTGAAAGAAAGTGTTTCTCTCTGATGAATCAGGACAAGATGTAAAAGGAATTTAAACACAAGACTCTTCCTATCATCGACTTTTCTTTGCTCCATGTATTGAAACTACCATCTTGTAACAGCAGCCATCTTGTCAGAATGGAAGACTGTTCACAGAGTGATGATAGCTATTTGAGACTTCCTTTGTTTGTGATGTAATCCCTTTATTTAAAATGCATGTTATCACTTTTACACTCAGTGGATTGTTTGTAGTTGGTTAAAGAAATACTGTTTATGAAGTTTAATGCCACAAGCTTTAAAAATGCTGGATGCTCTTTGAAAGCCTTTGAATTCAAACAAGCAGTCTGCATTTGTGTACTAAATGACACATGGCCAACATACATATCTTTCATTGCAGGTTTTCAAGTAATGCCTTGAGAAGTAATTCATCCTTTTTTTTTGTTTATTAGCAAATCTTTTTTTTTAAATGTATTCATGTATGACCAAAGAACAGATGTGTTTGACCATCTCTAGATGTTGCCGGGCGAGGGACAGGGACACATTGAGACATTCAGGACAAACAGCAATGCACACAAACACACTCATGTATAAGGGAACTTTATTAGATTATTTAACCTGATATGCATGTTCTTGTTTTGTGGGAGAAAGCCAGAGCACAGAGCAAGTGCCAGAGCCCAGTCTTTTCTTGACTGAAGGTGACCGTGCTACAAATTGCCCATGCAACCCTCCCCCAACTGTTTGTTAATATAAATATCATACCTAGTTAGGTTTTATGTGGTCCAGCACGTCGTTGTTTCTCTGTAAAATGCGAAAACGTTTACATCTAAATCAAACAAAAGAATGAAGGGACTTAAAAGTTTTGGAATGCAAAGAGACAAAATCTAGAGAAAGCTCACAGATAAGAACTGTTATGGTACAAAATAATCTAACACTAAGTTAAAGGTTGCAATGTTAATGCAGTCATTTTGGTTTTATATTTTTTGCTTCTAAGTGTAAGTTGCAATGGATATATGTCACAGTAATGGTGGATGAAGTGTTTAAATGATTAAATATCACATTTTTGACATAAAAACAACTAACTATGGCTCAGTTGAGAAGTTGTTAGTAAGTTAGTAGGTTGCCGGGTTTATTTCTATGCACGTGTGCATGTTTGTGAAGCTGAATTGGTGAATGTGGCTCTCGTGTAAATTTGCGTGGTCCAGTATGACTAGAAAAGTGCTTTGCACGTTCAGTCCATTTAAATGGGTCGTGTCCTCTGCAACTCCTGGACAAAAAGGCCTGCAATAAACGTGTAGCAACAGGATAGTATAAGCAAGCTGTAGTCCACAGTTCCTCTCTAAATGTGGTTGGATGTTTGCCAGCAGGAGAAATCAACAGCCCCTATTACATCACTTTTAGATAAAATCGCACGCTGAACTGAACATGTGACTAAGCCATAAAGAGTGGTAGCAGAGGGAGCGTGGGCTGCTCGGCATTGGACTCAAATGTGGCTGCTATCCTGCTGTTAACTATCTCATCAGCCCTCCACAGGGAGCCTCACATGAAGGCCAGTCAACCTCTCAAAACATCCCAAGTCATGCAAAAGCCTCACAGTTATCTGCCTATTTTATGCCACATGCTAGCGGATGAAAATCCTCCCAACAGCCGTAGTAAAGAGCTGTCAGCGCCTTTTTTTCCACCTTTCATATATCCCCTTACGTAACCCCTAACCTTCACAATAAGATTATATGTGGTGGAGCTGCTCACTCGAAGCGTTATATCATCTGGAATCAATAGGAACACATTAGCCGATGGGAAAGATAAGCTCTGGTTGCTCCAGGTCAACAGAGACTGTCATTAAATGTCCTTTTGAAGTAAAAGACAACTTTTAAAAAGCCAATTCCTGTGAACTCAGCGTGCCTCTATGAATGTGTGTGTGTGTTCCTGTTCTTGTGCGTCTGCGCTGGCTCAAATTCCAACCGAGTGCAGGAATTATTCAATGTGCTGCGAAGGCAATGCTTGTGGTAAGCTCCCAGCCCTCTGCATCATGCATAGTCCTCCTCATCTGTGCGTGGAGAGTGCAGGCTAGAGCCCTTACATAATCTAGTTAAAATATATCCCGGTCACATGTAAGATTCAGCCCCGCAGATAGAGATCCCACTGTCGCTTGAGCTCCTCTGGCAGCCATTCAGATATTGGACAGAGCATGAACGCAAACACACGCTCACAGGATTTGACAAGTGATTAGCTGCCAGATATTCTCGACTGCTTGCATGTGAAGGGGTCTGTGTGGAAAAACGGTCAGGAAGATTTTCTCTGGATGAAGCACATGTGACGGAGTGAAGCTGGACCAGGAAGGGAGGGAGAAGAGAGGAGGGAGAAGGGAGGGCAGCAGGACACTGAAAGCACATGCACCCAGTATCACTTCTTGTTCTCTCAGCTTACAAGTTTCAATATTAACACGAATTTAAAATATAACTGACTGGAGAAACACGCTGCTACCGCACTGCCTGTCATGTGGTCCACATATCTGCAAAGGTGGGGTTAAGCTGGGGGAGCAGGCATTTACTTAAACAGCATGACATATCAGGAGGAGTAAATTGGTTAGATGGGAAAGCCGAGCATAGAAAGAAGATGAGATTCCAGACTTGAAGCCTCGTCTAAAGCGATGAGGGATTTCAGAGTGATGCCAGGTATTTGTGATGAGAAGCGTCTGCAGATATGTTTAAGACTGAAAACGTCAGTCCGCGTGTTAAAAATGTAAAACATGTGGAGTGACTTGCAAAAAGGTATCCAACCCCACCCCCCACCCATATCCCTCTGTGTTGTTTTTTGATTTTAAGGTCACTTTTTTAGAGGATTTTATTGGAATTTCATGTTATTGACAAACATGAAGTACCAATCTGATTAATTTGTTGTAATGAAAAGGGACTCAGGGTCATTCAGGCGGCAAATTCTCAACCGGATTTAGGTCTAGAATCTGACGGGGCCATCCCTACACACCACAGTTTGATCTAAACTTTTACGTTTTTGGGCTGGCTGGATCTTTCTGTAGTCCTTCCTAGTCAATCGTGCCAGATGGTCGCTTGTACTGACGCATGTTCTGCTGGAGGTTCCTTCTTCTTAATAAGCAGTTTTTGCCCTCTCTACTGGCTGTACATGCATGCACAATACGAATTGCTCTGAAGTCAACAACACAACGCAAGCTATTATCCACTATGTCAGCATGCAGGTTCAGTAGGAGTGAACGCCACAAGTCAATGACTCAATAAAATCTGCTGGGTTTCCCTTTTAAAGATAATCTCAATAATGAGCTGGCTGATGTTTGAGGAATAGGATGAACTTGAATGCATCTATGATTGCTTGGAAAGGAATTCTCTTGTGAAGTGTCTGTAGATGACATGCGTTGTAAACTGGCTCTGTAAAAATAAACTGAATTGAAATGAAGGTGAACATCTGTATGAGTCTCAACTCTTTTGCAGTCTATAGCATTTAATTGTCCAATATTCTCCCATCCACTCTGACTACTTTCCTTGTTCCTGCTGAAGATAAACATTCCACATTGTTTTACATTTAGGCCAGACAGCTTTAATTTTGATCACAATTTACCGGAACACCTGCGTAATGTGTTTGCTGAGGCCCCCTATGTGAGTAGTGGTCACCTTATTGTCTTCTCACAGCCACTGTTTCTTTGTTGGGACGGTGTATTAATTGTTTTCTAACAAAACTTTGAGGCCTTTACAGAAAAGCAATGGAGAGATTAAATTACACCTAGATTGACCCGTATTAACTACTAAGAAAACCTATTTATTTCCATGAGATTTTTATTATTTTTAGAAAATCATGAAGACATTATATATTTCCTTTCTCCATGCGATTATAAACCTTTCCAACAAAGAAAAATATACATTGAATCCAGACAATGTGACACATGTTGCAGGGTGATGAATAATTTTGTACAACACTGTATGCGATCCAAGTGTCAAGTGGTTCGTTTTAGCTGCAGATTACAGTCCTTCATCGGGGCTTAGCTTGTGTCATAAAACAATAAGAGCCTTGAAGAAGCTGGTCAGGAAAGCTCTCTGCAAATATTACCAAGCACTTCATGTTAAGCACAAAACATGAAGGAAAACAGAGGCTAGCAGAAGAGATGGGCTACAGGAACGTCATCAACGGGAGGCTGTGAAGAGATCCCACACAAAAAATTGAAATAAGTTCACTTTTTCCTATAGTTTATGTAAAAATAATGTATAATTAAACAGCTGTTTTCAGGCATAATGTTGTGAACTGTTGCACTAAAATCTCTTCATCCGCACGTGTTGCAATTCTTCCCAACTTATTGTGTGAAAGGAAGTTTAGACATGGACAAAAGTGCAGCATGTGACCTTTTATAAAGTGGGTGTGAGTCTCTGATTGAGATTTTTTATTTTTTTCATGAACGAGAGCAGGAGACATCCTGTCTATGCGGGGTACACGCTGTTCGTGTCGCGTGACTCATCTCGGATCCTAATAGGAGAAGAAAGCGCGCAGACAAAAGAGCCGCCTTTCCAATGAGACTGCAAATGATTTTCCGTTGTTTCTTATGCAAATGACAAATTGGTGAATTGTCAGACGGCTTAATAGAAAGGGATTATTGTTAATGCGGAGAGATTCAAGGAGATCACACAGAAGATTTACTTAAGCAATCAGAACAATATGCGTTTAACGTAAATGGAAAAAAACTAACACTTTTAACCATGGGAGATTAAGTTTCTCGATTACTCTATGTTTAATGCTGTGTGTATATTTTGAAACACCTCTTTGATCCCTAAGCACACAGTTCCTGTACTTTGAAGGCAATGTGATATATTCCACTGTGACATGGATGGCTTAAGAGTGAGCTGTGAAAGCTGCGGGAAGCTCTGTCGTCACAAAGTCTGGGGTCAACGGAGGATCTGAATCTGGGGAGCAGAAAAAGTGGGGACCCTTTTCTTTCTTCTAAGGGATATTCAAAGATTGCAGGACAATTAAAACCCAGCAAGAATGTTCCGACAGCTGTGTCATCTTGACCAGTTTTATATGTACTCTGGTGTGTGTAATTGTGTGTGTGTGTGTGTGTGTGTGCAGAGTACATTCTTCACAGCAGGATGTGATTAAAGGCACAGCAGTGCAGAACAAACCCTCTGTATGGATCTGGAGCTGCTGGGTGCTCCTTATTGTGACAGAAGCTCATAAAGCAGGAAACTTTCCCATAGGGTCCCCTGTGATGCCTCGGCCACAAACGACTTTCTGAATTTAACTGCTGTGACACAATCAGCTCGCTGAAAGCACAGAAGATGAGCAAGATGTCATTTTATACATTAGAAGTCAGTTGGTTGCTGCAACCATCTGGGCAGCAGCGTCCTTGGCTCCGTAATCGTCTAACAGAGCTTTTAGACCTCACTCTCTGGTGGAGGTAGGAGTGGAAAGGGCGACGTCGTTTTACATCCCACTCATCCTCATTTTCAATTGCGGGGGGGGGGGGCTGGTTCTTTTTGCAGTTTGGAGTGGGTGTTCTCAGAGCAAACGTGATCCCGTTGAAAGCGAGAGGATTCGTGACTCACTGGCTTCGACTCTTGTCTGGCTTCCAACAGCGAAGGCTCCTCCTCATCCCACCCTCTTGGTCCCATGAGTCATAAATACCACCACCTATTCCTAAAGATTTATTTTCTTAAAAATGCATGTGGATTAAAATAAAGACAGGTTAGATTTAGGTTTCAGTTTTACGCTCTAGAAAGAATATGAGAAAATTAACTTTTTTAGTCACATTATGTAACTCATAGTATAATAGTATAATATTTTTTTTTGTATGATCACTTATAGGTCAGGCTTTACTTAAACTTCAATTGTTGAGACATCAGTTAATACTGCCAGGGAACACCTCAGCATGAAGTATTTCGGCACCAAGGGCTTTAAAAAATTTGTGACATCCATCATATGACATTCTGATTTCATATGATGGAGACTGTATAATAATATTTATTCTTTCTACTGTTGAGCCTGATTAAACAAAAAATGGAGGTTAGTAGATATTACAGTTGTTCACTGTAAATGATGTAAATTTAGACAAGACACGGAGCACCATCAATAGTCTCCCTGTGTGAAACATGCGTATATGAGAACATATAAAGCATTTCCTGTCCATTATAACATTTGATTGAATAGGTTTGGTATAAACAACAAAACAAAAAAAGATTATAAAAGGTCAGACTTTGTTTAGGCCTCCCTCACTTTTTCACCGTTATCCCTGCGACTTTAAATGTATCCCAAATGCAGACAGTTAATCAACGCAGGTTTGGTGAGGTTAACACAAACATCATTTTTCTTCTCAAAGAGACACAGAGAACAAATGAACATTAATGACGATGGACCTGGAATAATCGCTCAAGTATTTGAGTATTTTTCATAAGACTCTCAAGTCTAAAAACACATTAAATAAGCAAACCAACACTATATACAAGACATCAATGTTGGATTCAAAGGTACCCGCTTGGTACTCTGGCTTCCTCCTATGTCTAAAATTACGCCTCCTAATTGGTGTAGATGTGTTTGCTTCAAGAAATTGTCCTTGTTGTGGGTTTTACCAAACCATTATCCTCCCACCATTGCTGCCTCCTAAAGTTGCATCCCCCCACACACACACACACCATCATCTTAGATGGAGTCACCGTGATCCAGATGATCCTGACGCCTGAATGCCTGCGCAGCGTGCAGACAGACCAGACTCCCCCCAAGTCTGACTTTTCTCCTGCGCCCAGCTGCGGAAGTGGAAAAGCGATCCTCGTGTCCACGTGCTCGTGTCATTTCCATCGCATTTGCATGCGTGACCCCGCCTCCGCCTATTGCTCCGCGGCTGCGCCCGGCCGGACGCGGCGATTCGTCGGCCGCGGCGCGCCGGCCCCGCCCACCAGCAGACACGTTGCTCCGGGAGAAGCGACACGGGGGCCCCGGATCGCTGGCCCTGGCTCCTGCTGCTGCAGTGCCGCTCACACGCTGCACACGTCCCACACATCAGCTGCTGACTCGCTGCCGGATTCACTGCCGAACAAAGGAGGCGCGGAGAGGAGACGAGCGGCCGCCGCATCCCGGGCTAAGGTAGGGCAGACCTCTGCATCTCACACCTCAGCTCATCCCCTGGATTAAACGCTTCTAATCTCACCTGTTTGTTTTTATGCCGATTTTGTTTTTAATCACCTGGAGAAATGTAACATTTGTAATTATAATAAAAGCTGTATTCATATATAAGTAAAATTCAAGTTGATTGTTTATACATTGAATATTATTCCTACATCTTCTGTATTTTTCCCTGATTCTGGCTTTATGTAATCTTAACAGTGTGCTGCCAAATTTAACCAATGAGGAAGTCTATTGTGTTTCCCGACTCTGATCATTCACTTTATCTGATATTTCTCCCTTTATGGTGAATAATTACCTACTGATGTCGGTTCTTACATAATAAAACTTTACTGAGGTGACTAATGGGCATCACCTGTATTTATGGGCCCAACTAACCGCTCAGGTGTGCATCATAAGGGCTTTTACAACTGTAAAGCAAAACTGTATAGTTTCTAAAGCGAAATAAAAATGATTGTTGGCTTTGGGTTGTTTTGTGGTGTTTTTAAATCCCCATGGCTATAATAATGGAGCCTGGCAGGTTGTTTCATAACTTAAATCAAATTTGTTGGTTAACAAGTCGTTCAAGCCGCTCAGTGCTACGTTTTTCCTGATATTTTGAAAGCACATGTCGTTGGTTACATAAAAGTCGTGTGTTGCCTCGCCATATGACTCTATTTATCAGAGGAAGTATTGGAATCTGTTACTCAACTCATGTTGCAAAACATGAGATTTTGATAGTGCGCACTCCAGATTAGATAAAAGGTTTCTGTTTTTGATTTAATTTATTTTTTTTGATCGTGAAACAAATACTTGCATGTTTACTAAGCCTGTGTTGGGTTCTGTGACTGAGCGACCCCTCTGCTACACCCCTTGCTCTTTGACTGATCGGGAATCCCAAAACAAAGACAGAGTGAGCCATCACCCCCCCCCCCCCCCCAAAAACAAAATGACACA
>JAVLVB010001067.1:1281581-1294928 GCA_032876305.1 Orestias chungarensis | reverse complement strand
AGCTGTTGTTTCGTCCTGTGTTTTATTACCTCTCCAAGAGGTCAGCACTCCATTCCAGACCCCTGCCCCCCTTTTCACTGGAGACTTACATTGTCTTTGGATAAACGTAGCGGCAGCTGAGAGCCAAGCTGGTAGAATCCAGGCATGGGCCAGAATCAGGGTATTTAATCATAATCTTGATTAAAATGCATTATTGTGTTATTATTATTGATTCTCTTTGTTTTTTTACATAGCAAATATGTAATAAAAAAACACCCGCTTAATCTAATGTTAGCTGGTTATTTGGACTGTCTGTTTTTTAACTAGCCTGCAGTCTGCTGCTTTACAAACCGCAAACAGCAGTTTTTGAGATCTGATGCGTTACAAAGCTTAATCTGACAGATTAGGCAGAAGTAAATTAGCCGTGGGGGAATTGCTCTATGACCCACACAGCAGGTCAGTATCGTGGGTTAAAACGGTTTTCCACTGTAGGAAGGCCATGACCGAACTGTTAGCCAGCCCGTGTCTATTCGGCACACAGACCGGCATGTGTGGTAAACGAGTTGTTTCAAGGTTTTACAGTGACCAGACTTTTCACACGTGTAGATCTGAGCCCGGGAGGGTTGTTTTTCCATGTTTGCTGCTGCTCGGTCTGTGTTTACTAGCTCAGGTGTTGCATCTGCAAAACAAACAGGTCATTGTGGTCTCGCTGCCACCGACTGCTATGGCGCCGCTCTGTCCACATACATGTCTGCTTGTTAGGAGAATGCTGTGTTTTTTGGGAGGATTTTTATTGCTGTGATTATTCCGGCAAACCCACAGTGCTCAGACAAGGACGCTCCAGTAGCTATTATGACTCCAGCCTTGATTTGTTGTTGTTTTAGTCACGTGTCTCATCACCACCCGTGGCTGTCCTTAACTTGTTCATTTATCTTTATGACTCACCCCCCCCCCCCCCCCCCAGGTCAGTGATGGTCAGAGCTGGTTAAAGCCTGAAGCTGAGGATGTCTGCTACAGATTCGGACAACTCAATCGACTGGCTGGCCAGCGACACAGAGGAAAACAAGAGCGAGCAAGAGCTGGAATGCGCCGCGAAGCACCACCAGAAAGAGGGCTTTCTGTCTGAGAGCAGCGGCAAGCTGAGGCAGAGTAACTGGTGCGAGGTTTCTGGTAGCAGGGGATCACCCAGTTGCGCTGCGAGACTGGACGCAGACTCCGCCAATGGACCGCGCAAATCGCAGCGCGGAGAAAAGCCAAATGGGAGGAGCACTCAAGCGGCGAAAAGACCTCACAGCTCCACGGGAGAGCAGTGCAAGGAACGGCAGCTAATGTCCGACGCATTGGAGAAAGATCAAGTCTTTATCGGCAAGGTAAGCACTCTGTGACTAATGTTTGGTTTCTCGCTGAGGTGGTTGACGGTGTCAGCAAAACTAGGACATGCCCTATCACCCAGATCACCCCCAACCCCCCTGCTGCTGTCACTGATATTTCCAGTAAAGCTGTCCCCCCTCTTTAACTGTTGTCATTAACTTGTCATTTAAGTCTTGGGAAATGTGTGTGATTTAATACTAAAGCTAGCATGTCTTCTGGGTTATTTCGCCTGTGTTATACAATATGTGCTGTGAGTGTTTTAGCTGATGTTTAGTCACCTGGCTATAAATCAATCTATTATCGTTTCCAGTGCATGGAGCTACAATGCTACATCCATCCGTTGTCATCAATCTTGAATGGCCTTCGTTCAGGGAGATACAAAGAAAGTAAGCCAATCACTGCATGTCAACACCATTTTTTTTTCTTTCCCTAAGACATTTTATACACGTCTGCATAATTTAATTGGATAAAGAACAAAATAAATTAATAATAAATAAAACAAAGAAAACATTTTTGGGACTACAGACGCAGCAACCAGGCTTTTCCTGGACATTCCTTCTTAATATGACAAATCCTGTTTTGCTTTCTCAGAACTATAACACATAAAACAAAGAATCATCAAGGGATTGAAGTTACAGTATTTCAAAACAGGAAAAAAAGCGATTATTGTTGCCATTGTGATACAAATGTGTTTTCAGATTAAAGACTGGTTGAGGAATTTCTAGTTAGAAAATATCTGCATGTCCTAATTTGATGCTTTCAAAGGATATAATGAAAAATGTTCATTTTTTTTTTGTCAGTATTTGAACTGCCGAGCACTAATCAGAGCTGATTAAGTAAAAATTGGCAGGTTGGTACATTCATAGCATTTCACATCTGAAATCAGATTTTTGCTCCCTGCTCTAAATTAAAGCAGGTTTTGTTTTTGTGGAAACAAACTGCATGTTGGTGAAAAGGATCGTTTTGATCCGTCACCATTTTCCTCAGATAAACAATGGAGGGAACAGACGTTTTGTGGAAAAAAACAACATGTGTCCCTGAGATCTGAGCGTGTGATGTCTGAAACGGGTATTGTTGTTGGACTATCCGATGACCACAAATATGCGCGAGCCAGGTCCCCGTGTGTTATGTAACAAGGATCGTTTCGGGTGAAGGCTCACTTGATCTGCTGCTTCAGCAGATCGGTGATGTTATTTTGCCTACCAAGAGTAAGCAACTTCACCCTTTTACACTTCCCTGCAAACTTGGCAGAAGTGAGTGGGAACATACTGTACCACGCTTTACCAGAGGAGCAGCTGCTGTTGGTGTTTTTTGTCGGAGCAGAGTTTACATGTGCATTTTCCAGACAAGCTCCACAAAAAGCTTAATTTGGGGATCTTGGTCAAACCCGAGACCCAGCGCTCGCTGTTCCCACAAGCACGGGGAGGCTGTTCCCTTGTACAAACATTTCTCAGACCCCATCTGCTGCACAGACTTAGGGCCTACTGTTGACGTGCTTCACGCTGCAACTTTCCTTTCTTTTCCAGGACTCAGCAGTTTCCAGGAGAGTGTGGCTATGGACAGGATTCAAAGGATCATGGGTGTTCTGCAGAACCCCTTCATGGGGTGAGTTAGACCTGCGTAACCCCTGTATCGATTTCACCCCAAATAACTTGGTCTAAAAGTATGGATCCCTCTCGATTGCTGTCATATTTGTTCACATTGCAACCACAAACTTTAGTATATATTATTCTGATGTTGTGTTTTTACCAACAAAATGTAAAATTTAGTTGTGAAAGAGAAAACAAATGACAAATTACTTTTCTTTACATATCTGTTCGGCATGAGGGGTATGCAGTCTCCTTTATAAATAAAAGCTAGTGCAACCAACTACCTTCAGACATCACTTCACGTCTATGCGTCTAATTTAATCTCAGTTTAAAAAAGGTTTGCCAGAGAACGAACATCATTATGAACACCAGGAAACACAAAAAGATACAAGAAAAGTCTAAAAGCAAACATGTTAGTGCAGTTGGACTTGAAACATGTTCAGAGCTTTGCTCTGCGGTACATGAAGAAGAACCCTCGACATACACCCAGGGCTACCTTGGATTGTGCTGGAATGGCCCAGTCAACGTCCAGACCCAAACCCAAATGACAATCTGTGGTAAAAATGTTGAACTGGCTTTTCAATGGAGCGCACCAACCAAGCTGACTGCGTTGACAGTATAGTATACTACACTATTTTGTTAAAAGGCATCTCCTAAGATGTTGGACTTAAAGAATTTGCAGCTTTTAATGAAGCAAACGCTGATTTTACAAAGAATAGACCTGAAGGCTTCTCTAAGTCAATCCCTTGTAAAAATCTGTTTTCCATACTTTTCAGTATGGAAAACTACTTTTAGTTAAAAAATATTTCCATCTATGCTCTAAAATCCTGGGTTATTGGTTTAGCATGAGACAATATGAACAGATTCTGGCTGTATGATTACTTTTATAAAGCACTTTATGTACCCTCTGGCTTTCTTTTTGAATAAACTTTATCCACCTTCAAAATAGTGGAAAACTGCACTCTGTCTAAATTAGTTTTTCCGCTAGGGTTTAAATCTGTTTGAGGATCTGAAGTGAAGCACATCGGGCCGCACGGAAATACTGTTTGCTTTCTAAGTGGTCTACATTATGCCTGTGACACATGGCTCACAGCTGCTTCCCCCACACGCATTCAGGATAAATTTACTGAGTCGCTCTTTAGCCGGCCATCTCGTTAAAAATGTAACCCGCTCCTCGGTTGGAGAGAGATGCTTTTGGCTGCTTGATTGTAATAAGAGTATGATATTACACCCCCCCCCGTCTCGGGAGAAAGTTTGAGTCTTTGTGGGACGATTATGTTTTACAGTTTGACATTAAATGTGACATGAAATGTGTCAGTAATAATGCAATTCGGCACAGCGTTGGAAAAGCTGCCTTGTTTGTCCCGCTGTTCGCTGAAAACAAAAGCAGATTAATATTGAATGCACCTCTGATATTTAAGCACCGTTTCTATTGGTAGCTTCAAGGTATGCTAGTGAGTCTGGCACAGGCTAATTGGAGAGACCTCCCAGCAGCTGTTGACTTCATTTGGGAGACAAAGAGTGGGTGTGGTCCCTCCTGCAGACAGCCAGGCCAGAGCCTGGAAGGTGGACCTGTTCCTAACCCTCCTTCCCTTCCTCCGTCTGTCCCTCCCTGCTTTCTGCTCTATGTGACGAGCTGCCGGGCCCCTGCAGCATCCACAAAAGCAGATAGGATCAAAGTGACTGTTTTATTTGGGCGGATGATCTTTCACATGAATTTTACATGTTTTCGGGGAGCGGCATAACAAGAAGATCCCGATCACATGGCGCCGGTTAATCCCCTGCCCGCCATCTGCTTTCGTCGGGACTCTTCTGAGTTTGCTCCCCGCCTTCCTTCACCCCCCTCGCTTGACATCATCTAGTTTATTTCCACAATGACGCCGTTGGACACCGTTGTGGCTTTGGTGTTTATATTTAGACACAAGCAGAGCTATTACACGTCATGCCACGTGTGAGCTCTGAACATGTGAGAAATGTACTCAAGACTGTCCTCACACACACACACACAAACACACAAATGCATGCTTGCTTGCTTTTCAAGGCTGCGTATTTCCTGGTGTGTGTGTGTGTGTGTGTGTGATCGGGAGATAACAGTTCTCCGAAGCGGTCGGGCAGACCGTTTGTAGATGAAGATTCACGCAAAAGTAAACATTGTGTTTCTTTCTCTGCTCTCTTTTCTCCACCTTCTCTTTCCCCTTTTTTTGTTCTTCTTTCCTTCCAGGGAGAAATACGTTGATATCATCCTGAAAATGGAGGCCATGCTAAAAAGCTGGTTCCCTCATGTGAAAATTCAAGAGCAACTCTCCAGCACCCACACAGAGGGACCTGTGCCCAGTAAAAGACTTAAGGTAAAGCTTTAAAAAAAAAAAAAAAGGCTACCCTGTTGTGTAAGAGCTCCTCAAGAAGACATGAGTAGCTGCCGAGAGTGACAGCGACAAAAATTCCCATTGTTATTTAATCACAGCTCTGTGACAAGAAAAGAAGGATTCAAAGCTATTTTTTTCCTTCGGAGTCTTGGGTTCACGTAGAACAATAACACAGGAACAAAGATAAAATTAAGCGACCGTTCCTCCCGGGCCAGAAAAGGCGTCAGTGTACCTGGAAGAATCCTTTGCATTTAAACTTGAGTCACCAGACCCACCCATAAAAAATAAGTATCGTGTTGAAGGTCATTCTTGCCGTCGCAAGGATTAGATTATTTTACACTTCCATGACACATGCCGCCAGGAGTGTTGCTGAAGGGATTGCAGTATTTACATGCAGGATACCATGTATGGTACAAAACTAGAAATGCACAACTGGTTACAAATGGCAGGAATATGGAGGAAGCTAAATGCAGGACAATCCAAGAAGCAGATCAGCTACAGGATTTAAGGGACTTACTACCATGTAGATGAAAGCATATTAATGAGTTAGAAATGGCAGAATCATTTTTTTTACAATGGCTAATACCACCTTCACTTTTAATAGGGAAGGTTGTTGTAAACTCCACAGTTACAAGTAGTGACTTATTCAGTAGGTTAAAGTAGCACTCAACCCCCTATTTATTTCTACTATAAGTTATAATCATAAGTTAGCAGAGATAGTATTATTACCGAAACAAAGTCCTAGTAAATAGAGTATTTGACACCTAACGTTCCTACAAATAACACAACCAAATAAGACTAGATGCAGAAATCCTGATCATCTTTTATCAGCAGTGTTTTGTTTTGACGTGGGATCATATTTTAACATATTTAATGAAAGATTAACCAGGCTTAAACAGGGTGGAATAAGTAACAAAGCGTTAAATTAGATTACACATGAGATTTGAGTTATTATTGTTGTCTTTCTCCATAATTCACAAAAACACCCATCTGCCAAGAGAAACTAACTGTGCTATTGTTCGGTTCATGGATGCAACAATATAAAGACGTCTTGATTAAATGCCAACTGTCATAGAAATCCCTGTCAATACTTCTCTTTTATTTATTTGAGCTTATTTTAAACCTGTGTGGGCGCATCTCCGTTTTACACCAGTACATAATTGCAACAAAAAGAAAGATTGCATCTCAGTCTCAGCCACCGTCTTGGCTCACATCTACTGTCAGGTAGAGCAGAATTACCGGGTGATGCCGGGTCCAGCATCCACCCATCATCGTTACTTGCGTATTGAATGAGAAGTCGTGTCAGTTGTTTTTGGGTGTTTCTGGTTGGAGTTTCTCGCCATGTTTACTGGCCACAGGGATAAAATAGCTGATGAGAGTATCTGAACCTCTGATTATTAGTCTGTTACTTATTTTGTTGGGGTAGTAAAATAATATGATATTTAAATATTTTAGCTATATTTCAGAATTGAAAAGCTACTTGCAATTCATTGACTATATGAACAGTAACATAAATTCTTAAAGATGATTCGTAAATGAAGTAATTCTGGGAATGTTTACACACCTTGACTAGGAGGGCCAGTAATTGACAAGTATATCACTGTATATATCTGCAATTTCATTTCAAGGAATATATTAGCTACTTCTGGAATAACTTTGTACGCATCTCTGTTTCTCATGCTGAAGAACTAAAGGTCTCCATCTTTCCTAACAGTTATCTCCAGGGATGATGTCTGCAGCCGGGAGCTCCGTGTTTCGCAGTGATCCTCCAACCGCCACCAAAGCTTTGAGGGTCACGGACCAGACTCCCCCTGAAGCGTACTCGGCCAACAACCTTAAGTGGCTCCACACGTCGCCTATCTGCTCCCCCACAGCCGAGGAGGCCCAGGCTGGTACCAGGCACCCGCTGTTGCCCAGAGATAAAGACCTTACGCAAGACAGTGCCGTTTCCTCCAGCACAGACGGCCGCACTAAGACGGACTCTGTGACCAGAGGTCCTCCGCCCGGCAAAATCAATGCTCCATGCCTGGAACAGCTCCTTAAATCTACAAACAGCATCATCACGCGCAAGCGGAAGGGGGGTACGATGGGCAGCAGCTGGTCGTAGTCCAAGCATTGGGGGGGGGGGCTGGAGTCCAGCTGTAACTGGTGTTCGACCCAGCCTCGTCTAGCCCCACCCTGTTCGTAGCCAGTCAGCCCGCTTTGCTCATTCCAGACGGGAGCGTAAAACAAAAAAAGGGACGTTGATTTCTCGTTGTCCACTGTGACACGACGAGCGTCCGCCTTGGCTTCCCATTTTGTTGACTGATCCCAGTTTCTCTGTTTGCATTCTTGAGTTGCGTGCGTGAGCGTCAAAAGGTTAGCCGACACTTGCGACGATAACTCAAGTAAGTATTGTCAGAAATGGCGTCTTCCCAGCGACTCCCAGGTCCAACGATAACAGATTAGCAGATTAGAAGGATTGTCAGATATTCTTACATGGTCTACATATTGTCGTGCTGAAAATGTGGCTGAAATGTGATGGTAGAGCCCCAACCCAGCCCCGCCCCCTATCCTTCCTCCCCTCCCCTCCTAATCACTCCACTCTTAGGTTTATTGATGTGACTGTTACTCATTTATACTTCTTCATTGATAAATCCTCTTTGGTACAACTGTTCTACCTCATCGAGCACCACGTCATGGTTAGTGAGTTGGAATGTGACCACTTCGCCCAGAGTCTGGACGCCTACCCCACCCCCATGACCAGACCTGCTGTGAGCCGAATGGCCTCCACCGAAGAGGCCGTGCAGTTTAAACAGAGGATGCTCTCTCTCTCTCTTTCTCTCCCCGTGGCTCGACTGGTGCCATCGTAAAGAATGTCAACTGCAGATTTGTTTTTCTGCGTCTCCCAGAGGAAGGCAAACAGTGCCTGCAAAGTCGAGCTGTGCCTGTAAGCTGGTTCGATAAAAAAAAGAAGACGAAGAAGAAGAAGAGAAGCGTTTTGACCACCTGCACCTCTGTGGGATGTATGTAATCAGGAATTGTCACTCTCCTCCCACTTTCCTGTACGAGTAAATTATTGCCAACTACCAGCTGTGGTGGAGTAGAACAACTTTCATTTAGTTTTGCCACAGAACCAGACCGTGTGTTAGACCACCTGAGAGGGACAAGGGATGTGTCTGTGTAAATCTTACTGCAGAGTTTGTTGATTTACCCTGAAAAGTGGCCTTTATAGCGTGAAATTTTATACTTTATAAATAAATGTGGTTTTACTTGCTTGATGCAAATTGCTTGAGATTATTTATATTATTTTGGTTTTGAATACAACAGTGAGATTCACTGTTTGAGTTATTTTAACTTTGTTTCTGCTTGTCTGCCGTTTGTCTCCTTGTTTTGTTCACATGTCCATGGCTTTAAGTGTTTTAAACATTAAAACAAAATCTCTTCTTTTTATTTAAATAATCTATTACTTTTTAAGTTTTCTTAAAAAACAAACAGAAAGGCTAAAGAGACTTTAATTTGTGTGATTTTACTTTCAGAGATCAGGATCACATAAATTGACCCAGTGGGTTGGCGCAACAAAAGAAGGACTAGTTCTTGGTTTGATCCACCCACATTAGGCTTTCAACTCTGAAATTGGTTTAAAATGGATTAATAAACAGCTAATGTTAAACTTCAAGATTTGTTGTTTCACTGAAATTCAATAAAACATAACGTCAACAGCTTCACAATGTCTTTCTGTAATGCTTAAATTGACAAAATAAAGAATGAACAAAATGTAACATTGCTAGGATCGTCTTAACAGTTTTGTTTTGTTTTTACTCATGATATGTTTACATTTGAGTAGCTGAGAAGATGCCTCACCTGAGTTTTTAAGCATTTTAGAGGGCCAGTCAAATTACAGAATTTGCCAACTGATGTAATATCAAACCAATTTTAGCAAGAAACCTCATTAATAAAGCATTTATCTTAATCATATTGGATTAAAAAGCAACTGAAACATTTTTTTTGTATGGGTTGTAAAGCACTATGAGTTCCACTTCTTCAACCAAATACCACCAATCAAAAGTGTAAATAGCTTATATCCACTACATTAGTTATTTATTTTTTATCATTAATACCTTATACAACTAACACTAAAACCGTTCTACATCATGCGAAGGCATATTTGATTATTTTAAATACAATAATAAGTATGGCCCTCTCAACCTCTTTCAAATAATCTTTTTCAGCTGTGGAATCGCTTAATATTTCCATAGTAGATCAGTGACATTTTGGTAAATTCAGTAACAAAAAGCCTTCGGAAATTACCTGAATATTAAATGAACTGCCCATCGGTGTGGGATTTAATCTCCATACATAATAATGAAAGCAACTGTTGTTTGTGACGGCTACAGACGTTTGTTTTAGAGAACAGAAGTGGCCAAACAGCCCTGCGAAGACAGAGGAAACCACAGGTATGTGAGGAAAAACGGTGTGGACAAATTTAAAGGGAGGAAGTGATAAAATGATGTTCCTGTCGTTGTATAACTAGAAAATATGAAAAGGGTAAGAGGTATAATTGCTTTTGAAAAGCTTTTGCTTGTAAACGAATCCGTACTATGAAGAGGTTTCTACCTAAAACTGTAGCCTGCAATTTAGGATGTTAAATAGTTTTAAAATGAGCTAAAGAAGAATTTATCGGAAAATGATCAAAGTTTGTCGGGGAAGAAGTGGTTGTACATAATTATTAAATCTGACTTTATTACAATTCTTTGTGTTCGGTTGCCTGGAACTACTCTGTTTGCTGCACCCGACTCCAAACAAATGAGAGCTTAATAATATTGACCGTGAGGATTATAAAAGACAAAAAACACAGGTAGCTTTCTACCTCTTATCTTGGAAAACAGATGGAAATTCGGAGGACACTCCCCTCAACCGTGGACCTTTTGTGTGGTCAATTTTCTTCAATGTCAGCTTTATTACATAAAAAAACTTTTTATTTACAATGGGTCAACACAGAGGACAAAAAAAGGTGCTCTCTGACTCACTCCGTAGGGTCACGTGTCACGTTTTCCAGACTAAAAGTCCCAGATCCCATCAACCACAGCAAGGCTAATGGCCTAGCCTCACGTGAACCGATGACCTGATAGTGTCAGTGGCCAACCACAGCAGGCGTTATTAATGGTAAGAAGGTTTGCTACACAAAAAGAGTACATTTGTAACAGTGTTTTAAAATGAGAATGGTGGAAAAATAAATCCAACGGACTCCAGAAATAAGGAAACAGAACAGGTACAGACAAAGAAGTCATCCTAAAAAAGGTATGAATTTAAATCTTCTATGCAATGCTTACTAAAATATTCATTTCACTTGAGCATTTTTTCCCTATGACCACAAACGTGAGTAATACACCCTCAGTATAAGAGCTTCAACTATGTGAAGGCCTCAGAGATTTGATGGTCCATCCCCACCTTGAAACAAGTGATGTGTAGCATCGTGCTGTTGGGATGATTTAGTACCAAAAAAAAAAAAAAACTTTCCAGAACTGATGGAAATGGATGCAAGTTTCTTCATTTTTTTTCCCCCCATAGAAAACTGGGTGAAACTGTTCATTTTAGCTCTCCAAAGCTTTTAGGGTTACAGTGCATGCCACACCTTTTAGATTTGTATTCATTAAACATAGTTTAAAGCAAATATACAGAGACAAAATTAACTGCAGTCATACTAAAGATGAAAATGACTTAGCTTCACATGCGTTCAACAGACCAACGTTGGATTTTAAACGTGCAACATCATCAACCAGGAAGACAAAATCCTATTCCTTTTCATTTTAAAGCTTTTTTTCCTTTCTTTAAAAAAACAATTGATGCCTGAATTTCTCTTCCCCGGGCAACATTGTACCGGCAAAACTACAAAGACTAGATCAGCGCAAATGAGAGCCTTTTGTTGAAAGCGTTTAAAAGCAGACAGGGAGAAGAAAAAAGAAAGGGTTGGAGGACAGGTTCAAGGTACCAGGTGCAACAGGATAGATGGAGTAATAAATGGGGCCCCCATTCACTCGAGCTGCTTTTTCTTAATTGGACTTACTTTGGGAGTAAAATGAGGATAATTACAGCCAGCATGGTTTTGCTTCACTCTGCTGCAGTTTTTTAAGGTACAGTACCACAGAAATGTGCAGACGTGGTATTCTCAAGTTCACTCTCTAGCACCTACCAATAATATAATAGTACCTTTTATCCGACAAAAGATCTTATTTTCAAAAGAATTGCACCGTTTTGTTCTGCTCACCGCTAAAAGTTCAGGTCACCAGGCTCTGTTAGTCCAGTTATTATTGTTTAATTTTTTTCTACATCACAACCACTCGAATCATGATACATTTTCTTTTATAAATCATATTTCAGATTAATTTAATTTTACTCGAAGGTTTTTTATACATGAATGGGAATCTGGACTGACTTCCCCCTTAATCTGTGGGTTGTTGGAACGGAGGGAAACTCTACTCACAAAAATGTATCTGATATTTTCCATTAGACCATCACACTTAGGAATCCCATCACTGCAAAGCAACGAATAGACTCATTATGTTATTATGAGAGATAATGGCCTCATCTGTCAGAGAACCCTGCACCTTTAATTAAGAGATGTGTGAACCTAAAATATCCCCTCACTCCCTTCTCAATTATCAGAATAGCCGGTTATACAAATGATTAACAATTGGCACTGATCCGGAACTGCCGATGGCTGTAGGATCTTAAATTTGCCAATCAAAGTCTGGTTTGGATTAACCTGGTTTGTGTACTCGAGCTCTGTGTAAAACTGGGAATATTCTGAGCTCCAGGAGCCCCAAAATCAGAGTGCATTAATGATTCATGCACTTTAGGAATGGGCCTCTGGTGTTCAGAGGAGCGCAATCGATTTTGACGATCTCCAATAGGCTACCCTTTATAAAAGACAGAACAATGCTCCACTACCTTAGAGTGTAGGCTTGCTAGGTAGTATTTTTAAAGTACAATAAAAGGTGACTTGTGTGTGTGTGCACAGGAAACAGATGTTCATTTCAGGCGTATTGTAATAACATGTACCAGGCTATTGTCTGTTGAAAATATTTTCCTTAGTTTCACGTTTTCTTTTTCCTAATGTGGTTGAGATTTATTGATCCATTGATTGGGTTTGTTTTTTAAATTAATCTTTAATGAGGGCTGAACTTATAATATCTCTTTCTGGTATTTATATCTGGAATAAACTCAGACACCCATATTTGTCCTTCTGCATATAAAAACTTTATTTTACTGAATATATGTTTCTTTTTTTATTTCAGACAGAAATATGATCCAAAACTGTACTTGTAGTTGTCCTCATAGCTGCACTTTTATAGCTTTAACTAGAGGCACAGTTTCTCAAATGGCATATTAGGTCCTAAAGGGGACAAAACAGCAGTAGTCATCCTCCAAACAGTAATGAGCAATACTTGTCACCTCCCTCGGGTCTAATAGTGCTGGTACCAGTGAGGCAGTTCTTAGAAGATGAAGCACAGCAGGAAATTAGATCGCTAGAGAACAGAAGACACTCCTCACCTTCCTCTTATTCGCCCACTCCCATTTTGTCTTATTTCCAGGAATAAATAGGCAGGCTGTGCCCTTGTAGGTATGAATAATAGAAGGAGCCTCCAGCAGGAGCTCATCTCCAGTGAGTGATCATCACACCAATGTGAGACCTAATGATCAGACAGAGAAAAAAGAGAGAGGCTGGCATGCATGGTTAACATCGTCAGGTTTATCTCCAGCGCCACGAGGCTGTTGGGTCCTCTGACCGCTCTGAGTGTGCAGCATCAAAACCACAATGGTACACATGTGACAACGCAGGAAAAGTAAGACAAACTATTACCAAATGATCGGTCTTCTTATTTATTATGAGATGAATGTGTTAATAAAAAACATAACCAGCTATTTTTTTCATTACAGTAAAACGTTTTTCTTAAACTAACATGGAGTATGTGAAAATTTCAACATAACTAACAATACTTGTATTAATGAAATTCCTTCATAAAATACATACACATATACATATATATATATATATATAT
>JAVLVB010001067.1:1239798-1281481 GCA_032876305.1 Orestias chungarensis | reverse complement strand
TATATATATATATATATATATATAACCTACAATGTGGCAGAATCAATTTAAGTATGTTTTATATAACACAATATTTTATCACCAGATGTTACATGAAAAATCTCAAATGTTAAAATATCTAAATAAAATATTTATTTATACTAAAATTCCGTTTAAACGTTAGACTTATATAAGGAAAATAAGTATTTATTGCGCTTCCATTTCTTCGTCACGAGATGGCAGTATTGTAACATTAATCTCAAATTAGTTTCTTAATTATTGTGCCAAACTAGGTTATATTACGTTTTTCCAATAAACCCCAATTTTTAAATGTATTCAATTGGATTTTAACAAAGGAATAAGCACTTGTTTATTTGCCTCCTAACTGTTTATCCTGCATTAAAGTCTTTAAGGTTTATTTGGAAATAATAGTGCAGGTCTGACTCTTGCTAAAAATATGAGATATCACAATTGGCGCTTATGACACATTATGACACATAGCTGAGTCAAGCACCACCCTAAAGACACCCTGAAGGACAAGGTTTTGAGTTACACTCTGATAGCATGCTTTATTTGTCTGTTTGAATAAGCCACGCTTCCAGTCATATTGACGTAAGTCGGCTGGAATCCCACAGAAGTGATCCCAGCACACCAGCTGGGCCCCCTCTTACCACAGGATGCTTGGGACTGAACTGTGGCGTCTGACTGAAGGGTACATCGTCTGACTCTCCACCACAGACAAAGATGTGAGCTCGTGTATCAGTGGGAGCTGCATGAAACGTTTACATTAGGCTGTCTGCCTCACCAGGCTGGACACAGACGATAGGCCTTTGCGTGCAACAAATGTTCTCTCTTATCTCATCTCATGCCAGTAGTTCACCAGCTGTCACTTCAAAATATGAGAGCATGCTAACAAAGCAAGACTTTATCTATGAAATCATCATAGAAAGGCTTTACCTGTTTTTCTTCTAGAAATACAAACCTAATCTGAAAAGGAAACTACCTACAAAAGCATTTACATTGGATGTTTTATTAGATTATTAATATATACTACGACCCTAAAAACAGGTTTCACTTAAAATTTAAACCTCATATCCTATTCATTTGTTTTTGACGGTTTTAAGCTTTCTGAAAAGCCTTTAAAGTTTCTTTAGGGCACTTAAAATTTCCGTGCAGTAGACGTCCTGAATCAGAAAAGATCCCAGGACAGTTGCGTTGAGGACGAATCCCTCGCTATATGATTCACCTGCTCTACCTCTGACTCACTGAACTGCTAATAGGTTTTTTGAGTCCTATATAAATCCGACCGCCACAGTAACTTTCCAAATAATTCAATCACAGTTGGAAAGGGAAACAAAAACACAAAACAAATCATTATTTCTCTTCTCAGTGCACCCCAAGCTAGACTGATGTTTTAAAAGTTTAAATCATAATATAATCAAAGGCCCAGTTTATTCAATCAGTTCTTCAAAATTATTGTGAACTAATGTGTTTTGCTGTGTTTTGTAAATTGTCAAATTATCTTTAATTTAAGCGATAAAGGTTCAGTTTAATGGACGTTCCTTTGACGTTGCTTGCCACAAAGCATATCTCACATATGCTTTATCATGTCCCTGCTTCCTTATCCTGCATTCCACATGTTGAAGACTGATCAAAGTGTCATTTAGTAAACTTTTCTGCCCTTTTTTTGTGAACAAAAAATATTGTGAAATCCATCTTAGAACACAGAGCATACAGGGAAAAGCGAACAGACGAATGATTTCTATGCCAACTATGCAGAAATCTACAGGTGCTTGTGATTAGAATGGCTGCAGTAAGTTTGTCACAGTTAGTTTCTGCTTTGGAAAAATTGTTTTTTTTAGCCTGTTGATACAAAACAACCTCTTATTTCACTCAAACCACTCTGCCAAATAAAACCAGAACTCCTTAACATTTCAACGATTGGAGCAAACTCACCATTCAGTTATGCCAGGCAGGAAAGCAGGAGAAATTGTACGCCAGACTACAAGGATTTATGTCCATCTGTGTTCTTAAATCTTTACTTGGTTTCTGCTTATGTATGCACAACAGCTGAGTTGTTTATAGCAAAACTTTCTAATGACTTCTTTTAAGCAAACATGCAACTCCTATAACACATCGGAGTAGACAAACAACACAGTTAGACTCTTTACAATTGTGCAGTAAAGTGAAACAAAAGATTTTGTAATAGGATAAAGAAGCCAAAATGGGGCAACAGACTCTCAGGCTGACCTAGTTGTTGGTGACGACTCCTTTCTCACTGTTTGAACAAGCTGACCTACATTAATTCATCGCCAGCTTGTATTTAGTTCAGGTCAAATTATCCGCCCAATCTCCTTCAGCCCAGACGCCCCTACTGTTGTATCATAAACAACAGTAGGGAATAAACAGTAGAAAATAGAAAAACAGAAGCTACATAGCTGGAGTTATCATAATTGGGACACTCTGAAACTCCAAGAACTATTTATGCATTTCTTTAAACTTAATGTGTCATTTAAAATTATTTTTTATTTATTTAAAAATGACTCAGGATTTTATGTTTTACAAAAATAAATTGGCAGAACTATTAATTTCCCTTTTACTATTTTCCCTTTAGGTTTATAGGGTTTGTTTGTGTTAAAAGACCAACACAATGTAGTGTGTTGGTGTGTAAAGAGGAAGACCAAAAAAAGTCATATTTTTCCATTTTTTTATTTTTTATTGAATAAAAAAAAAAAAAACATTCAGCATGGCACACCCTTTTGTGTTATAAGGTGCATTGCTCAGATGAGACCAACTGGTATCCATTTAAAATATATGTGAGCTGATAAAACTAAAAACCATGAATGCACCAAAGTTTGGTAGCTGGTAAACCATCATTCCTGCAGGTCATTAACCTTAAAACCGAGGCCGGAGATACATTGAAACGTTTTTTAAACCAACATATGGGAGTTAAAACGATCTGGTCCATGTCTAAATATTAAGATAATTAAAATTTGTGATAAGACTTCAGAACTGATACCGCTCTTAATCCAGTCCAACAGAGATTAACCTATCATCAATCTCTTCATGCAAAGCTCTCACAGATTTACTTGTAGAAGAATAAAACATTGGATGGATATATATATATATAAATATAAACTCCAGTTTAGAACACATTTATATATATATATATATATATATACATATATATATATGTTTTAAACTGGAGTTTCAGTTGATATGTTGTTAAGCTATATATATGCTTTTTAGTTGCTGTTGTAAACTTTCATTCAAAATCAGAAATGACAATGCTTTTTACTTTTATTAGACAAAATATCAGTTCATACAAGTAAAGCATAAAACTATAAATGATACTATTAGGAGCCAAGATGAGAGTAGAAGACAACTTAAGACATTTGTTGGAGCTACAGAGCTCCTATATACATCATAAATACATCACATTGTAACATTCATGTTGAAACAGCAAATTTAGCTTCACAAAAAAAGATTTATATGGTAACTTTATATACACGTAAGATAAAAAGTGGTTAAAATATGGTCATTTACAAGTACACGGTAAACAGATGGTTCTGAACTGTATATTGGCTCAAGATAATTATTGCTGAGATTTCAAAATGTACAGGACAACAGTAAACACTATTTGCACTGACAGCGTTGCGTCTAAGCAGAAAAGTCTGTAAACATTTGGTTACAAAGACCTGCTTCCAATGTGTCATGCTCCAGGGGTGAAAACCTTTAAATCTCCAATACTTTGGCCAGAAGCACCAACATGCAAAAAAAAAGGCAAACAAAAAAAATAACGTAAAAAAGTTGTGACTCTATCAACAGATGGCAGATGAAGCCGAGTTGTTTTACAGGTGTGAATATCCACAAACAGTTCCTGTCAGCCGCCAGAAGCAGCTTCAGGTTAAACGTGTTACTGCTCTGTGCAACACACAGCAGAACGTGTGCTTACTTAGTCAAGAAAAAACTAAAAAACAACAAACTAAAATGTTGCCCTAAACAGCCGTTACTCAAACACTTGCGGTTGCTGCACAGCTACTGAATGTGCCTCAAAAAAGGTGCAGCGTCACTGTTTTACACCCAAAAATAGGGTAACACTCTTTCAAGATGTGCTGCTTCTCTTTCTGGTCCTAGGCCTCCTCCTCAGAATGTCCTCCTCTTGGTCACTTTCGCAGTCCCTCTAAAAGAGCAATAATGAAAAAATATATATATAAAAAAGAAAAGAAGTTTGCATCATTGAAAATGTGACAGCAGTAGAGAACTGAAAGGACATTTTTAGAATAATCAGAATAAATATATGCATAATATTATTTCAACTGTTCAACTTTCTGTTTTTCTCTCAATGTTTTCTCTCCATAGAAGCTACACCTGGTGTGACGTTCCGTTACTCAATGTTCTCCATCTACTGTTTTGAACGGTTTTTTGTTTGTTTGTTTCTTCTGCTTTTACTTGTGCTTTCTGTCTTTTCCAACCCCCAGTTGGTCGCGACAGACGACCGCTCGTACTGAGCCGTGTTTCTTTATTTGTTTTAAAAGGGAAGTTAAAATCATTGATTTACATGCCACTTTATTATTATTATGTACTTTCTAAATTATTTATTCGTCCAGCTAATCGGATATAATCTTATCATTATCATGTATATGAGTATAAGGCCAAATCAGTGAGACAGGCCACATTATCTTACTGTATGAAATACAGTTTATGGACAAAAATGTAAACATATGTTTGCTATGCAAAGGTGGTGATGGTGATGACACCAGTCCTGCTGGTACTTCAGGAGAAGTAGAGCATTTGGGAGAAGTTACAAAACCCTTTCTCCTGACTATAGTTATTGATGATAAGATTACTCATCGCTCTTTGAATAGCAAGTGGAACTGCTTCTAGACACACTTCTGGAAAGTTAGGCAAGCCATGCAACTCCGTTTCCAGACTATATCAGCGGGAAACCTCTTTGGAGATTGGTTGTGAAAGTACGGCGCAGATACGAGAGAAGCAGCAGTCTTAACTTGCATCAGCTAAGTCCAGAGGTTTTATTCCTAATATATGGCTCTGCTGTAGCTGCTGAACACCTGCAATGTCTCACCTTATCCTCCTCAGGGAGCTTCTGACCCTTCTTCATAATCCTCGTTAAGTGGTTGCACAAAGCCACGATTCGAAAGGAGAGCTGAAAATATTCATGAAAAAAGAAAAGCTATGACTAAAGTTCTACATTTCCCAATGATAATTGAAGGATTTATTCAGAGTCATATCCCAATCCTGTACTTTACCTTCCAGCGACGTCTGGCATATTGCTTTTTAAAGTTCTCCAAGTTGACCACTGAAAGCCTCTTCTCCATTGCTTGCCTTGGGTTTAGAGGCTACAGACACAACAAAAAACACAAAATGTGAATGTTAATTTGTGTTATTCCCACAACAAAATGCTTGTCTGATGGCAACAGCATAGCTGAGATAGCATAAGAGTAATGCTAAAACGAGATATTAAAAAGTAAATGCAGATTTATAACAATGAAGCATTGTTTATTTTAGCATTAAAGAAAGAATAAGAAACAAAAACAAACATTTTATTTGGAATAACAAAGAAAATAAAAACATGTATTTGTCACATGTGATTGATTCTTTCAATCTCTAAGAATGCAATATAAATGGTAAACTATTTATACAACTGATTAAAAGTGCACATTGAAATTCATGGGGTAAAAAAAACCCCATTAAATAAATAAATACATAAATAAATGAAATAATAACATCAGAGGAGAAAAAAATAAATGGTAACTTTCTGAAAACATTAAAGTAATAAAAGCACTTGATGAAATATGTTCATCTTAAGATCCGTCATCATTTAAAGAGTTTTAAATACAGTCTATAGATCCTATTACAGACGATGATTTCTAAAGTAAATCTATTTAAAATGGACCTGAAGCATTTAAAAAATTTGGTTTATTTTTGGAAAGGAAGCTGAGCCTGTGAGTAGTGTGTAGGAGATAGCTCCCTGGTGTGAGACAGACGAGTTTAGATAAGGAGGCTAAAACCCTGATAATGAACTGAAGCCATCTCTTACTGTGAACAGATAGAGGAAAACCAAGCTGCTTCTTAAGCTTAGCTGATAAAACATCTTCTAAACATCTTACTTTTTAAATAGCCTATTTTCATTATTATTATTATTATTTTGTTGTTACAAATGTGAGCTGTAATGAACTAGAATAATTTAATGACATTTGCCAACAATCAAAACTGCTTTACCACCAACAGGATATTATAAATTGACCTCATCATAGCTGAAATAGGACAATGACTGACTTATGTCTTTGGACCTATTCTGCAGAAATATTTTTTGTTATAGGTTTAGAAAGTGTTGCTCGAATAGAAAAAGAATGAGAATGTAATTCAAATAAGTCAAATCAAGTTGCCAGACATGCTTGCAGATGGCAACTTAAATTCACAGCCGTGCTGCAATCAGCTACTGATGATGCTCCAATTCATATAATCGTTTTTATAGAAATTACAAAAATCAAGCAACTGTGTTAACTGATTCCTGTATATAGATTTAAATTCACTGAAAGAAAATAAATAATCCTCTTTTAGGTTATCAGGAAAGTTAAAAAAGCCCTTTTTGCCTCACAAAATATCTCTTTATACTCCTATTTGCCTGTGTTATGAACACTCAGTCAGCTTGGCTTTAATCAGAAACACCTCAAAAGATTTATCTGAACATTGAAAATCATCGTTCTTACTGCAGTAATTCATAATGTTTCAATGGTTTAAAGGCACATTCCAATAGATATGTTTAGTGAGAAATCAGTTTCGTACTTGTGAGATTCACTCTTGGAGTCTTTCTGTTTCAATATTTTCTTAGAATGTGACATAAAAAATAAGACACATGATTAAACTGCATCCTTTATGTAAACGAGCAAAGTAAAGAGGTAAAAAAAAATATTTCTCCTTTGTTGTTTGATTCTATGTTCAAAGAAGACGTTTTGTGTTCAAGAGGAAATACCTGACTTCTGTAGTTTGAACTGAGCATGTCTACCTTCTACCTTATAAAGTGTTTAAGATAAAGAAAAATGGTCAGGAAGCAAGAATGTACAGATATCCTTCATGGGTTAGAGTGCTTATAATTTTCTGCAACTGATGAGGCTTCAAGTTCAGCTTCTCCACGATGATGTCCAGTTGGTGGCGTCTGTGGCCATACCTCGCACTGATGTTCCCCATACTTGCATCAATCGCCTTGACCTTCTACTTCAGCTGGATCCACTTTATAAAATTTGAAGTGAGCCTAAGAGAGTTTTCTCCTCACAGTTTAGCTCCTCTCGATGAAGCCGATGTGTGTCATCATACGAGGAAACAACTCGGCGTTAATGCAAGTTTTAGTTTAAAGCAAGCTGCTGTGCGACTAGAGGCCGTACTCTTTCAGATGCTTGGTTTCCAGGTGTTGGGTTTGCGTCCCGGCTTCAGACACATTGGAAGTCTCCTTCTGTTGGCTGCAGGACTTTAAAAGGATTGAAGGAAGGAGGGGGAGGACATTGAGTGAGAAGCAGTCACATAGTTGGAACTTGAACACAAACACTGTGGCGAAAACCCCAATAGATGAGCCACAGTAGATTAGTGCATGAAGTTGGTGCGTAGTGTTTCCTGGCTTCATGCTCTGGTCCAAACAGGATGGTTGGACTTCCCAGCAAAACAAGAAAAACCTTTTACGTGCATTACATCAACTATTGTGAGCGAACGTCCTCGATGTCGCAGGTGGTTGCATTTCCACAGAATCAGGAAAACAATCGATGGGATTTTGTTTCGGTTCAGTCACGTTTAGACAAAGAGACTTTTCACACAGCCTCAGGGTGTATATGTGGGTGTAAGTTGTGAAGGCTGAAATAAATACCCCCGTCGGGGGCGTAGCACAGGAACATATACAAGCCAGCGGGCGTGAACTCTGGGACTTTGAGACTGCAGTCAAACATCTTTGAACTTTTAACTATGAATCTGCTTCTCCTGTGAGGAGTGACCCTGTTACCCCGACATAACCTTTGACATTAGCAGCCCCCCTTCTTCATTTTCAACAAGACATGATAGGAAAACATGCACAAAACATGCAACAGAGGTGTTTTCTTCCACCGCATACCTTAATCCACGGGTGATTCAAGGTATCTTGAATAGTCATCCGTTTTCTGAAAATGACAGAAAACATTCAGCTGAGTAAACACACCCCAACATGTCTGTCACACACAGAGCGAGCAAGTCTATTATGCATTATAATTGAAATCCCAGAGGTTTTCAGTCAGATATTACACTCACAGGAATATCATGTTTCCTAAAGGTTTGTTTTGAAAAGAAACAGATGTTAGAAATCAGAGATCTTATTGTCCCAATTTAACTGATAATGTATGGCAAGACTTGGAAGTCGTGTTCAAAGATGCTCTTCAGTGTATTTGCCTGATCTTGTGTTATTTTAGAAAATATAGATGAACCATTTTAGTGTATGGACACTCAAAGATGGCAAAGTCATACCCGTAGACTTTCAGCTGTAGCTGCAGGGAAAGGTTGAATCTACAATATTGACTTATGGAGGCTGAATATAAAAGTAATATAATGTAATATAAGTTATACAGCGCCTCATGTCACATAAAATCCTACTAAAATATACTGACATTTGTAGCTAGGACTTGACAACATGGGAACTTGGGTTATTAATACTTTGGCAAAGCTTTATATCATTTCTGTGGACTGACTGATGTTTGACAACACGTCCCTTGTTACCGTATAAACATGAGATCGGCATGTTTGACCGTTGTCCCGCAGCTGTTTTCCATCGTTTTACCTCGTGTCCTTTTCCAATAGCTGCCGGATGAAGCTCTTGGCCAGCTCACTGGTTTTGCTGAAAAACTCCTCCTCAAAGTCATAGTCCAACGCTGAGATGTTTGCCAGCGTTTCCTGGTTCGTTTCACCAAGGAAAGGTGAGACGCCGCTCAAACTAAAACAAGAGAGCACAGAAATTCACACACTGACCAAGGCTCCGTCGACATAATCCCCGTCCTTACGGAGATGCAAACTCACAGTATGTAAGTGATGACTCCGATGCTCCTGTGAAAAACAGCACAGGAAAAATCCAAAGTTATGCACAGCGGTGTGTTGTGTGGAAGCTGGAGGTTTCAGATATAATTGGAGGTTCTTACCACATGTCTGCCTCCAGTCCAAGCTGCTCATAGTTGACTATCTCTGGGGCTGAAAATACAAGGGGTAAACTCACATGTGCAGACTGCGAAACGCCAAACGGAAAGCAGTGCGAGTGGAAAATCATTCCAAAATCAAGGTTAACAAAGGTCTTACCCACAAACTCAGCCGTGCCAAAAATGTTTTTGAAATCTGCCCCTGGTTTGATTTTCTGTGCCAGTCCAAAGTCTATGATTTTAATGCGTGGTAGGGGGACGTTCCTGTCCAGCAGCATTATGTTTTCAGGCTGCAGGATAAACACAACAAATCACAGATTTTCTTTTAAACAAGTTTCACTGTCGGCTACTAACACTGTACGATAAGTTAACAGGTAATCAACACGGGTTACCTGGATAAAACTGCCTTTTTATGTATGCATTAAAGAAAAACAGGTATTTGTGTTAGTGCAAATTATATGAAAGCCTTTCGAAGTTATTGCACCTAATGCGCACTGCAGTATTGCTCAAAGATAAGAAAAAAGGGATAACAGTAGAGTTACAGTGCTTCCTTTTACACACACTCACAATCACATGAATATTATGGACATTCATGCATTGAGTCCACAAACTAAAGAGAGAAAGGAACATGTGGGCCTCTTGGTTTACAGCTTTTTCCACAAAGGACACCAGCTAGGGTTGGTTGAGTAATTCGATACAGTGTTAGTCAGATTCTCCACATAGTTCCTGATTCAAAAGCAATTTTATTCTTTTTGGCCCGCGAAACAAATGCCAAGGTTTGACAAATGGGTTTTGATGAGATGGGGATAGAACAAATACCATAAAAACAAGTGCAATCCCATGACATTTTAAGAGATTTGGTTTAATGTTAATCAAATCAGGAATAAAAGACAACAAAACCAAATTTGTTTAAAATTGATTAGATGCTAAATTCCCTATGAAGTATTAGGGAATGTTTTGTTGTTATTTTGTTTTAGTTTTTCTTGATGGAATACAAAAGATTAAAGATAAGCTAACATTGTTTATCCGGTATTTGGCAGGAAGAGGGAAAATGCGGTAGCTGGGGTTAAAAGGTTTTTCTTGTGATTTCCTGAACAGAGTCTACCTGTTGCTACATTTAGGGTTTACAGCTGGTTCCATAACATTGTTTCTATAATTGTTAATCTACATGAGCAATGTTTGCACAGTTACTTTAAAATAAAGGCTCTGTCAGGGTTTTCCACAAGGAAAATAAACTGGGGGGTACCTTTCATCGAAAAATTCGAGGCATAAACATTTTAAATATCAACTTTTTCTTTGCAGCTGTACTTTTAAACCCTACACTCTACAAAGTTGTTTTGCAATTCTGTTAATCATTGGAAAACCTCAATGACAAATATTTTTCACCGTGCAGTTTAACATTCCTGTACTAATTTGTACCAAAAAAAAGCCCAGCTAGTTTTGTCACGGTAAAGGGTTTGATACTTGAGTCAAATCTGAATCAGTATTCTCTTCAAACGCAAAACAGAAAGAAAAACAAAAAGCTGTGAAAAGAAGTTTTAAGAAAAGACAAAAAAACAGAGCTGCACATTTAAGCCTGCACAGGGGACCCAGCTCTGAGAAAGAGAGAACATGACTGTGTGGTGCTGCTATCTGACAGTTTGAAGGCTTCATGCAACAAAGCAGGAAGGAAATATAAGTCCGAGTTGTGAAACACGACTTAGAAACCTTTAAGACTTGGTGTTTAAATTTTACACCAAGCTCAATCCTCACTAAAATTAAACCTGTTTCGAATATAAAAGTGGGACATACTGTACCTTCAAATCGAAATGAGCGATCATCTTTGAGTGGAGGTACTGCACCCCGTCTAGTATCTGTTTAATAAACTGAGTGGCCTCCTCCTCACTTAGAGACTCTTTCCGAGCCAGGAAATCAAAGAGCTCTCCTCCGGAGACCCTGCGAACACACACAGACATGTACACACTTGCTTTTTGCGGCCACAGATAATCAAGAGCAAGGGCCTCTCTACTCCTTTATCTGAAGTGTTTTCTCTGGAGCTGGATGCACAACCGCTGGATGCCTTAGATACAAGGTTATATGTTTGTTGTATCAACCCGGGTCTGTTCGCCCTACACAGGGATCACTGTTTTCCCTCCATAAACCTAATGAAAGGCTTATGGCGGTTTATGCATAAACAGAGAACCATCTTGCAGCTAATGACCTGTTCAGTCCGTCAGTCACTCAACTGTAATTGGATTGGCCTTTTTCTGGTCCTAATTAGGCGCTACGCTTTCCCAGGCCCTAGCTGGACACAAAGGGGCCTGCTGGGGCACAAGCATTATTTTCTTTGTCAGGCCATTTGCTGCTATCTGATACACATGATCCTTTTCAAGCCGAGGGCTGTGAACAAACAACAGCTTCAACAAACAGTTCATGTGAACAGACATAAACTCGCCATAGAGAGACTGATCACCAAGGTTCAAGGCCGGTGAGTTTAGTTCAGGAAAGTATTTTAAAGAGAAAACTGTGGCACTGATGAGTCTTTGGACATTTCAGTTTTCCCTCCTATTCCAGCATTAAAACCGTGAATTTTTTATGCCTAACACAACATGGAGCATCATTCTATGTTCAAAAAGATTTACAAATAAAAGCGGGGCATGCATTATATACTCTGTATATATACTAAAGGAAGTTCAGTACTCTCTATATTGACTTAATTAGCAAACACAGTCCACATGTTTGCTATTTAATCACTTTAATTTGGCCATTTATGGGAAAGTGATTAATAAAAGATTTCAGTTTGTTGTTAACATTGAAAAAGCAAACATGTGGAAGACGCTATGATGGCCAGATGAGAATACAATGCACCTTTTTTACCCACATGCAAAACACTTTGTGTGCAGAAAACTAATATTCTGAACACACTATCACCCCAATGAAACATGGAGGTGGAACTGGGATGCTGTGTAGGTCATTTTTCTTTTTTAAAGGGACATGTAAGCTTGTCAAAATGTTATGGGAACATGCTCGAGATTAAGTGCAGAGGGCAATTCTGAAAGCTGGAAATGCTTGAGGCTGAGGTGCAGGACAACTATTCTATAGACAACAGCCGCAAAAATACAGCCAGAGCTCCAATGGATTGGATTACAACCGATAGAGTTTAATCTAGGGTTGGAAGTAGACTGCTCAGACTGAGCTTATCAGATATTGAAAAAATTTAATTGTGAAAAACAAAATTCGAGTGCAAAGCTCTGAATGTTTTTGTTGACAGAGCTCTGAGGGCCCAAATAGAAATTAAGCATACAGTGTGACAAAAGTAACAGAAATGTCTGAGGTGGCTAAAATGACTAAATGAATCGTGTATTGACTCACAGTTCGAGGATGAGCACCACATCTGTGCGGTTCTCGTATATGTCATGCAGTTCTACGATGTTTGGATGCTGGATCTGCTGCAGAATGTCCACCTCTCTCTCAATCTCCTCTCTTTTCACACCCCGTCTGCTGACTCGACTATGGCGCTTCTTGATGAACTTGCCGGCGTACGGAGTGCCCGTGCTTTTCTCTTTACAACGCCTGACAATGGCAAACTGTCCACTGTGGACACAAAAGAGAAAGACAAGGTTATTAGTTATTCATGTAATAAAATGTCTGTTATCACACATGTTTGTATTTAAGGTTGTTGCCCTTTTTTGGCAACAGGATATAACTAAAGAGACACTAAAGAGGAAGTTGTGTGTCAAAACCATCTGAAATATTTTAGGTAAAGTTCGTTACTTCCTGTTTCCCGATGAGACAGAGAACAATCAACCAGACTGATAGTGTGGACAGAGCCTCTCGCCTCTCACCTCATTTACTTCCTGCCAAAGCTCTTCCTTTTTTTTTTCAAGAATTTAGTCCACCGAAAGAATTCCAAAAACTCAGAGTATTTCATGATAGAGGTGGAGCTTTCAGTCCATCCACAATTAGTTCATTGTGTTGTTGTGATTTCTTGATTGTGACCCTTAATAGACGAGCTTACTGCTCCTTTTGATTTAGCTACGCATCTTATTTTTGTTTTTACGTGTGTCCGTCAAATCTTTTCACCAGACATGCCCCACCCACAAATTGACTTAAATGTATGAAAATATTTTTTTTTTCAACGCAACACCCAGTGAATACTATATAGGAAGTCTCTATGGCTTTGTTTTGAAAGGATTGACAGACTAAAGTAATCCTGCTGCCACTCCTGCTGCTTCAGTCATTTCCTGCTGCTGTGGACTGACTGGTTGACTCCAAACATTCAGACTGGGAAAACAAACCTCAGAGTTATTTTAACCTTATTGTTGAGTCACACAAAATTTGAACTATGTACATCAGGATGTTGCTAAAATAACACACTCATTTCATTCAGAGATTTTGCACATAGCTAATAAAAAACTAAACTAAATCAAAATTATTCTTTGGAGATTTCGTGCCCAACAGAGAACTCCCAGTAGTCAAAAATAATGACCATTAGTCACGGAAATATAGTACAGCATCACCATGTTTGACTCAAGTGGATGTATTACTAAGGTTGCTCTGCATTATGGATCGGTCACACGGAGTTATATAATTTTAAACTCATCAGACCACCGGATTTTGCTTAACGTGCTTTAGAACAGCATTTAGAATCCCCCTGTTGACTATTTGACCTCAAAGTCTTAGTTTTTTGCAGCTAGTCTAACGCCTGTTATTTGGAATGATTGTCATATCTATGAAAAGCTTTTCATCTAATAAGGATTACCTCTGCATGAAAAATGAACTCCACTAGGAAGCAAAATGTAGGAAGGCTGCTGGAAGCTCTAGACTCGCTCCTTTTTGGTATAATGGACGCCATTTAAATTTTTTTTTTGATTTGAGTCCTTAATCCGGGGAAAATTGTCCTCCTTTTAGTAATTTCCTGAAGTCCCGCATCACCAGAAAAGGCTTTCCTACCTTTCCAAACAAAAATAATGTCAAGGACTTTTGTTTTGTATCAGTTATGAATTTATGGTCGTTTTTGTGTCTCTCTGTTAAACATACATCCTAACATGTCACAACAAGATAAGCTTGATAGGCAGGTAGACTGAGAAGGAGTTTGTCACAGAAAAGCAGCCGTGGCTAAACTTTCTCGTGTACCTTTAAGAAGTGCTTACACAGGCATCCCAAAGAAAATAAATCTAAAACAAACATTGTGGTATAAAGTTACAGCTGGTTGTTTGAACCCTCTTTAACCACAGAATCGCATGAGAGTGAAACCGATTTGTTGTTTTACAGACACACCCAAACCGGCTCTTATTTACTACTGAAGATGGACCTTTTACCTAAACACGACTGACTGAGTGTTAACCAGAATATTTTAGGCACCCAAGTAAACATTTTTAGAAACCTGGTGGTTCAAAAGGTGAATCACAGAATAAAAAATTAGTGCAAATCGCATAAAAAAAAGCTTTATATCAGACCCTAAATTCAAACTAGTTCTACTTGTGGTGCTTGGGTCACTTTTAGAGGCACTATTTGGAAAAATGCAAGGTTGTTTTTTTTAATTGTTGGAACTATTACATTAATATGGAAACTACAATTAGCTATACAAGCTAATGGAATTGTTGTTCTTTTCAGCTTCTGATATTTAGACACTAAAAAGGTATTTATTCCCTAACAGAAGTCGTCAGGTACTATGTGTGTCAAAGAGTTAATCATGGACAAAGTTTCACAAAGTAGTTTTGTGCTGCATCGTTTAAACACGTGACGTCGGCGTGGTGAGTAACATCTGACTTTCCCACTTGGAGTCAGGACTTCATCGATTACTTTACCCATTCTTCAAACTTGTACACCATAAATTTAGATAAAAACATTGTGTAATGTTAAACCAGATCTTTTCACTGATGGTACAAAACTAATAATTGTATAAAATAATAAACTGATGTTTTTATTGAGGTGCTGTTTTGAAATGTCATGGTAGTCTTCAGAGGTTTTTAGAGAATTCCTGTGCCAAGGTTAAGAAAGCCATTAGAAAGGTAAATATGTTAATGGCTGTTCTACCTGTGAGTCTATTGGAAGTTCATTAATTGGGTTTAAAGTTCCCCTCAGTATGAAGATGAATTATTCGAGGAGCTTCAGCGCTGTGTACTGTCCGTTATGAATAGACCTCTGTCAAACAGGAACTTTAGGAATGCAAAAAAGGCCAACGTGTAATTTTTTTTTGTCTTACTCAAAAGCAGCATTGTCTCAGAGCAATCTACACACACTCTCTTCCTACTCCATACATACATGCCCAAATGCATACCTGCTGTCTGGAGAACTTATATTTTTATATATTTATGTTACATATGCGAGCTCTTGCTTAATGTTTAACTCCTTTAAGCTGACAAAGTCTCTCTAGTTGGTTCTGTTTACATGACCTTGTTTTTTCTTCTTTTAGAAATCACAGCTACAGCCAGGACAGAAATACTGACTTCTGTAAAAAAGTGCCTAGCAGTTGCCTAAAAAAAGGGGGAGCACTGCATTTATCCATACTCCATAATTTAAGTTTCATTTGAAGAAAATGCATAACATTTCAAAAGTTTTTCAATAATAAATGCAAAAATGAAAAGATATTACATCTATTTATTTACTTTTAGAGGAATTAAAGACGCGGTTGAGAAGTTTTGCTGACATGGTTTCATTCATTTGACCTTTTCCCACAAATCAATTAAAAGCCATTAGGGCAGATACTATAATCTCTGGCTGAATCTTTCTTCAAGCGCTCTCTTCTGAGGGGTACAACAAACTCACATTCACGGGATAGAAGGGCCAAACAAGTAAGTTAGTGAAAATGATGCGAATCTTATGCCGCAGCCCTCACAGTCACCAGATCTCAAACAAGTTGTGGACTTTGAAAAGGAAATCACTAATAACAAATCCAGCAAATTGAGTAATGTTGTTTGGAAGAATGTTTTATCCCTTAAGATGCATTCCAGAGACTTGCACAATCACAGCGAGGCTGTGCTGACGTTGTTCTGGCTGAATGTGGTGATGCAACATGTTATTATGCGATGATTTATAGACGGTTCCTATGAGTTTGGTATTCTTTCAGCTTGAATACAAGTGTTGGATCTGCAATAGGAAAGAACAGCGTTGCCATATGTAGAATGAGGCCTAAAGCTTGTAAAAAAACAAACAAACAAAAAACAGTGTCAAACCTGTCATGATGTTGTCACAGAGCAACGGTTATATTCTCAATGACGTCAGTCATAGTTTCATAATAAGCGGGAAAGAAAGACATGTTTTTCTGTTTAGGCCTGCAAAGAGAAAGGGTGTTCCCTTCTTATGACAAAGGCTTTAAACTTTTTTGTTGTATCATCCAACCTTATATATATATATATATATATATATATATATATATATATCTGCCGCTGTCATGAAACCTTAGTATTTGGACCATTCATGAACTGGTTTCCAGTATCAAAGTACACAAAGGTGTGACACGCCAAGTGATCTGTGATAGGATTCAAAGATGGATAGAGGGTTAAATTTGATGCCAGAGAAAGAACCATTATTGAGATCAGTGAACAAGCTAAATCTAAGTGCCATCTCATTCTGCTGACGATACTCTTTCTTGAGGACACTTGTTACTAAGGGAAGTTATACATTTTAAGTGTAATTGAGATGTTACAAATTGAAATCAGAGAAGATCCAAAGTGTGAGAAGCTATTTCAACTTCTTTTTGTAATGGAACATAGCATATTTTACAAATATTGGGACCCTTTTGGAAATTTAAAAGTTAAGATAAGAGTCCACTTCACTGCGAGACACTAATTGCTGAAATAAGATGTTGAACTGTGTGATCATTTTGACTTTTGCTTAAGTTTTTTTAAAATGTAATTCACCACCGAAAAAATAGTGCCTGCTCCAATCAAACAGGGACACTGTATATCTGTCAGCATTATCATTGAGCTAATTGACAGATACAGTTCCTTGGCAATTCAAAACAAGAATAACTGAAGAAAAATATATATTCATACACGGCAGATTCAGGTTTAGTGTGGATCCGTCTTTTTTTTTTCTTCAGAAATACCCTTTTCATTTTCAATCAGAGAAGAGTTGGAATGAAAGGAATCTATACATTTCAAATGCCGCTCTGACATAGATAGCTGCTCAACTTTAATCCTTTTGACTGCATCATCAATATATAATCTTTTAATCTGTTTCTTTTACATAAATGTGACCAAACCAGAACAAAAATGATTTTACTCTTTGCACTGATTTCACCTCTGACGATTGGTTTTGTCACGGTGCTCATAAAGTTGCTTTAACGTGCCAGTATGGATGTCATCCCATGTGTCATCAGCTAAATAACACAATAGTGGCAGTACCATATTTTTAATGCTTCCTCTTTACTTCCTCCAAGTAAAGTTAAGCACTGACAAAAGAAAACATCTGTGTGGTCCCCAGTGGTATAAAAACCCCTCAACGGGAGGGAAGAATGAGGAATTAGCTACCCACTAAGGAATAGCTCGACATCTCATTAGCATAAAGAACGCACTGATCCGCCACAAAGGTCACTATTGGTGATCTTATTCACATTCTCCAACACCGAAATAACACCTCCTCATGTGGAAGGCTATGAACCAATCCATTTATACACTGTACGGGAGATACATTTACCTTCCATCAAACATTTTCGCACAGGTTAGTATACAGAGCTGCTTAGATGTCAAGTTTCTTTGGTTTCTCATGATCGCTCATCAGAACATTTCTAGAGATAAGCTGAGAGAAATATTTCTATGCTTCAACACAAGTGATAATATCAGGGTTTATAAAATGTGTTTCTTTGTCAGTTTTTATGTAAGGTATTTTTTTTAAAGAGCTTCTACAATAAAAATTGAGGTTATCTTTAGGTGGTTTATATATTTTTATTTTATCCAGAAAATGCCTGATTTTATTTTCTATCCAAATCCTGACCTAATGCATTCAAGTCTAGCAAGAAAACAATTATACAGCTGAAATGTGTGACGGTTATATTCTGTTACATAAAAGCCACAAACTGTCGTGCACTTAAAGCGGAATTTATATCATGTGCAACACCAGAGAGATTACAGTAAAGAAAATTCAAACAGCTTTCTGTGGAATGTATGTATATCAATTCTGGTTGGAACTACCTCTTATTTTCATTGTAAACATGCATTGCTGGTATAGTTCTACCAGCTTTGCATACCAGAATCTTAAATACATCGGCATTCTTCTCTGCACGGAAGTGAACCTCTTCTGCAGCCTCTAGTCTTTTGCAATCTTCACATTTTTTTCTTGATCTGTTTTCCTATCCACTCTGACGAATGTCCTTGTCTCCAATACAGAAAAGTATAACCCCGTCATTTTGGTGCCATGCTTTTCTATGGGGAATTTGTTTACAAGTGCATGACTAGCAGATTTGTCACTTTCCGCTGCTTTTCCAGTGTTCCCATGGAGCTATCAGTTGCTTCTTCTATTAAAACTTGGCACAACTTGGGACATAGTTTTATAATCTATTCCTGATTTAAAGCACTCCATTACTTTATATCTGACCATTCTGCTGTGTTTTTTGTTTTTCGTTATGCATTTGTTTTCCTCGTTCTCTAATGTTCTCTAACTAGCAACATTTGAGTAAAAGCTGCAATAAAAATTGGGTTTACTTTATTTACACATTAGCTCTCTTCTGAAGGCAGTTAATAGCACTGGATTTATTTCAGTTTTTAATTACTTAAAAGGGCATAAAATACATTACGCTTTTTATATTTTAATTAGTAAAAATGTCGCATTTCCTCCCATTTTACAAATATGTACTAATTTGTGTTATTCTAAAACAAAACAAAACAAAAAAATCTCAGTAAACAGACAAAAGTTTGTGTTTGTAATGTGACAGAGCATGACAAAGTTAAAGGAGTATGAGTAATTATCTCTAGAAAATTCCAGAGATAAGTACCTGGACAGGTACTCATTAATCAATAATTACTTTGCAATTACTTTATTAACAACTTACAGCTGGCCCTCAAACTATTAATGCATGATAAAGTTACTACTCTCACAACTGGAAATCCGTAGTATTCTGGCATAAACTAGGTTACTTTGGTAGAAATCCTTTGCACTTTGTTGTAAATGTACAACTGCCGTAGTAAAGACGTGGATGTTTTGCAGGAAATACCCGAAGAAAACCATTAGGGCACAGTGCGTATAGTTGGCTTAACAGCGAAAAGGTTAGAGGTCGCCATCCGTTTACATCCACTCTATCTGCTGCCGCACATGCTGAAGCCAGCAAGTACAAAATAGATGTGTAGCTTCCTCAATGAGTCTATATTGTTCCCTGACAAGTTCCTTAAACAAATTTCCCCAGATGATAGTTTGGGTGTTTTTCTTCAAATGTTTTGAAGCGTGTTCTGTGCAGAAATCCGCTCCAATATGAAAATCCTGTTTGTCTGAGTTTGTGTGCATGTAAACCGTTATCTTCTGCACTAAAGTCCAACCAACCCACTCATAGCGACGCTGCCCAGTTCCAGCTTAAACAGGACAGCTGTTTGCGTAACTTCATATACAGGAGGACTGCTATGCCATGCGGGGCACATAGAGGTCCACCACATACACACACATATGTAGTGTGACATTTAAAGAGCAGGGAGGAAATATCTTTCCTTTACAAAAATCTTTGAGAGATTCCTCACCTTCCCAGTTCTTCCCCAATTTCATAGAAGTCCTCCACATTCTCCTGCTTGAATAGCGCCATGCCAGGTGTCCTCATTGATGTGACGATCTCCTTGACACGTACTGCAGAAGCTTGTTGATTAGTCTGCCCTGGAGTCGTCTTCCTGTTTCTAAACTCCAGAGGTCCAACCCTGCTGATGCATAGTGTTCCTGACTGAAGGCATGACATTTTTTTACCACACGTTCCAGCTTGTAGCTGCACCTACTTTCACCTTGCAACTGAACTTGGCCAGTAAAAACGGTACAAAGCAGGAACTAAAGCTACTGATAATCTATAATACAGAATTATGCCCAGCTGGACATAATAGAATGTTTAGTTCCTGCGATTATAAAAGGATTAGAAAGGAAAAGAGGATTTCAGCATAATTAGGACACAGTGAAATATCTGGCACACACAGACAGAATAAAACCTCAGGGGTGTTTAGTGATTTTCTGAGAGGAAATCTAAAGGGAAAACATTGTGTTCTTTAGCTTTTAACAGATTGGTACAAGCAAATAGGAATTGAACAACTAAAAAGCCACAGACTTCCTTTTCTGGTAAGTTTCGCAAACTGCCACCTATCAGAGTGAATCATGAAGTTGTACCTTCAATAAAACGGAGAGCAGAGAATAATCCCTGATTAAGCTTCCAAGTGTCCTACAGCTGGTGTGGTCCTCTCATAGCTGCAGCAGCTGAGCTGAAACGTGCTCCTTTGGTTCCTCTGCTGCTCTGTCACCAGGCTGAGCAGCCGTCAAGGCTTTTTGTTTCTACACAACTCCCTCCCCCTCACAACTCCCTCTTCACTGATGCTGCTGTGGTGAAAGTGAGGTTTGCAGCATAGGCGAGAAAGAGCATCAGCGAAGATCACGGTCATGTCTGCTGTGTGGTTTTAACAAGCTTATGGGGTGACTGAAGAGTTTTTATCTACATCCTGGATGTATACAAAACACAATGTTCAAGTCAGAGCTTTTTATTGAATAGGCATCAACCAGTTTTACAGCGAAAGGCTGCATACACTGAAAAAAAAAACTGACAAAGTAGAAAAACTTACATGGAACTAGTAGAAATGTGATGTAACGTTCTGAGTTCTCTTGATGCGTTTGTTCAATACACTGCTAACTAAGCATGAGGGAAAAGACGAAAACACAGAAGCAGAGAGGATTCTCAGTGTAGCTTATGTAAAACTGTAATGGAGGGGAAAATGTTGTGTAGCGTAAATGTTTCATTACCAGCCATAACTTTAAAAAAAAAGGGAAATGTTGACTAAATGAGAGACCAGCTCTCATAAACATTATCAATTAGAGAAATAAAATGTTCAAACATGTACACCAGGGAATGTCCTGATACTGCAGCAAAATACGGTGGCCTAATCGCTGTAAACGGGTTTCAGTGAGTAAAAAGATTAGGACAGCTATAAATGATGCCTCAAAGAAAACCAACAAAAAACTTTTAACTTTCCCATCTTCCCTCTGGTTTTCATGTTTTAACCTTTTCAAAGTGATAACACTTTTTTTGTTTCCACTTGTGAAATAGAGTGAACAAACAGCATTTTATCCCCGTTTAGCTCAAAAAGAAGAAAAAAACGAAATGGACAGAAGAAAACTGGACTTAAAAAAGTTCTGCAAGGTGCAGCTATTGCACGAGACAAAATAAACACAAAGATAAGCGATCATTTCACAGAACTGGCAACATTGGCTGAATTTTGTAAAGGATATATAGACGCAAAACAATATTTTTGTAATACAAGAATGGATAATGTTGATATTCTGAAAATAATCGCGTGATAAAAAATATTACAAATAAATCCTGAAGATGAAACTGGGCTGATCAAAAGAACAACAGCTGCTCTCAGTCTTGAAATTATGGTTTGATTTTTAAACAGTCATAAAATATGATTTCTGAAAGAGCAGAAATAAAAGCATCAAACACAGGAACTCCTTTTTAAATGCAACTTAGATGAACATGTTGTTTTGTTTTTAGCCAATCCTTTCAGTTCCTCTTTATAGATTTGAATTTGTCTGAATGTCAATTTAGAAACCATGCAAGGTTTTAGCAAACATATTTAAATTACAGCATGAATAATTCAAGTGCAGTGAAGATAAAAAAAAAATATATAAATCAAACAAACAAAATAAGGCAACTTAAAGCACAGAATAAAAAGACAGACAAAGAAAATCCTTCAGGAGGTCTAAAAATGTTTGAGAATACTGCTTTAGATTGTATGTGATGGCAATAGAGAAAAAGTAAATTGCTGGAAATGAACACCATGACAAAAAGCAGCAAAAAATAATAATAATTTACAAACTGATAATGTGTTTTGTCCTGTAATGCAACTTCACTCTCTTTGTTGTTCTATCTTTGATGCAGGGACCAACTCCAAGGCCTTAAAGCGACAAAACAAAGCCATTCCGGCGCCGTAAGTGGTTTCCACTGTGTAGAGATGTTCCCTTTGCCATCGTCGATAAAGTCTGGATATAAAAAGCTCAGTTATCCTCCTCATCATCGCTGACAAAGCTCCGCCGGTCCAGACTCGTCTCCCTCTCCTTCAGGAATGTCTGCCTGATGGCCTCCAGCTCTGTCAGCTCCAGGCGAACCTTTTCCAGGTGGAAAGAGCGGCGGTTCTGGATTTGCCTCATTGGAAATGGGTTCATGTCCACAAAAGCAACGTTCATCAATTTCCTGGGAAATCCCACAGCCCCCACCAAGAAGAAAACCTGTTAAATTGCATGTTTCTGTGCAATTGCAGAGCAGATAACAGCCAGCTTGTGGGTTTTCGACGCCCTCATAAATGACAAGTTTGGATTTGAACTGACTGATCTGAGATGGTGAAAATTGCCTTCCTGCAGCTCCCCCTGCTGGTGATTTTAGCTTTCTAACATTCCCAAAAATTTATTTTTTTTGTTAATTCCTTCTATAATACTCCAATGGTTCAACCAAATAAATCCACCAAATTACTGGTTTCATGCTAATAATACGCATGCCATATCTCTCTTGGGTTTGTGGTAAGATCCGGTCTAATAATTAAAATCCTTCAACTTGCTCAATAAGCTGCTGCACACTGTAAAAACCTTTCTGCACAGTATACCTATTTTTGTTTGTTTGCATCTACTGGCTCTCCGGAAAGGAGAACTGGTTTATTATTTCCCCTCTTACTGGCGCAGGAACACAGCCCTGCACAAAGTAAAACCCGGCAAATATCGAAGCAACCTGACCTCGAGTCCAGGATGGTGCGTGTGAAGTATCGAAGGTATTTGAAGATGGCCGTCGTGTCCTGCAACTTCAGAAACTCTTCCTCTTTGTACTTGAACAGAGAGAGAGCAAATCGAAAGATGATCTGCGGAGAAAAAAAATAAGATGGCAACTATTTAAAAGCTGTCAAATCCAAACCGTGACTTTTATATTTGCACCTCTATGTATCCAAAAAAAAAAAGAAAGAAGCTAACTGTAAAAACGCTCTACAACTGTTTGAGATTCACAGCCTTCAGAGACTGTCGGCATTATAACGTTAGCAAATCTGCGGTGTTTCCTCTACTCCGAGCTGTCCATCACCTCCCTGATGATCGTTTTCCGTCTCTCACCTTCGGCCCTTCGAACAGAAAGGCGTCCCAGATCTTGAACAGGATGTCGCCCACCACGCTGTCCACAAACACCACCAGGAACCAGTTGAAGGTGATGAGCGAGAAATCCACCTTGTTCTGCTCAAAGTGGGCATGAAGGCGCGGCAGCTTCTCGCTCATCAGGTCCTTGAACACACGCTGATCAACCTGCAGGATGCATTTATATTTTACAGAAGTTTGGGGGTGGAGGGGGATGTAAAATCTGATGTAGGTCTTATTCTTGTATTGAAAAATACACGGTTCTTTACCTGAGAGCCAAGCAGAGTCTTGGTGTAGTAGTCTCTTGGCATGAAGACCTCGACGATGGCTACAAGAGCCCAAAAGGCGTCTTCTTGGTCCAAATAGAGCAAGGCGATTGCTGCTAGCCTAAAGGAAGCACGTGTAAGAAATAGCAATAAGAACGAAGCTCCCATAAACTAGAAAACAATGGAACCAAATCCGAGCCGGTACCTGTTCAGACCCTGACAGTAGCCGATGTCCGGATTCCTCCAGGAGAACGCCACCAGGACGTTCCTGAGCTTGTTGATCCCGCCCGCGCTAGGGGAGGCGTAGTGCTTGTTGTTGGGCAACGTGCGCAGCAGGTCCAGCTCGATCTGCTTGGACGCCGGGTTCGGCCGATCCCACGCCGTGTTCAGCAGCTTCTCGTAATAGTCCGCGGCCAAGTGGTCGCGGAACTTCTTGACGTGGAGGGTGACGCACCAGCGCCACACGTTTGAGCGGTGCTCGTGTGGCACGCCGCTGCGGATCAGGGCCTTGAGCTCGGGCGAGCGCACCATGTCTCTATTCATGGTGCTGGACAGAAAGTTCTCCCACTTCACCCCGACTGAAATCTCCTGGTCAGTCATGGCCAGGGACTTCAGCTCCAAGGCTCTCACCTTGGCGACCAGCCTCTCCTCCTCTTCCTCCTCCTCAGGGACCGTCTTAAAGCCATACACGTCATATTCACTGGCATAGAGAGAAAACAAATTGAAAAAGAATATTTATTAACTTTTAATCTTCAAACACAGATTAAAGGGGAGTTTTCTTAGAACCGTCGTCCATGAGTAATAATCCGTTTGCGCCACTTAAACAGGTCTGAGCTTGGTTGAAAGTGACAGCAAATGATTACAGGAATACACCAAGCAGCCAACGGGAGTTTTCTCGGAAATAATACCTGACTGTGTTCGGTTTGAGGATCTGTTGGTCACTCTGGTCCTGGCTTTCTGCCTGCAGGGCGTCCTCCAGTAGTCGGGAGATGATCTCCCGCGCCGGGTTCTGCTCCGAGGAACAGACGGGCGTTCTGACCTCTTGAAGCAGAACCAAATATTTACTCTCAACTTGACAGAGCTTGGCCTCCAGAGCCGTGCACTGCAACAAGAGTTGGAAGAGAAAGCACAAGCAAATGAAAGTTTTTTTATTTTTATTTTCTCTGACACTCAAAGAATTGCAGATTCTGATTAGTTTTGTTACCTTCACTTCTAAAGTTTTTTCCCGTGTCTCTGCGTTCCTGCGCAAGACCGTTAGCTCCAAGATTTCTTTGTTCAGGAACTTGTTTTGTGATTTGTACCCTTGAAGAGCATCCTTAAATAAAAATAAAAAGAGAATCCATCTGTCAGTGAGATTTGGAATTAAACACACCTTCATAGTTTTGTTTTCTCTTTACTAGCTGGTTTAAGGACTTGTAACCTTTAGGATGCTCAGCTCCTGCTGAGGCGGCGGAGAGGCAGCGTCGTTCCGATTCCCGCTCTGCTCAGAGTTCTCCCGCGACAGCTTCACAATGACCTGATCTTTCGCCTGGATCGTCTCCATCAGCATTCCCAGCTGGTCATTGATGTCCCCAACCTTGAGCTTCAGGCCCTTCAGCTCCTGCTGCAGGCTCTCCTTCTCCAGCGAGAGACGCTCCATGTGTCCACACAGCGGCCCGATCTGTCCGTCCCGCTCCTGAAGCAACGCCGCCAGCTGGGCGACGTCTGCCTGGGTCACCACTGGACTCGGAGCCTGGTCCAGGGCTGCGGCCGGATCCGGAGCTGCTCGGCAGGCGGTGGGCCTCTCACACTGCGAGGTTCTGAGAGTCTGCTGCAGAAGCCTCACCAACTCCTACAGAGGAAGGGAAAGGATTTATTAGGTTAGGATAATTATCCTAATAATGTCATCTGTTTAGTTACATGTAACATTTAAGCATTGACTTGTACAGTGGATGTAACTTTGTAATTTTCCATTTTTAATTAGTTGCCTGATGACACCCAAATCTTACAAGAATGATAACTTGATTTGACAAACTCCGACTGCTTTAACACTTCAGATTAAAACGTGTACAATCTCCAGGCAGTAACTGATAGCATGTGCCTTTTTGGTGAACTCCTACTGGAACCCCAAAATACAGATTTAGAAATAATTTAAGAGTGGTTGGGGAATCTTCTGATGTGTCACAACTTTGCTGGTTGTTGATCATTGCTCCAGAGACGGTGGCCCACCAATTTCCATCATCTTGTATTACAATATCTCGACAGACCCCTTAGTTTTAATTAGATTTGCGTTGTAAAAGACATGAGGATGATGGTGCGATGATGGTGCGATGCATAACCACGGCAACAAGTTCGTTCACAACGAGATCAGTTTAATATGACAGAATCTGAAATATAACTTCAACTGCAACCAAAGATCACAGACGAGTTAGGAGGCGCTGTGGATCCAGAGCAGAAACAAAGAGGGCAGAGACAGAAGGAGGAAGTTAAAATAATGGTTTCCGTCTAATTGTTAGTTAACATGCTAGATGCTGATGACCCTCTGGTATACAAAGGGTTATTTCATAAAATGAAGAACATCACGGAAAAACATCATCAGACTGTTCTACGACAGCAGAGCGTCTTCAGAGGTATCTAATACGTGCTGTAATACAAACTGCTACAGGAGATCGTCTGTGTCCAGCACCGTCAGCCGTCTACCAACAACCCTTAAAGAAAGTTTGATCATTTACGACAATATTTAATTTACCTTTAGGATCAATGCAGTATTTTATGATCATCTGTTGCTCTTACTGTTACTTTAAAATATGTGAAAGTTCCAATGCCAAAGATCTTTTTTTTTCCTGTTGGGCTGGATATTATAATAAGTGTTTAAACCATTTTTTTCTTTCTTCACTTAAGATTTACATACTTTTCCCGACTTCTTCTACGCGTTTTAACATTTTGTAGTTCTGACATTTTAAATACAACCTAAATTATAGTCTTATCTATAGGTTTTTAAAAAATGACAAACCACAACAACGCTAAAATTAATTTCCGGCTTTTGGTGGGTTACATAGAACCAATAAGCAGTTTTTAGGAATTAGGAATAAAACAGATCGGCGCTGTATGGTCATCAAATATGATACTGGTACAAACATTATAAAAAAATTGCATATTGTAAACTCTTTGGTAGTTTTCTTTTATATCAAAAACAGTACACATGTTTTCAAGATTTAACAAGACCACAGGTTCAGTTCAAACTAATGGTCAGTGAGATAATAATAATCACTTTACTTGTTTGTTGTGAGAAGAGAAAACCTTCCCATCTAGTATATTACAGCTCTCAATTATGGCCAAACCGGAAAGGCAGGAAGAACAGGATCTCAAATACAAGCAGCGCAATATAAGATTTATTCAAAGCATGCAAGAAATCGAAGTGAGAGTTTCTGCTTTATTATAAGGAGACAGTAGAGCTAGTTAAGACCCACGTTCTTAGCTAGCTCAGCTCCCCTAAACGAATGGAAAATGAATGTTCTCCAAATTTAGCAGATCTCCCTGCTGGCTTGGAAATATAGGTTTTGACTGCTGTGGCTGAGTACTAGGAGATCATAGGATCACAGCGAAAACTCGTTTTTCAGTCTTAATAAACTTAAATCTTGTTAAATATGAGCTTTTTGCACTCATTTCGTTTTACAATCTGCTCTGGTTTGAAAGTGGTAATGTAGTCACTGCATTAGCCTGGCGAGGGTTAACCAGAGAAATCCCAATGTGTTCTCTAATAAGCGCCACATCTAATCAGGTAGTTGAGAAAAAAAAAAAAACAGAACAGGAAGTGATGGAAATAAGTGTGACAGCTGTAACTGTTTTTAACAGCACTGCCGTTTCCTCGTTTCTGACTCAAGCATGACTAATCATTCCCCGTCTTCCTGTATCTGTGAGAGCATTAGAAATGAAACCCATCCTCTTGATCTGAAACGCCAAGACAGCAATTATAAAAACAAAACCTCAAACTTTAGACGAAAGGAAGTCTTTAAAAGACCATTACTTGGTATAGTTTGGAGTTTAGCACTATGACGTCTGATAAACATGACATGAAGAACAAAAGGTCCACCTTTTGGCTGGCAAGTTCCTCTCGGAGCTTGGCTTTCTCCTGCTGCATCTGGTTCAGTTCATCCTGCTGGTTCTGGAGGCGGAGCTGCATTTCCAGCGGTTTGGTGCCATTGCAATCCGCCGTCGGACTCCAAGAGCCGCGTCTCTCCACGCCGCGTCCGAGCTTTCCCGGTCCCCTTTGAGGTCGCGGGCGGTTGCGCACGAAATCGAAGGTGAATGCCGACCCGAAGGAATCTGAGCGAGATACAGGAGCACACGTGAAAACTGAATTTGAGAGCCGTCTCTCTCCAAGCGGTCTAGGAGGAGTGAGAGCTGACTCACGCCTGTGCGTGTCCAAAGGAGGCTTCTGTTCGGGAACGTCCTTTGGGGAAGGGTCCACCACCTCCCACTCCTCCGAGCTGCTGTTGTTGTTGGTGGTGTAAAATACGCTGCGTCTGTTCTCGGCCCGACCCGGTCTCAGATTAGACATGGTGTTCCTGAAAGAGGTTAAACTGGTTCAAACCTGACCCTCTGCAACTTTGTAAATGTTAGCTTGCCGTTGCATTGTCAGCCGAGGACAATGCAACGGCAGGAAAACGCAGATTCTTTCTAAATAACCCACATAATTAAATACTTCCTTTGCAAAAAAAACCAATCTTTCTTTATAATACTTAGCTGAAGTATTTATACTCCTTTAAGTGTGTGACTTTTTTCTAAAGATAAATAAAGCTGTTCTGTGAGTAGGTCAGTAGCTCTGGCTAAAGATGTTCTACAATCAGAAAATAAAAGGTACCTGAAAAAAGAGAAGTAATCTGTAGACAGGACAACTACTACAGTGTTAGTCCTCAATTCCTCCACAAATATTGTTTTTTTTTCATGCAACAACATGGAGATAACCATTATTGAACAAATCCAGGGAACACATCAGACATGGGGAAGAAGATGCGTTCACATCACAATTCACTACATGCAAACTGTGATGAAGGCAGTATTATGCTGTGGGAAGGATTTTATTCAGCAGGAATGGGTAAGGTGTTCAGAGTCGATGACAGGAGTTAAAACCAGGCTAATCCTGGACACGATACGTTTCGGGTTTTTATATTCTGATAACCACACTTCTGTTTTTACTTTGAACAACATCTAAATGCTGCTATGTGTTCGTCTATCACATAAAGTCTAATTAGGGACAGTTCGGTAATGAGCATTTTTATTATGTCAGATTAAAATAAATGTGTAAAAAGTTAACTGGGATCTATTCAGCTGCAGCTCCTTAGCAAACATTAAAGCCTCTTCTGCCGTTTTAAACGTGAAAATGGCATTCATGTTTGTCCAGCATCCTATGTGTTTGCCATGTATTTCACACTTTAACCACTAAGAGCATCACTTCTTTTTTAGTTAATGTGTTTACACACACAAAAAAAGGGGAACTCTCGATAGTCGGAAAACTAGTGAACTACAGATGTAACCACTTCCTCTACAACCGTTGACCTCAGGAAGAACCAAAAGCTATTTTGTTCCCTCATTTTGAGACACGAACCAGACAAAACCTGCGCCGGCTTGGCAGCGAGTCAAAAAAAACAACAACCCCCCAAAACAAAACAAACACAACTGAATTTTTACAGCAAAACAGCTGCAGGTCGAAGGCGTGCTTTGAAGAGCGTCCGCAGAGCTTTCAGCTTTTACCTGATCTCTGTACCGAAGTTTTTGAGGGAGAAAGGGCCTCTGGCTGACTGGATTCCCACCATTCCTCCGACATCCGTTTCTGTGTCCATGGCGAAGTCGCTGCGGACCTTCTCCATGCTTTCACTCAGCTTCTCGATGAAGAAAGCATCTGAAACACAAGACAGAGTTCCCTTAGAATCAGCTACTGAATCAGATATTCTTATTTTTCCCGTTTAAAAAGGTATGAAACATTTCATGAATAAAGGATCAGGATGTTTCAAACACATGACAATAAAAATGGACGATAAAAAAATTCATTATTTGACACAAATGAAGCACTTTATTTGTTTAAATGTTTAAACTATCTGAACCACTAAATTGGTGAGTTTCTTTTGAGCACTCCAAAGTTCACTACCAGGTAATCTATCAGCTTTGCTGCTTTGATTGGTTAATCTTTCAGTCAAACAGAGCAGGCCTTACTGACGTCCTAGAAGATTTTGGCCGTCCCACACATTTCAACACAGCTTACTGAGAAAAAAGAAGTGTAGTTCTTTCAAAATGTAGTAGACACAGGACAAGTTGCTGCAAAAAACACCAACTCTTAGCGTTTTGCAGACTAACAAATATGCACGGCTGTGAATGAAAAACACACGTCCATCAATCATGTAAGAGATATTTGCTGTTGAAGGGCAATAAATGCTACGTGTTACATTCACTGTGTTTTTAACCATCAAGCAGCATGTTTATCATTTGCGTGGTGGATGTGCAGGGAAATGTGACGCTACTGCTTCACAGTTCACTGTGGCTGTACCCAACTGTGAGCTGTGACCAACTCTGCAAAACTGTAACTTGATTTTTCAAAAGAGAGCCACCTTACCTTGCAGAAATCCCCCCTTTTCTTCTGGGCCTGGTGTAAGTTAAAGGGTCGAATAAAAGCTACATTAAATCCATCCATATCCAAAATATTAGCGGATGCATCACCCGGATATGCTTGTGAGTATAAGAATGTCATCTAGTTTTGGGGTGTCCAGATCTGATACTGATAGCGGCCCGATATCAGCCAAAAATGGAACAACCGCATGTAAAATCTCCCGATATCAACGCTCCGACCCAAGCAGTCCGTTGCAGCGTTTGATCAGCGCCACCATCGCAGAAAGTTTCATATTTACGTAAACCATTGATTAAGAATTACTGGATCAGTGTAACTATTGTTCTCTTAGTAATATCACCATCAGAAGCCTTTTTTTGAACTAAAAAAGTCTGTATGATTCTTGCTGATGTCGCATCGGATCGCCATCGGTATCAGGCAGGACTGAAGATTGAAATATCAGTGGTCTCCCACAAATCAGTAAAAGAAATGGCCGTACCTTCGCAACCCAAACTAAATCCCGCCTCCAATTCACTCAACATTCAAATATGCATCAAATTTTAATGGGGGTGCAACTTTTTACTTTATCTTTAGGACCTCATGCTGTTCTGGGGAAAGAGCCTCATCATTCATATCAAAATAATATATGTAAGAAGGTAATTCAAAACATCCTCAGAACTATTATCATTCTTGTATGGATAACAACCATGTATCAACTAACAGTTTATGTTAAAGTATTAAAGAGCATCAAGACCGAGGAGACGTGTGTCGAAAAACAAACACTTTGCAGTACAACGAACACAAAGTAGCTCGGTTTTCAAGACAGAAACTAAAAGAACGTAATAAAACACATTTGCTTTGGCGCAGTTGCACCGAGGCGGCCTTCTCTCGGCTGTTACCGTCTCAAGGAAATTTCAATATCAAACATTAGCCGAGCAATAGAAAAAGTTGACACTTGGAGGACTCACCAGATAAGTTTAGAACATGATTACTACCGTCAAGTGTTTCAGAATTAGACTAGCTAGGCTGAAGTGGATCATTAAAAACTGACATTCTCCCGCAGGGTTTTTATTTTTTTGCTTTAGAGAAGACTTTTAAGGTTTATCAATTATGGAAAACTGTCAAGGTCCTAAAGATGTGAAGTAGCCCCAAACCATCACAGCAGATGTTATCGAAAGACTTAAACCTTCCAAAAAAATGAAAAACCCTACTTTCCCCAGTCCTCGAGGACCAGTGACCTCACACGTTTACAAGAGTCTCTGCTTCAGTACACCCGAATGAATTATTGAGCTTATTATCAAAGTCTTTAAACAACAACAGCAGATAACTGACTCCACAGGCCAAAGGACAAATTTAAACCCAACTTTACCCAAATGTGTCGAGTACAATCAATATTTTCAACTTCACTACACTCACACCGGCTGAGACCATTCAGACCAACTCAAAAACTGAATTTGCCTTACAGACGGATCTTTCTGTTTTGGAGGATTCCCAACATTGTGTAGTCCTCTAATGATCGACCACTCAATGATCAACGTGACATTTCTAGTGAGTTGCAATAGGAGACATAAAAACATAACGTGTAGAATGTCTGTAGTGATCAAACCTTCAAACTCCAGATTTAGAGATGAAACGACTGGGGGTTTGACAGGAAGCGACAGCGTTGAGACAGTAGCTAAGAATTGACCAAACTAACTCCTACCATGTCGTTATGATTGCAACACCAGCCTGTGCAGAAATGAAAACTGCAGCTAAAAGAAAATCTATGAAATATATATAAGATACTTCTAGAATGGTAAGCGATTCCTAGAAAGATGATGCAGGAACATCCTTCACTTCCCCCAGGAAACATTTCCATGCTTATTAAGGAAAACGTTTGCTCTAACAAAACAGACATGAACTCACTTCTTTTGGTCTGTTGCATTCCGATTTTTCTGAGACTAACACTCCCACACACCCTTTCCAAGGAAGCAGGAAAAACCCTGAAGCCAAATACTCCTGATAGTCCTGTTTGTAACAGCAGAGTAAATATTCCTTTGCTGCCTACTGGAGGTCACCTTCAGCTCATGTGTGGGAATGGCGGGGCTGCTGCTACATGGGTGAGTCTCTGCCTACCGCTATCCTTGCCCACAAGGCCGGTGGGAGGGTAGGCCAGCGTGGGAGAGCTCCAGCTGTCTCTCTGTCCGGCTCCTCGGGTGTTGTTGTACTCCCAGCGCTTCTGCTGCAGCTCCTTGAGCCAGTAGTGCATCACCTGCCGGCTGGGCGCCTGGAAACAAGGGCAAACGGCCACGGTTATTCACATGGATGAGGTGAATCGAGACTTCCCCCTTTTTTTTCAAGTTTAGGGTGAAACATGTTAAAATACCTCAAAAGAAAACAAATGTTTCAGCCAGTTGCAGATTCGAAAGCGGCACAAATTTGTCGGCAGCTTGAAGCGAGGACTTACCCTGCTTAGTTCCAACTTACTCTGCATCCCCAGAACCAGAACTGAACATGACAAAGCAGCGTACTGTTTTCCTTGTTCAAGGCTCTGACTAATCAAATGAACAGTGATTATTAAGATTGATTGATGATTACTCTTGGCGACTCGATGACGCAACGAAATGACTCTGCATCAAGTTTTTGATCATTTAAAGCACGTTGTGCTGAAAAAATTAACCTGACTTGACAACAAACCCAAAAGTCACCTGTTTCAAAAGTCTTACCCGACTACCTAATGAGGGGCCTCATAATTTAGTATAATAGACTTAATTTCTGCTGGTCAGTTGAATAAACGACGTAACCTACAAAGCTCAAACGTGCCAGATGACTGGTACAGATGGATGTCAACTGCATAGATGGAAACAGATGTTGTTGTAGCACCTACTTGAATGCCTATGCCAGTAGGAAACAAATAGCGGCCAGAACAAAGGCTTGGGTGGCTTACCGACTTTACAGGAAACCAGAAACAGATTCTTCTGCATAGATTATAGTTGCTCTGGTACAACTTTTCCCCAAAAAATGTAACCAAGATGCTAAATATTCTGCTGCCACTCGGAATATATTTTTGGTTCATAAACAAAAGTGATGGGTGGCTCCCTGTTAGCCTGCACTTTCAAACTTTGCAGAGTAGTCTTCCAGCCTCAAGATAAAAAAATAAATAAAATCAATGTTTAAAGAGTTACATAATCAATATCACAGCAATCTGTTGCCACCCTGGAGCCTCTTGGACTAACAGTAGAATCCCCCGGCGCTTGTTGCATCAGACAAATGGGACAGGAAACATTTCCCAACAGCCTCATTGGTCTTTCTCGTAAGCTGCCAGGGGAAGTTCAGACAGCCTATTTTCCCCTATCTGACCAGCACTGTGCAGCAACAAGTAGAGGAGGGGCCAATTTTATAGTAAACTGGTGATTCCAGCAGTCAGATTCTTGGACCATCAGCACGGGTTCCCTGCCAAAGCGGTTTTCTTTCTCCCCTTTCTCTTCTCTCTGTACAACAACAGATGCACGTCCAGTCATCAGTCCATCAAATGACACCCTCCCCCTCACTGGGCTCATCTGTGATGGAGACAAGTCTCCCTACAGACAGGAGGTGGACAGTCTGGTGATCCAGTGCAGCCAAAACAACGTAGAGCTGAAAGCTGTAAAGACATTGGAGATGGTTGGTGGACCAGGAAGATCCCAGCCTCGCCTGCCTTCATCAACCTCTGTGACGCCAGGACCAAAAGCTCACACAACAGTTGTGTGTTGTGTGAGGTTTGTTTATAACACCACCTGCCAGTAGTCTAATAAACAAGGCCCAGAATCCACCCTTATCTCTTCTTTCTCCCCCATCTCACCTCTGCCTTAACATGTCCCATGACACGACACCCGCTACTCTATGCATTCATTACATGACCACTAACCTCGGCCTTCTGCTTACACTTGCAAACTTGCGATCACCTGCCCATTCGTGTACTGCTTTTTCTTTTTTTTACTGTGTACATATATATTTAGAGTCATATTTTGTTAACTTTCATATCCATATTGAGCTTAGTTGTCACGCACCAACTACCCCGAGAAAAAAACAGGTCCAAAAACATGAAGCTTTTTCTGATTCCATTTCTCTTTGACTCCACATCAAAAAGGATTAGAAAACTGAATTTCAGTCACACCTGAGTGTGTTTAAAATGAAGGCAATAAGATCAGGTTGACGATATCACTTAACACTCCGCTATAATGCTATTCGGATCAGTCATGTGAACAAGCAGAGAGGCTGGTTTCAGTCTCAGTTCCAGCCTCTGGCGGTACAAGCTGTTTGGCATTAACCAGTCCGACCATCTGCTCAGAGGGAAACAGACTTTAGACAACGGGAGCGATTCCACCTGCTTTAGTCACCGTCACATGACGCCGTAGAAAGTCTGAGACAGCGTCACATGAGATGCTGTGACCGTTGAGCTCACTTTTAAAGCCAATTAAAACCTTAAAACACAAACTAATGCAACGCCAGTCCAAGGTATAAATGATCCTTGTTGCTCCTTGGACCTGAAGGTTTTAAATAATTGAAAACCCACAAAGACAAACAATGAGAGGTTAAAAAATGTGTTAATCGAGTCATAATTTAAGTACTTTTGTCTAAATACCCTTACACTGATTAACAAAGCTTCACATTCTAGAAAAAAAACATTAAATAAAATCATGTTGTATTTTTTTACTCATGCAGTTGTACAGTCTAGGAAAAAAGAAAAAAACATAAGATGAAACAAATAATCCCAAACCCAAACAGCCTAAGGAAAGAGGAAATGATCATTTTCACTTTGTGTTAAACATCTCCTGTTATGTTTCAGCTCAGGTAATCTTTACAGCCTTACTATGGCCAGTCAATAATAATAATAATGTGTTTAAAATTTAAATATGTTTGTGTTGCCGACTTTACAGCAATCCATCACACCGGACATGCATGGAGCAACAGTGGGGAGAAAAAAAAGAAAACTCCCCTTTGATAGAAAGTAAACTTTTTTTTATTTTCCCACCAGAAATCTTACTGCAGCATTTTTTGGATCAGCTTTTAGCTGCATCCCCTTCTTAAAAGTTACAAAAGCATGCGGTAGATTTTCCAGCATCACTCCTGATAAGCATGTTTCTAAATTTGACCAGAAGTGAAAGAAGTTAATACAAAATAAAAAAGCTGTAATAAAAGCTTATTTCATAGCGTAGGCCGATTTGATGCCATCTAGATCAGACTAAGCAGTTCTGGACCAAAACAATAATATAAATAAATAAATAAAGCAAAAACTTTAGTGTCACTCTTTATTTTAAATGTCTGCAAGGCATTCTTGTATTCTAACCAACTGATTAGATTCATTATTGGTTTATAGATAAATAAAGTTGAGTATCATCATTTTACCAGATGTGAAAGTAAAAAGAATCGAAACCACTTATGTTCAATTCAAAAGCATCTGTGTGTAATATGTGTAGAAGAGATCCATGTCCATACCATCACTTAAATTCAATAATTGTTTCATTGCTATCAAACTTTAATCCCAGAAGTAACAATGAAAACAGGTAGATAAACCACTGCAGGATGGTGAGGGGGCCCTGAACAGCTGGTAACCCTTCAGTCAGGCATGATCTGTGTTAAACACAAACTTCTCCATCAGAAACACAAACACTGATCATCTCTGTCCTGCTTTTACTCACACAAACAGACGCCAGGAGACGCGTCTGTGGGCCGTGAGTGTTCACACACGGCGAAGTTTGTACCTTCAGTAGAAACTCCTTCCCAGATGTGCGGACCTCGAAGTGACCCTCTTCTCCCTCCACCTCGTACGTGAAGCAGGCGTCCCCGACGTCGACGTGACCCAGAGGGAGCGCATCCTGGGGCGTCTTGAAGTAATACAAGTAACATTTCCTCGGGTCGTACACGAACCAGCGCAGCTTGTAGCCCCTCAGAGGGCCCTTCCCGGAGAGTTTGTTAAGGTAGCCGCACAGCTTGGAGGCTTGTTCCTTCGCTCCCTCCGCCTCCGCCTCGTCCAGGGACTTGAAGGACTGCAGCCGGGGGGCCGTGCAGGAGCTCTCCCCGCTGCCTCCCTCGTCTTCGTGCATCTTTCCGTAAAACAAGTTGTCAACTTCTTCTTCTTCTTCTTCTTGCAGTGCAGAAGACGGGTAAACTCCGGGTCCTGCCCGCATGACTCGAGAAAGGGCTGCTGGGAAATGTAGTTCGAGTCAATAAAACAAACAACGACAGGTCGGTGAGAAGAAAATACGAGCTGTCCTACCGAGAAGCGCCACAAGGGGGAGATGTTTGATTAAATGAGGAAAGTAAAGCAACAGAAACTGAGGCTGAGTAAATATTTAAAAAAAAATATATATATATATATATATATATATATTTATATATATTAGTAGTATTATTAGTATTTTATAATAAAATACTAATAATACTACTAATATATATATATATATATATATATTAGTAGTATTATTAGTATTTTATAATAAAATACTAATAATACTACTAATAGAGTAGCAATAGTACTAATAGAGTATATATATTAGTAGTATTATTAGTATTTTATTCATTTGTTTACATTTTTTCACTGTAAAAGATAATTCCTATTAGAAATAGTTACATTTAAAAGTAAAACCTTTATAGTAGATTCCTAACAGTCACAACTTTATAGTTGAAGTTTGTTCGTTTTTTTGTTCTCTGTTTTGTTTTGTTTACTACAGTACTGTCAGCTGAAAACTATGTATTATTAGCTGAAAACATATGTCTTATTAGTCTCAGTGGCAAAATATGTGTAATACATATAACTTTTAACATTTCTATTTTTTGCGTTTATTTATGCAGCCTATCCTATCAGATGAGTGAATACCCTACATGTTCCAACATTGATTACCTGCGCATTAATGTTTTTGACTGTTTATTTTAGGCAGTCTATAAAGGAATAATTGTTTGCTTTAACCTGACTATGATCTAAAGGAGTGTTCAAATGTTATATAATAATAATAAGGTATTGTATCTTTAAATTTTATACAGTGAAGATGATCAACTGACTGATCAATAGAATGACTTAGTCACATCTAGAATAACAGATACTGGTTCAAGTTTTTTTTTACATTCTTATAGTTATGTCATGTATTCTATTCCTAAAAATATATTGACATTGCGTTAAAAAAAAACTATTCAAAGCATGCAAAAATATATTGTTTCTTCTACTACATGCCATAATAAATAAATTACATACATATTTTCTGCTTGTCATACCTTTCTCAATACCACTCTTCTGCAGCAACTACTAAATAAATAAATACTGCTATAAACGCAAAACATAAAATAAACACATATTAAACTAAAAATATCACCTCAGAAATTGCTTACATTATGAAAAAAACCCTTGACAGAAAAACTCACCACTACCCCTCCTCTTTAAAAAAAAAAAACTCGACTAGATGTATTCATATCAAACTTCTAATCTTGGGTGTGTGTTTATAATGTATGAATTTTACATTATGACTCATAAGAGCAGAACAATGAGAGTTCAAGCTGCTGGAACAATTCTGAGCCTAATCAGAAGGTGAAACAAAACACAGCAAGGTTTTTCAGATGATTAATGGTGACAGCCCTGTTAAACCAGGGTGTGTGTGGGCCCAGTACAGAGAGTAAACAGCTAGTGACTGGTTTTATGCTGGGAAATACACCTATTGTTTTTCCCATTTTGAACCAGGGCATACAGTAAAAAAAGAAGAAAAAAAGTGTAACTGTCCCTAATTTAAGTTCTGATAATATTCTGGTAAGGTTTATGCTGTAAATACTTCATAGAGGAGGATGTTTGTTTGTTTTGCATCGAGGGTTGAAAAGCAGACGCAGACAGGACACAGTTCAGTTGCAGTGACATTTTATGGGTGTGAAGATGTGACCTTTCAAGGATCCACATCCCCCCGAGAGGTGGGCTGTCATAAAGCCACTGTAACCAAAATATCAGCTTCAAGAACTTTCATTATAGTTTTAGGAACCTTTTTATATTTATTTTCATCCGTTAAGGCAGTTTTTTTTTAGTTTTCTTTTTAGATGCATGGCAACTTTTGTTGTACATTTGTTCTGTACAAAGATGGATACAACGATAAGAACTGACCTCAAACCTCACATTTCCCCCAGAGGAGCGTGCTATGAATCATACGGTTCTGTAAAACAGGCGGGCCTGTAGGATATGTCACCGTAGCACGCGTTAGTCACAGAAGGAACAATAGCTACAGTTTTTGGCTTCTTCCTCTGTAATTTACATAGTAACAAAAACATATTGAAAAAATTTATCGGAATCAATTTCGGAAACTGTTTACATGAAGAAAAGAAGCTGTAGAAAAGTAAAGAAAGCTAAGAAACTGTGTTTGGAAAATATCCGGCTATATGGCATTGCAAATAAACGACACCTGGTTCAATCCTCTCTGATGACCGACAGAAAAGTTTCTCATCAACAGCGTATACAAAAAGAGCCTAACTGAAAATAAAGTCTTCTCTGTTAGAAACCCTGTTCCCAACACATGGTTTTAAACCAACACCATTACATTTTGTTTCTTCATATACGAAAACAAACAAATAATACACCAAACTGCGAAGATCACTAATCATGCTCACTGCCCAAAAGTCCAGTTTTGAAGAAAAAGTGTAACACCGAGCTAAACTGAACAGTTAAAATTGAAAGTGAGTTGAGCTTAGATTGCTGCCACAGCTAACAATAACTAATCAAGCCTCATTGTGGGTAATTCTAACCCACTTTTCTATACACTATTGTTTTACTTCACTGCAGGACTTTTCAGCATGAATGACTTGTTTAGGATCATGCCCCAGTATCCAAATTGCATTAAAGTCCAGGTTTTGACTAGGCCACTCTAAAACCTTATCATTTTGGATTGCCATTGATTATTTGCTGTTGTAAAAATACTTAAAACACTTGAACATAAGGTCGCAGAAAAATTATTGGAGATTCTGGAGAACAAAAATCATAGTTTCATATATTAAGACAAATCATTTAAATCTCTGAAGCTTTAAAGGAGCCCCATTTCCATCACACTAAAATCACGCTGTTTCAGTGTTGTTATGGCGTCCTGTTATTTAAACACATTTTTTTCCTCTCAAAAATGCAGAAGAAAAACAGAAAAAAATATCCACGGCAGAAAAGAAAAATTTTGTGTGAAATTTCAGACAAGACTTTCTTGTTTTGTGGACATGGAGCTCTCCCATGGATTTTATTTTCCTTGTTGGTGAACCATGAACATTGTTTCTGTGAGGCCTTTAAATACTAAATGCTTCTTTGGGGTTTATTGTTATCTTCTGGATAAATTATTTATGCAATTTTAGTAAGTTCACCATTGCTAAATATGTTTATAGTTCCATGTTTTTCTCAGTCTATAAAGTCACTGTAGTCTAGAAACCTTACAGGCGTTGTAATTGTTTCCAGATAGATTATATCTGGTTTATTTTAAACTTGTCTCTCGAATTCTTTTAGATCCAAGCATGAAACATTGCTGTTGTAAAATCTTTTGACCTTCTTCATCTGGGGAGTAGTTATCTTGCTTGTTTAAATTCGAGTTGCTTCCTGTCACATGTTGATGTGCCCATGGGCAAGGCACTTAACCCCAAGTTGCATTATGATCTGTGTGAATGTGAAAAGTGGTTTAGGTGGTCAGTATGACAGGGAACGTGTTTTGTAAATTCAGCCCACTTAGCATATAGTCACACAGGTACTGTTAAGGTGATTTCTGCTGGTCTCACAGTAATCTGGTCATGATCAGACCTGGATGAAGTTTTTTGAATTTACTTCATCTTGTCATAAAAATGTTGATACTGAAACTTAATTAATTTAGCTATTTTAACATATAACCTCAGCAGTTTTAATAGTTTTTTATACTTTTATGAAATGAAATCACGATTTGAAAGTTCCATTTTGCATTTGCTTGATCTTTTTTATTTTTTTTTGTCTCCTGAGCTCAAGTATTTAAGTATGATTAATAAAATAAAAAAAGCAAAGACAGAATAAATCTTTACTGGGGGTGCTATTACTTTAGAAATGTTGAAGGGTAAGAAAAGGTTTAGTTTATTACACACAACCTAATTTGTTTAAATTTTTATTATGTTTCATTTACTCCGGTTTTTATTGAAAACCAACAAAACTTTATGTCAATAACTCCATTAGAAATGTAGTTATGAAGAGAACTGCTGATGTGATAAAAATGTATTTTCCCTACTAAATTTCTAAAAAACGTTGGATCACCCTTATAGACAGCAATGTAAAAATGAGAAAGCAGCTCTTATATTGTTCTCCATGACACAGAGTATTTTTGCCTATTGGCTCTCCCCCACTGGGACTTCCTACTGTTGTTCTTTTTGTTGTTTTTTACGGAGCTAAACCTAAATGATTCATGACAACAGTCTGAGCCATGGGGGAAATGAGTTATGCTCTCTTTTTTTTATAAGAACCTCTAAGTCAGACCAAGGAAATGTCTCATCTTTTCAGACGCTTATTAGGCCCCCTTGATATCATAACAAATCTTCCCAAATATTTCCATTCATCCAGCTGTTCAATGCTTCTTTTAAAAACTATGATCTGAATTAAATGCACTCCCTAAGACAAACCCCCCCCCCAAAAAACGATCAGGTGCTGACGCAACTTGTCACCCGTCACTACGGTAATCAGACGCTCCATGGGTAAAACATCTCCCCCCCTTGCAAACCAATGCATACGTTTGCTCACAAACCACTGTTTCTGAACGCTTTACTTTCCGTTTCTCTTCAGGAAGCCCTCGCTCTGTTCAACAACCCTCGACTCTCTTTGTTATGCAAATGACTGCCGAGCCGCTGCCAAGTACCTCTGCTTTCCAGACCAGTGGAAAACTGTGTAATTGTAAATGTCATCTGTCTATATCTCTCGGCGGGGTGTCACAATCAAACCATTTTCAGTTGGAGATTACAGAAGTTCAGAAGTGGTGGGACAAAGTTTAATGTTTGCTGCAATGACAAGGGGTTCAAATCACACAGTGGTGATCACAAGGACAGGTATGTACCCCGGCTTACCAAACAGTTTTACTGGATTACAAGGTGAGCTTTTTTTTCAGTAAAATTCAATTTTAACAAATTTTGTTTCAGGGTTTGAAAGGAGCTGCTGCGCATTGTGCCAAGAACAGAAGGCCAGATCTGAAAACATTTGCTACTTTTCTCATTCAAGACCAAAGGCGGGAAACCAGACAAAGTCCCCCGAAACCAGGACACGTGTAAAGTTTTGTTTCAAGGTAAGAAAGTAAATTCATGATTTATGTTTTTTTAACTTCATACCTTCATAAAATGTTTGTTTTTGACCAGTGTGATTAAACAGTAGCATATGTCAGGCTTTGTTTTATATATATATATATATATATATATATATATATATATATATATATATATATATATATATATATATATATATATAT
>JAVLVB010001067.1:1211463-1238389 GCA_032876305.1 Orestias chungarensis | reverse complement strand
ATATATATATATATATATATATATATATATGTATATGATTGCAACAGTTGCTGAAAATAATGTTGTTTTTTTTGGTTTGTGTTTTGCAGAGGCAGAGATCGATGTCGACACTTTGTAATAAGCCAGAACAAGGGACGGTTTACAGTTAGTGGAGACACAGAGCGACACAACACTATGCTCGATCTAATAGAACACTATAAAGCAAAACCCATTGAGCCCTTTGGAGAGTATCTGACATTTCCATGCTACGCGGTAAGAGTTGACTTACTTTCCAGCTTCATTTTATGATGAGGACTTGATTTAATTAGTTGCCTAACAAGTGTTCTTGTCTCTACAGGATCTCTATGAGGACCCCTACGATATTATCCAGTTTAAGCCCAAGGAAAAACCAACAGCTCCTCTGAGAGCAGCGAAGAAAGCACACAAACAGCAAATTAAGTCAGCCACAGAGGACCATCCAGTGCAGTCACCAAGGAGCAACAAAACTCAGGAGGTGAGGCTTAAAACAAAATTAAAAATACTACAGAAGTTGTATAAATATATATATTTTACAATGTTGAATTCAATATTTGCTGACATACAAATTTATTATGTATATTTATATATACATATATATTTATTTACTTACATTCTCTGCAACTTTATATTGAGTTGTTTTCATAAATAAATGATTTATCTAATTATTTTAATGACAATTTTTTTGTTATGTCTTAAATTTGTCCTAAAATATACCAACCTTGGTTAAAACATGACATTTTGTTTTCTTAAAAATAGGAAGTACCACCTTTGCCACGGCGGACCAGGCATGTTGAAAGCCCCTCAGTCATTGACAATGATGGGGTTCTATATGCTCATCTTAGGAAGCAAACACACAAGGACACACCCCGAGTCCAGAACGCCAAGGATAAGTCGCCAAGCCTAAGTCACGGCAAGGCCGAGAGGGCGATAACCAAGGTGCGGATCAATGGCAGGTGGAGTCCTCCATCAGACCCTGAATCTCTCCACTCCGAGCTTGACGGCGTGCTCGACGGCAAGTGCATGTCCCTGCCCCTGCTGGACAGCAGCTCTGATGGCGAGCAGTGTTACAAACTGAGCGCGCCCCCAGACACACCCCCCAGACTTTCCCCGAGGCCAGGGAGACAGGCCGCCGGCTTCATGTCACAGTCAAACAGCAGCCACAGCCTGGATGCTCTGAGTGACCAATCGGTCTACCACCTGGCTGGCAGCCCCAGCCCAACACCCTCTAAAACTGCATCGTCCACAGAGCAGCTGGACAACTCCCTGTACGCTGAGGTCTCCATCGAGGCTCCTGTGATTGATAACGATGGGACATACGAGATCCTCCCCAACCAGAAGCAGTCTACCAAGCCCAAAGGCAACAGCAACACTTACGAGCCGGTGGAGGAGACCAAACACAAATGTAACCATGGGTCCTGGGGGATAAAGGTGAGTTACGAGCTTTTATTGAATAACTTTTCATTGTATTTTGTCTTCTTTCCTAACATTGACAGGTAAAATATATATTTTCTTACCCTTTGCAGAATGACAAATGGAAATGGCTCTTTCCTGATACCAAGAGGAAATGACAAACCAACAATTGAAGAAAAGGCTTAGCTAACTTCACTTATTTAACACTACGTTGTCACTTGTGCTGTTCGTTTGCTTTCAAAGAACATATTTATTTTTTAAAAAGAAGCAAAGTTACTACTGTGTATCTAATTCAATTCATTAAAGTAAAAAAATAAATTATGAAGTTGTTTTATTGGATTCTTTGCTGTGAATGACGAGCATGTTCCTATGTACCTAAGCCTGAAGCTGTCAAGGGAAAATTCTATGGAAACTTTTATGAAAATTGCCGTCATCTGCATATAAGGAAAGAACAACTAGATGTTTTCTTAAAATAGAATTTAAATTGTATTGATTTACAATGTTGTTGTGTTTTTACCTTTAGTCCAGACTCAGCGGCCAGTTTGGACATTTATGAAAATAATATGTCAGGGTTAACTTTAGATAACCACTGCCTCCTAAAAGGGAAATGCAAATATAAAACATGGGGCTGTGGGAAAATGGCAGAACTGTTTCTATCTGCAGATATACAATGCAAATAACTGCTAAATTAAACAAGTACTGTGGGAGAAATACCTCCCATGTGTTGCTCTGACTGTCAAGCCCTTGTAAAGCATGAGCTCATGCAGGCACATTCACAGAAACTTAGCTCAGGCACTGGGGAAAATTTGGCGAAAGGCGAATAGCTGATATTAAAAAGTGTTTTTGCCACCATCAGAACTGCAGTTATTTTCACTGGAAACTTATTTGCAGACGGAAAGAGGAAATGTGCCTATCTGCCTATTTTTTTACTTTTTTTTTTTACTTATCTAATTGCAGATTTAGCGCGGTCCATGAACTGCAACAAGGCTCATATCCATGCTTGCATATCTGTATGTATTCACAGTTTATTCTTTAGACAGGTAAAGAGAAATACCGTTGTTACCGCCTTGCATTTGGAACAGAGGCTTAACAAATTAGAGCAAAAGGTGTTTCCCCAGTACGTCCTGAAAGGTGAACCAGGATATGTTAAATACTGACATGCCAATAGTCTAGTGTTGGTGAACTTTCTGCTACCCGCTCTTTCAAAACTGAGATCTGCTTGGTAAAATGTTGATGTAAAAGAAAGATAAAGTGCAAAGTCGTATCAGATTATTACACCATCAGAAGTGCATGTGGTTGCTCAACCGTGGAAAAACAACTGCTAATGGTGTAAAGATGTAATAGAAAGATGCTTTATACTAAGTTCCTCATTGAGCAATAGTGTTATCTATTCATATTCCGAAATGCAGTCAATCTACATCAAATATATGTACATACAAAAGGAAAAAGAACAATTTCCATGTTTAAAACATCACCACACGAAACGCTTCACATTGAGCTGTTAATTATCTTATTGTCTTAGAAACAACATCAGTATGGTATGATTTTCAACCTGTCTAGGTTTATATCAAATGTTCTGATTGCAGCTAATCAGTTGGATTATTTTTTACGAATCATGACTTTCATGACATCTGATGAACATATGAGCTTTGAGCACAGATGTCTAAATAGTAATCTTTTAAATCTCCCATTTACTGCGAAAGATGGATAACCCAGGTGAAACCCATATAGAAATTCCATGTTTTCAGACATTCCGACAAAAATACTAAAAGGTATAAAATGGCTCCAGAGGCAGTTTAAATGTCAACTATTTAACAGTAAAGCACCAGTGGATATTCCTGACTTAGATCCAGTTGAATTACAAGTCATGTTTGAGAAACCAGCATGAGTTTTTCCTCTTTTGTTGTCAGAAACTTTTACCCACAGCAGCAACTGCTTCATAGCCCTTATCCTGTTGCACCAGTAACTTCGTTGCTGAAATTGCCATTGACAAATCATCTCACTGAGAACAGTAATTATTGAGGCCTTACAGTCAGCAGTGTGTTTTCCCCTGGATATTTGATTCTACCCTCATAACAAGGCATATAGAGTATCCATCTTTCTCTGTTCAAATACAACTGTATGTTTGGAACATAGATTTAGAAAAGCACATAATACCCAGTTGTACAAAAATCAATCAAAATCAAAATCCTACAGGAATATTTAGAAACAAAGTGGGCTTGGTGCACAGTACAGTATCAACACAGAAAACTGTGCTAAAAAGAATCTGATGCAAATCTGTTGCTCAAACACCAACACCTGGTTATCATCACCCATAATGGGCAAGACCACTTCCTCTACTTTACGATGAGCTCATCTGTGTGCTTATTACTTCTAAACATTTCCTCCTTAAGTCAAACGACGATTTCATTTTGAAGACAGGGGTTCCCAAAGTGGGGGTTGCATTTACAGAACAATAGTGAAATGACCCCTGAGGGGTATGGAGGGCCAAAATGCATACAGGGAGGATACATCATTTCACTCTGTATTTATATTTTAAATAAATTGAATATAAACAGGGCTGCACAGTGGTGCAGTGGGTAGCACTGCCTCCCTGTTGCAAAAAGGCTCTGGGTTCAATTCCACCTTGGGTGTGTGTGTGTGTGTGTGTGTGTGTGTGTGTGTGTGTGTGTGTGTGTGTGTGTGTGTGTGTGTGTGTGTGTGTGTGTGTGTGTGTGTGTGTGTGTGTGTGTGTGTGTGTGTGTGTGTGTAAATAGCTATATTTAGGGGGTCATCAGTCTACAGCACTGTTATTATGTGGGTCACAGGCTGAAAAGTATGAAAGCCCCTATCCTTCCATTATTCTCATGAACAATTGAACACTACTGACACTTGCATACCTAATATGATACATTTTGGGATCTTACTATTTATATTCCTCTAAAATTCAGCATGTTTTCTTTAGGTAAGACCACATTATAAGAGTTAATGCGGTATAACTGGCGTACAGCATGTTAATTTGACAAGAATAGCACCAGAACAGTTTAGACCTCCGGTTTATCAAGCTGCTGACTTTGAAACTCTCAGGGCACCCGTCTCAGATGCGGATGTGAAAGGTGCTGAAAGAATAAATAAGATAAAAAAAGACAAAATGATTGTTAATTTCCCCAATAGGAGTGTTACTTTACAAACAACTGTTAAACAACAGTTATTTAGTAAGCTTTACCTTAAAAAATCTGGAGACCTGGATATCATGTTTTCAAAGTCAGTGTAGGAGAGTTTGTTGTCTCCATCCAAATCGGCCTCCTCAATTGTTTTCTCGCACACTAAGTCAACCTCCTCCGGCGTCAACTCCTCCTTTGTAAGCCTATTCAGAGTCTTCTGAAGATCCTCCTTGCACAAGTAATTATCCACATTGAAATCTAAGAACACAATACATCTGAGTGAATAACAGCAAAATATAATTTAATACACTAAAATGTAATGAGAAGTCATAAAAACATGTTTTATCACGCTTTTATTACCATATATCTTAAAGGCATATATGGATTTTAGTTCTCTTGGAGCCGTTTCACTCAGAACTGAGAACATATCCACAAATTCATTGAAACTGAGGTTCCCCATCCCGTCCTCTGAGAATGACTCCACAATCCGGTTGCGGAATGGGTTTTCCTGGACATCACACAACATATTTCAATTAACTCACATCTTCCACACACACAAAAAAATAAATGGAATGTGACATGAAAATAACTTATAAGTAGCTGAATAGGTTAGTATGACAATTATCTAATTAAAAGTTACAACTTTTTAAGAGCAGCCATATAACTTACATGTTGAACTTGTTGGACTTTGCTTAACAAGAACTTCAAGTGAAAGATTTGAGTTTCATAATTAAAACCAAGTGACTGTAATCAGTCATATCAAATCAAAAATACTTTATTTATCCCAAATGGAAATTACAACAATTAAATTAATGGCTACACCGTAGAAACAGCTGAATTGTTTTGGTGTACGTAACTCAAAATAATCAAAAATTTGTATTTTAATTTATTCAATGTAATGCATTTTGATTAACAGCAAAAGCGGGAAAACTCACAATTACTGTTTATCCTGTTACTTGTGGCAGAGCTGTCGAACCTATAGGACACTGCAAGTCTTTTACAAAGAAATTTCGACAACCATTTGTCATGAGATTTATTTCAACAGTTTTTATATTATGTTAATATATGCTATGAAAAAGAAGGAAAACCAAGATCTGTTACTTATTTGTATGGAATAAGATCACTGTCAAAAAGGTGCATGCAAAACTCTAACATTCGTATTCGTATTTGTATGTTAATATAGTTGTTGTACCCCAAAATTCTGCTGAAATATTTGTGAGTCTGAATCTAAAATCGTCAGGAATTCAACAACATGATTTAAATTATGGTATTTTCAGAAGTGATTTTTTTTTCACCTCCGGCAGGTTATTTCAGGTATTTTTTCCCCCCTAATCACTAAATTGGTTAATACAAAACTGGATGTTGAATTTATCCAGGGCACTCTTGACTAAAGCTTAGTTAAATATCAAATGTAATAATTTCTAAATGATTTACATGATTTAGGTGAGTTTCACAACAAAAAAAAACCTAAATGCCATAAAATCTCCATGTTTTGAATAAGCTTTTGTAAAACAGTGGTAAGAAACTTTATCTTCTTTTTACCTTTAATTCTGGCATGTCGACAATCAATGCTAATGGCAGCTTACAAACGGGGTCGTTGGTGTAGTCCATGGGTACAAGATGTGGAGCCAACTCATGGTATCTACTGTGCAACCTAGGATTAAAAACAAAGCAGACTAGCAACAAATATGATACATATTTTGTAAAATACACTACATTAACAACATTTGATCCCCTTTTTTCCATTCCCCACTTATTATGCTGGCTTGGTGCAGTAGTGCACACTAACATTGGAGCTCTATACTAGGAGAAGGAGAGTTTAGACCCCTGCATCTGAAGTTTAGTGTTGCACCTGATAAATGAAGCTCCTTATACACTGTTTTTGAGGTAATCTTCAGGCCTGTAATCTGCAGTTACAAGCACTACAGAAAGTTCCTTATTTTTCACCATTTCTGACCCTACTCTGTGATTTTATGTCGCCTATCACTTTATGGCTCAGTTGCAGTCGTTCTTAATTCCTTTCTTTTTGCTGTAACAACGATAACCTGTGACGGTGGATTATTTAGTAACTACAAAATATCCCAATCCTTTCCACAAGTGCATATCTTGTAAATTACTTGGACCATAAGTTGTTAATTTTAGAAAATACATTAGTATTATAATATATTTGTATATTATTTTCACTAAAAAAACCAATATGTGTTTTTATTTTATTTCTATTAATCATGATTATTTCTTGTCGATCTCTGATTGGGCAACTTCGATATGCAGAAGTAACAGCTCTACACCAATGTCCTCTTGAGTTATGGAGCTGTCATAACTCTAAGTCAGAGTTCAGAAGCTTTTAGTTGGTGGCTCAATTCAGCCACCAATCCGTGATTCTCCACTATGTCTTATCATTGCTTAGCAACAATTTACCAACATGCTTTCAGTATTCTTATAAGCAAGGAATTGAGCACTAATCTAAAGGGAAACAGTCCACAGATTTCCAGTTTAGAACGATTATCTCAGATTTTAAAATCAAACTCTTACAAAACTTGTATAGCAAGAAAAGTTTGTAATTTAGCATAACTTTTCAAAGTCAAAACAGGTGGTTTAACCAAAGGATGCAAGAAAAAATAAAATAAAATCATACATCTTACCGCAAGATTTCTTTGCGAGTGAAAAACGTGCAGTCCTGCAATAAGAGGAATCAGCAAATCAAAACACAAATATCAAAATAGCAAGACATCATGATTATTACCGAGAGAAATCAATCAAAATGGTCTTCCATTCATCATTTCACCTGTTATTCCATTGCCTGCTATGGATGCCAGGTGAACCTAATTTCCTAATGTGTGACAAGCATTAAAAATGGGATAAATTTTATTGGGTTAAGAAATGGTTTAGCGCTTGTGTTTCTAGTCTGCAGTGTTTGGTGTTTATATAATGTTACGTATCAAAAGGGCTCCAAGAAAGAAATACAGATAACTGGTACTACACATAAGAAGGCAAGAGGGGCGCTCATGCTGTGCATATTTTTTATCAACTTATAATAAGTGAATTTTGATGGCATATTATCACACACACATATCCACATGTTAATAAAACTCAGGAAATGTTAACACAGGAAAGCAAAATTGTCGTGGTGCCAGTGCCCAGCTGTGGTCCAACGCTTAGGCCTCTGCAATTTATTTACATATGTATATTTATTATTATTGATTCTTTAATTAGAGGTGAGTTGTACCAGTTTATGTGTGTATAAGACAAATTAGTCCATGTTGCCAACCTTTTTGGCAGGGGGACACTTGAGTTTAAATGTCTTATTCAATATCACTAAAGTGGTGTTTTGATGTATCTGATAAGTCAGATCAGTTGCAATGTCCAGTCAGTAACTGTTATCCAAGAAGGAGATCATTTAAATTGCTGTATATTTTAAACCTGCTTAATCCAAAAATGTTTGAACATTATTTTAAAAAACTGTATTAAGATCTGTAATTTGTACAAATAATATATAATTCTTTTTTGACCATATTACTTAGTGGAGAATGCCACAGACAAGGGTTTGAAAGAGGCAGACATGAGGTCAGTGATAGAAGAGACAAGTGATGACATCAGGTAGGAATAATTACATTAGGGAGGCAACAAAAACCTATATACCATGATGGTTTGAATTTATGATGACCATCTTTCATTTAGGGTTTTTTGGGGGGGAAAATTAGTGCAGGCAGACATGGCGAGTCAATCACCACAAAGGAGAATGTGGAACAGAAAGGTGCAGATGATGAAGAAGAGGGAGAGCACTGAGTGCAAATACTACTATATATTTGTACTTTATTAAACTTCTTATTTGCTTATGATTGAATTGATCATCTGATATAATATATAACATAATTTTTTTTTCCATAATATGACTACTGTGTTTTCTAAGTGCATGACTAAGGGAGGAAAGCTGAATGAGAAGGGTGGCAGGGAGGGGGGTGATAGTAAATAAATAAATATTGTGTTTGTTAGGATTATTAATGTGGGTTGCCAGTTAGGATAAGGCTTCCTATCAAGCTCTAAGAATGAAGGAAAACATGCTAAAAAAAATGCCTCAGACATTCAGCCCATCGGTGGTTCTAAACACAGGCTAACAGAATCTGCTCTTTGGCTCACTTGTACAAGTTTACGTCGGGGGGGGCACCGGTGTGCCATGTTCGCATCCACCTCAAAAATATGTAGTTGCACCCTTGCGTATGACATTAGTCTCCATCAGTCAGCTTTATGACCCTTCTGTCGATTCATGTTAAATAGCTTTATAGCCTTCCCGATGACAAAAGCAAGTTGATCCAGGTGTCTGGTTTCTCTGAGGCGATGAGTACACACAGCAACATGATCTGCTGTTGTCTAACATGCATGCGTTACCACATGTAATATCCAATAGCCCAACAGAACCTTAGTTTACATTTGTACTGGGCTAGCTGTCCTGTTCTCACGGGTGTAAAAAGACCATGCCTTAACAGCTGCAGATTTCCAGTAACAAAGTGGATTGGAAATGTCTGGAGTACAACAAGGATTGTGTCTCGTGGGGGATGCTTTAACTTTGTAATAGCTAGTCTTATTTTCACTTAAACTTAGAGAGATGTCTAAGATGTAAGTTTCAGATGCTGAAAGCAAAGCGATTCTAAAGGGAACTTTTTAAGAGCCGCTATACTAACTAGAGAGGCTCTTGAGAAATAAACTGAATCCTCAGAGTAGAGTTTCACAGCATATCACTCGCTCGGCATCAATTATTTATCCGACAGGAAATCACAAGGTGAACGCTGTGAATGGAGTCGTGTATTATCAGAAGAAAATTTAGATCAACAGTTAAAAGGGACAACTAAAATATACTTTGATGCGTGAGCTTCTGTTCGTTGTTCAATGTTAAAACAACACTGGATACTCTCCAAGAGAAATTATATTGGTACTTTTAAATCATTCATTTAATGGACTAAACGTTTAGAATATGTACACTTTAATATTGATATTTAAATAGCTTGTTTTTCAATATGAAAATGTAGAAATATATCATAATGGAAAAGTGTGTAGATATTACCTAACAGTAAAAAAACTAACAAAAAAAAAACCCTTTTGATTTTAAATTCCAGAAATTAGAAAGATGGAGAACTTACATTTTTTGCTAAATTATAATTTTCTTAGTCATCTTTAGGATAATTTGTAGAAAAAAATCATACTATTTTCTCATTGGGAAGTGCATGACTTACTGTCTTCCATCATAATACAAGCAAAGCAAAGCAATCATCTTACCTGATAAGCATCGAGTTGCTCGTCCGTGAATATTGTTTGCTTATTACCCATCTTTATCAAGTAATTTGTTGTTTGTACACATTCAAAGCAAAGAACGTCCAACGCCTTTTCTCAAAGAAAGGCATTTATGAGACCGGCGGAGTCGAAGTCGCTGCACACTTAGTCTATGCTTTAGACTCTCAATTGTTGCAAGAGCCTAAAAAAGATTGTTGTCGAAGTCCATTCAGGAAATGCCAACCATTGGTTGAGATATTTGATGGAATAAGATAATTCGAAGTATAGAAAAAAGGAAGGGCAGGTGTCCCGTCACAGTTGAGCCAGAGCTGCGGACTGTATCTATGAACCCTGGTGTGAGCAAGCTGATCCGCTTCTCCTTAAGAACCCAGGTCTCATTTCCACCAGAGTGCAGACAAACCAATCAGACATCCCACAGGCAGATGAATAAAAAACATGAACTAGAACCTGCAGGTAACAAGGTTGTCTACTGGACAATTGTGAGGTCAGCAAATCATTCCCCTTGTTATGTCAGCCATAATATTACATTAAAAAAGTCACCTTTTCTATTGTTTTGTTTAATATTCCAATTTTTAGAGATGATATAATTTGAGTTTTCATTACCTGTAAGCCATTACTATCAAAGAAGGAAAGAATAAGTTTCACTTCTTGAATTATAGAAATAAAGTATTTTGTTTCAGTGTTGTTATTAATGGAAATTAAACTGAATGATTGATTATATTAAAGTTAGATATGACTTAATCAAAGTAAGGGAGGCCAAGAGGAAAAAATATCACATAATAATCCCGTGAACATAATGTTTTATATTACTGTAGATTTCACTTTTATAGACATGTGATTTAAAGATTTCCAAAGAAAGGACTTGAATTAGAACTTTCCAAGTTAGGGTTTTAACAACAATAACAATAATAATAATTTATTATCATCATTATTATTATTATCTTTAAACTTTTCATTTTAAAGAAGAACCTGTTGCAAATGAAGTAAAAACCAACTGAGTCATCCTGTTTTCTGGGTGATCATCGCCTCCCTGTGACCTCTGACCCCTGCATGGCTGCAGATGTCCGTCTCTAATCCACCTGCCTGCTATTAATGCACCAATCAGCGTGTCCTGATCCCACCTCTGGACAAATGACAATTTCACACTTAATAATCCCGACCTTGATTCCCGCAGGTTCGTTTGTCACTTTTTGTGACTTTGAGTTTTGCTTTCCTCCGATCAAAGTTGCCTGACATGGACTGCAAGCGAGAAAAGGAGCAGGGTGAGTTTGACTGGTATCTTGTTGCTACGCTACCGTGGTGCTAGTCTGTGTTAGCATTCGCTAACTGTAGCTAACTGTCCGGATTTTAAACGACGCTTCCGTTCGTGCTCCGGGTGCTTCCTGCAGCTTCGTCATCGCCAGAGAAAGAAATACAACGGAGCCGTTTGTTATGAGCACTGTATCTTTTTTACGTGTTGAATGATTGTGATAATTGTCTTGGCTGCTGCCATAGGAACGACGCTCAGTGCTAGTGCAAAGCTAGCTGACATCATTCAACGTTGCTTATAGCTGATAGCAAAGAAAGTTGACATTGCTTCTAAAAAGCAACACATTTGCTCCCATTTCTCCTTTTTTCTTCCTTTTTTCCTCTGCTAGTTAATAACCTCGTACCTTTACGTTAAGTAGTCTCTGAGTTTACAGTCAAATGATGTAAAAAAAAATAGTAGACTGCCATATTATTGTTATGCGGACTCCATAATTTTCTCTAATTAGTTATGGAGAATTAATTTGTGCCTTAAACACACTAGAGCAAACACTGTGTGACTCCCTGAGCCGTTGTTCATGCATGCTACTGGGATTATAACATTACACAACAGTGAACCCACGTGGCCAGATCTGTTTGTTTCTTAGAAATGTGTGTGGTGTCAGGAAAATGAAATATATCACTGTGTTGCTTGAATTGCACTTTTTTTTTTTTTCCTTACCCTCATTGTTAACAGAACGAACAATGCTTCCAGCGTTTTCTTTTGTGCATTGCTGAGTCACGAATTAAGGGGATCTGGAGCTACACTGCATGTTTAGGAATAGAAAGTGAATATGCTTTGTTTTGCACGCTCTTGTCACTCTGATTTCCGTCAGACGCCGACTGTGAGAAGATAACCGCGGTGCTGCTGAAGTCACGGACAGGGGAATTTGATCTGGAATCCATTCTGTTTCTTAAACTCCGAGGTCTGGGTAAGGGTTATTGTTCCAGTGTTTGATGTTTCTACACTGAGACATTGTTAGTACATTTCTTTTGTTGATTTGTCTTTTCTTTTATCTTTTAAGGTATACATGACCTTGGGTGCATTGGGGAGTGTGTAAATTTGGAGAGGCTTGATCTATCTGGGAATAATGTCACGAATCTTGGACCTCTAGCATCTCTTCGGCTTCTTTCTGTGCTTAATTTGTCTGCTAACAGAATTTCTAATCTAGGTAAGGCAAGCGAGTTTAATTTCAGTCCATTTTCCTTTAAAAGGATGTCATGTGAAATTTAATTGTATGTTTTGGGTTTTCCCAGAGCCGCTTCGTAGTTGTGAAAACTTACAGCATTTAAATTTTGCTGGTAATGTCATTTCCAGGTATGTGCAAATTACATCATAATACAACAATATTTTAATATTCTAAAACAATTACCTTAAAATAGATGATTTTAACACATTTTAATTATTTAATGTTACATTAAATAAGTAATCATGTAAAAGTAATGACCATCACAAATACTGTTCTTAAAAAAACATATCAATATAAAACAGGCTAGTTTAGGACACTGGTTACATAAAGAAGTGTGACTTCTTTCACCAAATGGCACAGAGTTAATTTAATCACATTTATTCACATTTCTAGTGGAAAAAGTGAAAATGACAAATCAGTTTTTGAATATTGAATATAATCCAAACTCGTCAACATGACAACAAATGTATTATGATTACAATTAACAATACAATATTGACTACCTCTGGTCAAGTCCTTTACATTGGATAATTTCTTTCTGGCAAAATATAAATTGTACTAATTTCAATACTTAACTATGTTTGATGACATCAACTCATTTGATACACTTTAAACTCTGTTTATTATAATGTGTAGATTTGTTCACTTATTTTATATGTGAGATGTTTGCTGAGCTGGATTCTAAACGAATCCCCTCCTAATGTGTCGTCTTTTAACAGCACTGAAAGCCTACATTGCCTTGTATCTCTTAAAAAGCTGGAAAACATCCGTCTGAGAGACAACACCTACAATTACAGTAACCCAGGTAATTAATGAGAACTTTTTTTTTAATATACCTGTAAATGGAAAATGCTGATTGTTTATGTTGCTGTGGTTTTTGTCAGTTTGCAGGAGCGCGCCATACCGAGCTGTTGTACTTGAGATGTTCCCGAACATCAAGGTGCTGGATGGTAAGATTTATTATTCTGTAATATGACTTCATAATTAATATTGAGTGTGATGCTTTATTCATGACTGAATATGTTTATATGATCTGTTTTAAATGGCAGGAGAGAGAGTTGTTGGACGTGGAAGTGAGTTATACCAGTTATGCAAAGACATTGATGAGACTATTAAGGGTATTACATTTTTGATTCCATAACCATCAACGATCTTACATGGACATATGTTTCAATGTAATGTTTTATAAAGTGCTGAATTGTTCGTTCCTTTAAACAATTAGCTGGATCATACAAGAATGGGCAGCTCATTGAACATCCCGATTGCAAACCCTGGGTAGAGGAGGGTTACTGGGAGATAAAACGATCAAACAATGCCATTATTGAAGAAGCCTACAAGCAGTTCAATGGTAAGCGCTTCACTTTTTATTGCACTGTTGTGCCTTTTTTGTGTGCTTCTTGGTAAATTAGCACTTATTTAAAAAATCATATCTTTTTGTGTCTCACCTTTAAAACTACCGCATTATTTTGTTCATTAAAGTTTTTTTTCCTAATTTTTCCCTACAGATGTTCTTCATGAATGCAGACTTCTGAACAACAGAGCCACTCGTGTTATTTCTCAAACGGAGAGATCCATGAGCTTGAAGAAGCAGCCAAAGCAATATGCCATCTGAATAGGGCTATTTTTTACACACCTTTTATGTAACATTCAGGAGCCTTTTTTTTTTTTTTTTTGCTTTGTACTGATGTACTACGACAAATGTACTGTAGCTTTTTAAAAAATGGCCATGCTTTATCCAAATGCTTTATAAATATCATTGCCTGACACACATGCTCTGTGCCGCAGAGTGTGGACCTCGCTGTTACTGTTTTCGCCCTATGCATTGGTTTACAGGATAAACTTGTAGGTGGTTCGAAAACCTTCACCCATGCTGATATTCCTCAGTTTTATTCAGAGATGTCTTAACTTGCACAGTGTGCATTTTGTACAATGCTGTAGCCTGACAATATGCTGAGAGCCATGCTGCTCATGAGAATTTGTATTGGTGATCCTAATTTAACATTGTTGGTTGGTTTAAAAAGTAGATGTGTCCTGTGCTGTAAGTTTGTCTTGTGTTTATGCAACGATTGACTGAGTGATTGTTTTGGCTCTTGCCAATTTATTCCTTTTTTTGTATCCTAGGGAGTCCGTATGCAGTTGACTTGTTGAAGAAATATTGTTTTAAGCGTGTCAACATGTATTTCATTCCTTCTTATTTGGCACATCATTCATTTTCCAAATTCTTTGGAACAAAAATATGCTGCCTAAGTTGAAACAGCTCTGAAACTTTTGAAGTCACCCTCAAGAGGGTGGCATGCTGCCAGTGCCCCCTGCTGGTGATGATGGACTAATGCACTTTTAAGTACCGAAATTTAACAGTTGCTCAGACATTACCAATGAATTAGTAACATTAATTTGTTTAAAAACGCTGAAGAATTGTCTGGATTGCTAAACGGATTTGACTTACTCTCTTAATTTTCCATATTCTACACAAATACATCAAAACATATGTTAGAAAAGTTAATATCTTACATGTTCAAAAAAGCAAACCTGTTAACGCTGACATGATTAAAACAAAAATAAACCTAAATAAAGTTAATTCAAATGTTTCTTTGTTTCTGTGTGTGTTTGTGAAATGCAGGTAATCCAATTGAACAGTATTGGACTCTAATACTACTGTCAACTTTTAAAGCCTTTGTCTTAACATCTAAGTTTATAACGGGGTTATTACCACAATTGTGTTGGGAAGTCTTAGACTTCAACTTATTTTGTTCTTGGGTCGAAATATGTTAATATATAGTTAATTGTTTCAACAAGAACTAAAAAAGGGTACCTAAGCTTTAGTATTAAGCAATTAATAATGATACATGGAGCAAGTTATCTATCTGTACTAAAATAAACCTCTAACCTAATTTTACTGTGTACAGCCACATATGGCTAAAGAAATTAAGTTGAAAAAGACAGTATACCTTGGCTCTAACTCCCATGCCTCATTTCAAGGATTCAGGTTATCATGAGCTGTCTCTGTAGTAGTGCTGCTACAGGCTTGGGCTGCTGCTGGATAAACCTATTTTTCCACATTATACTTTTTTATTTGCGTTAGTTTTTGCTAAGTCAACTTAATCATACGTTTTCTCTCAGTGTTTGTCTCTTTATACTGTAGAAGCTGAACCTCGCCTGGTGTTCTGTTAGTTATGGCAGCCCAGTAAGTTGTGGGAGATGGCCGCTCGTACTGAGCCAGCTTCTGCTGCAGGTTTCTTCCCGTTAAAGGGGAGTTTTTCAGTCTCCACTGTCTCTACATGCACTCTGTCTACTATCGCTGCATGCTGATTCTATAGGAGTGAATGTCACAGGTCAATGAGTCAATGCAATCAGAAAACTTTTTAAATAATAATAATAAACTAAACTTGATGCAATGATTCATTGCTATGATCAGTTGGAATATGTGTATGACTGGATTAAAATTATTTTTCTTGTAAGATGTCTTGAGTTGACATGTTATAAATTAACTGTATTGAATTGAACCATAATTTTAGCAAATTGTGGCTTTTGTAAACTTCTTTATAAGTTTCTATTTTTTTTAATCTTATATAGGCTTTTACAAATTTTCCTGCAATAAATTTAAAACATTTTTTTAACACATAGTTTGGTAAAATGTTTCACCATTTGTTGATGGATCAGTTCAATATCTTAATTTGATTATCAGCACTTTGCCTCTTCTTAACCTCTTTAATCTTGATAAATTACTTAGGATGGGTTTTCTGCATTTGAGATTACATTTTAGATCATTATGTATATTTATTTGAAATGTGTGCAGTAATGCTGAAGATCTGTCAGAGATAATGTAGTTGATCCCATGTTATATCAGTAAAGGGCTGTGCAGCCGATACAAAAAAAGAAAGCAGCCTATCACAGTATAATAGAAACACACCTACATGTGTTTTATTTGTTTTTAATCATCTTCATCTCTGTGGTGGAATAATCTGTGGTTTGGAGGTCACACCAAATAAAAAAACCTTGGGGCAATCGGGTGGCAAAATTTTATTTTATGATGTTTTTGTATTTAATCACCTATTTTTTGAACAAACAATATCAGATAATACATTACGTGAAAGAAGATCTAATCATTTAACCCACATCATGCTCAGAACAGAAGGACTTGCGTCCATTAAAAAATGTATTTAAAAAAAACCCATCAAACATGATAGTCAACAGTTTTTTGCCCCTCCTTCAAGGTTAATGAAATTGCTCCATTGCAATGCAATCAAGAATCAAGAATCAAGAATCAGTTTATTTATATAGAGCCAATTTACAACAGGTGTCGTCTCAAGGCACTTTACAAAAAATCAATTAAAATCAAGGATACATTCTAACAAATCAATTTGAAAAAGTTTCCAATCTAAGGAACCCCAGCAGATTGCATCGAGTCATTGACTTGCAGCATTCACTCCTCTGGAATCAGCATGCAGTGCTGATTCCACTGATGTTGCATTGCAATGCAATGCAACATCACGTTATAAATTTTAGTCAGAACATGCAGAATTATCCAGCTTGTGAACTTAAATGTTTAGATTTAAACTAATTCCCTTAAAGATTTTGCACTAACTACTAGTTGGAAAAAACATGTTATTGTTGGGGTTTTTTTTTTTTGGCACAAAACCTCATTATTTTGGTATGTTTTAAACAAATAAGCTTTTGCTTTTCCAAATATTTAGAATTTTTAAAGCATAGTGCTAATAAAAATTTGTAGACATCGATCTGTTTTATTTATGTCTAACTTCCTGATGTGAAAGTTACCAGATAAGATAAAAAATAGTCAGTCTTGCATTGAGACTACTTTTTAAAACAGTTTGTGTTTAGATGTACACATTGTAATAAACATGAAATTAAAAGCCATTATTTTCTCCTACTATGAGCTGATTACTACTTGTTACTACTTACAAATTGTATATTGCAGTGTTGTTTATCCTGGAAAAACAGCCTGCTTCTGTATAAAAGGACCCTTCGCCAAGCTAAATCTGCATATTTTACATTATTAATAGAGGAAAATAAGAACAATCCTAAGTTTCTGTTTAATACAGTTGCCGAACTTACGAGAAACTAAAACTATGTTATATCATCCATTCCCCCAGCTCTTAGCTGTAATGACTTTATAGAATTCTTTATTGATAAAATAGAATCTATTAAAACTAAAATTGATGGCATCCTACCAAACATAACTACTACCTCAGTAAGGAAGAATGTAGCTCTGGAGCCTGATATCTGTTTGAACTGTTTTGTTCCAGTTGATCGTTCTGAGCTTTCAAAAATATTTTCTTCATCTAAGCCTTCAACTTGTATGTTGGATCCAATCCCAACAAAATTGTTTAAAGAAGTATTTCCTATTATTGCTACCCCCATTTTGTATATGATTAATTTGTCATTAGTGAATAGCTATGTACCAGAGGCTCTTAAGGTAGCTGTAATAAAAACCCTACTTAAGAAACCTTCTCTTGATCAAGCAGACTTAATAAATTACAGACCCATATCCAAACTTCCTTTTTTATCTAAAATCCTTGAAAAAATTATTGCTAATCAACTGAGAGAGCATTTGATGAATAATGACCTATTTGAAGAATTTCAGTCAGGTTTCAGAGCTCATCATAGCACTGAGACAGCTCTCCTTAAAGTTACTAATGATATTCTCATGGCCTCAGACAATGGGCTCGTGTCTATTCTAGTTCTGTTAGATCTCAGTGCTGCTTTCGACACAGTCAATCACAATATCCTCATAGAAAGGCTCGAACACATTGTGGGGATCAAGGGAACAGCACTAGGCTGGTTTAAATCGTATGTGTCTGATAGATCCCAGTTTGTTTTTCTAAATGACAAATCTTCTCCGCATTGTAAGGTTACTTGTGGAGTACCACAGGGTTCTGTACTTGGCCCAATTCTATTTACTATATACATGCTACCTATTGGTAAAATCATCAGAAAGCATGTTGTTAATTTCCACTGTTAGGCTGATGATACACAACTGTATTTATCTATAAATTCTGATGAATCCAGTCAGTTTGGTAGATTACAGGCATGTCTAGATGACATAAAAATGTGGATAACTTGTGGAAGACAGAAGTTGTTATCTTTGGGCCAGAACCTCTAAAAAAGACATTGCTTAGTCAGCCGCTGGACCTGGATAGCATAAGGTTGGCGTCTGGTGATAATGTTAAGAACCTTGGTGTTATTTTTGATCAGGAAATGTCTTTCAAGTCTCATATAAAACAGGTCTGTAAGATTTCCTTTTTTCACCTTAAGAATATAGCAAAAATTAGAAATATTCTCTCAAGAACAGATGCTGAAAACTAGTCCATGCCTTTGTTACTTCAAGGCTGGACTATTGTAACTCTTTATTAGCAGGAAGTTCACAAAATGCAGTTAAAAGCCTTCAGTTGGTCCAAAATGCTGCAGCTATAGTTCTGATGAAACTAAAAAAGAGAGAACATATCTCTCCAATTTTAGCTTCCCGTCATTGGCTCCCTGTCAAACTTAGAATAGATTTCAAGATTCTTCTTTTGACATATAAAGCCCTCACTAATCAAGCTCGATCGTATACCAGAGATCTGATTACTCCTTATGTCCCTAAAAGAGCACTTCGCTCTCAGACTGCAGGTTTGCTGGTGGTTCCTAGAATCTCTAAAAGCAGAATGGGCGGCAGATCTTTCAGTTATCAGGCTCCTCTCCTGTGGAACCAGCTTCCAGCTTTAGTCCGTGAGGCAGACGCCCTGTCTATTTTCAAATCTAGGCTTAAAACCTTCCTGTTTGATAAAGTTTATAGTTAGGAAGAGGTAGAGAAGACAGCCTAATCCGGTTGGGGGAGGAAATCAGTCTTGACAGATGGTTCTCCTTTGCACTACCTTGTTCATGTCTCATTCTATAGGGGTAGGTTATTTAAGTTTTTTTTATATTTATGCTGATATAGGCTTAGACTGCTGGAGGACAATCTGACCACTTCTCTCCTTGCTACTTTCTTTCTTTGTTCAAACTGCTTAGTTACGGTTATTTCAACCTTGTTAACCTTTTGTTTTCTCTTAGTGTTCTTCTCTCCATAGTAACCACACCTGGTCTGGTGTTCTGTTAGCTGAGACAACTTCTTGGATGAGAACATCCAAGGTTCTCAGAGTCCTGGCTGGTTCACATGGCTCTAACATGTCAGATATGTACTTTGGGGCTAAACCATGAAGAAATTTGTACACAAGCAAGGCTGTTTTAAAGTCTATTCTTTGAGTGACAGGAAGCCAGTGCAGAGACTAGAGCACTGGACTAATGTGGTCATATTTCCTGGTTTTTGGTCAGAACTGGAGCAGCAGCATTCTGGATGTTCTGAAGCTGTCTTAAGGCCCGTTTAGAAAGCCCAGTGAGCAGGCCGTTACAGTAGTCTAACCTGCTAGAGATAAAAGCATCAATAAGTCTTTCTAGGTCTGGTTTAGAGACTATTCCTCTGATTCTGGCAATGTTTTTAAGATTGTAAAAGGCTGCTGATGTTACTGATTTAATGTGGCTGTTGAAGTTTAGGTCAGAATCCAGTATTACCCCAAGATTTTTGACCAGATGTTTTGGTTCCAGAGAGCGCGTCAGAAGGTAACTGATGACACTTTCTCTTTGTTTCTGTGGGCCACAGACAAATATTTCAGTTTTGTCTGTGTTTAAGTGGAGGAAGTTGTTCTGCATCCACAGACTGATCTGTTAAATAGAGTGACACAATAAATCAACAGGCCCATGTTCTCCTGCTGTCAGCAACACGTAGATCTGAGTGTCATCAGCATAGTTGTGGTAGGACACATCATGGCTGCGTATTAGCTGGCCCAGTGGAAGCATGTACAGATTGAATAAAAGGGGTCCCAGGATCGACCCCTGGGGAACCCCACAGGTCACACCCATTCGGTTGGAGACGGAGTTCCCAATTTGAACAAAGTAAAATCTGTCCTTAAGGTAAGACTTAAACCAGTTGAGAGCCATACCAGTGATTCCCACCCAGTCTTTTAACCTCTGTAATAAAATCACATGGTCAACTGTATCAAAGGCGGCATCAGGTCCAGCAGAACTAAGACAGAGACTTTGCCTGCATCTGAGTTTAGGCGGATGTCATTTGTCACCTTCATCAGAGCTGTCTCAGTGCTGTGGTGGGGCCTAAAGCCTGACTGAAAAGCATCAAACACATTATTAGACAGCTAAAAGTCACTCAGCTGTGGGATACAACTTTTTCCAGCACTTTTCCTAAGAATGGCAGGTTTGATATGGGCCGGTAGTTCAGTATTGTGGCATCCAGACTGCTCTTCTTTAGAAGAGGCTAAATGACAGCAGTTTTCAAGGCCTTTGGGAATATTCCAGTCTGAAGTGAGATGTTGACTAAATGAGTGAGTTGTGGCAGCAAACTGCTCAGCGCAGACTTTAGGAATCTAGTGGGTAACTCATCCAGGCAGCAAGTAGATGGTCTCAGGCTGCAGATGATCTGTTCAACTGTTGTATCGCAGACAGGTGTGAACTGTGTCAGCTCCATATGTCTAACTGGGGGTAGAGGAGCTATTTCTGTCGTGGAAACAATTGCATTTTTAATGCATTGAACTTTGTCATCAAAGAATACTGTAAACTCCTGACATTTGGATGTAGAAATCAGTTCCAAGGGGATCGAGACTGAAAGACTTGTTAATCTGCTTACTGTAGCAAACAGGACACGAGAGTTGTTTCAGCAGTTTTTGATGATTCCTGAAAAATAGCTCTCTCTGGTTCTACGCAGAGTCTGGGTTTCTTTGTAGATTCACAGTTAATTTCACTGTTTTTATTTAGTCTAAATATGTTAGACGATTGACATTTAAAATATATTTTTTGATACGGCTCTTCATTGTTTGCTTTCTCTATAAAGCACTCTTTTGCTATTCACCCACTGCCCTTTTTATGCAGACTGCAATCATGTGAGGACATTTGAGAAGGTAACTTAAAATAACCCTCTCTCGGGTAGTGTTAGGCGCTATACTTCATATCATGTGCACTGTCATATCTAAGCTTCATGCTTGTGTGGTTGTTGATTAAGTCAAATGCTGGACTTCTACCTATTCATAATGCAGGAGTTACATAAGCTTAGAAGAACCTTCTGTTGCTGCTCTCCAAACCTTACAACATTTGTATTTTTCCCATTTATGTTTGCCAGCAATGCAAGCTGGTTTCCATATTCTACAATGTTCGTATACAATGTCACATGGTTACATCTATCTACAGCCTGAAAAGACCAAAACACATCTTTGAACCACAGTAATGATAAAGATGTGGGCTGTTCAACAAGAGAAGCAGCAGTTTTTAATTACAGGATTCAGAGTACACCTTGTGCCTTCTGGTGTAAGAGCAAATTCAGTTATGATTCTTCACAATGACATTAGTGTCTCAAATATACCATGAGTCTAGCATGGACATTTGTTTTAATTACACTGTATTGTTGAAAAAAAGTCCATTGTGCAGCTACTCATCCTCACAGAGCGCTTTTGCTAATTTCCAGCTATCTGGCAAGAGGTTGGGTAAATCCTGGAAAGGTCACCAGTTCATCGGAGGAAGACAGAGACAGACAGGACAAACAACCATGCTCGCACACACCCACACCAAAGGACAATTTAGAAAGATCGATTAATATGTTTTTGTTCTGTCGTGGAAAGCTGGAGCACTCAGAGAGAACCAAAGCACACACAGGCACAACATGCAAGAACCATGCAGTAACCCAGAAGTTGGGATTTAAACCAAGAACCTTCATGCTTTAACACAACAGTGCTGCCAACCGCAGCCTTTGCTTTATAGAATCAAAAAAATGTAAGTCCAAGGGGAAAATGTGTGTGCACAATTACAGTAACAGGGTGTTTAAAAATCTATATCTGTGATATTGTTTAGAGGTTTACTATTGATACATAAAATAGCTTAAACAGTATTATTCAAGGATTCAAGGAGACTTTATTATCATTTCAACACATGTGGTACATGAGGTGGAACGAAATTACATTCTCACGGTCCAGTTCCACCCAAGAGCTAATATTAAAATAGATAAAATAAAGTTAAAAAATTAAAATAAATAAAATAGAAGTAAAGTAAATAAAATAAATTATAAATAAATAAATTATACACAGGGTTTTAAAACCAATGACTCCAGAAAGTTCCAAAAACAATAAACAAAACAATATATATATATATATATATATTTATTTTTTTATTTTATTAATTTATTTAAATCAAAATGTAGGAACAATTATGTTGCTCTCTTTAAAAAAACGTTTTTTTGGGGGGTTTGGGTAAAGTTCTTCAAGCAGTTTTGATGACATTGAGTTTTTTAAGTTCACTGTCTTATACTGTATGTTATAATTATGATTATTTCTAAAGCAAACTTCTCCTAAACAGGTTTTATTCACTGCAGCAGCTTATTTTTGAGATCTACTCTTTCTGTAAGAGCAACTATCTACACGTGCCCCTCCATGAGCGGCGTTGCATAACATTCTATGAAAGACCTTCACCCACTGCCCCTTATATGAAAGCAGGAATTAGGTCGTAATTTGGAGGAGCAGGGTTGCAAGCTCCGCCCCCTCTCACCGGCGCCATTTTTTATCCACTCTAGTTCTTTCCAGACTCCCTCCGTAGAAGTCTACGACACATCCGGGTGCTGCAGCATCGGATCGCTCCAGAAAGTTCTGCTGGGCTGCGCGGCTATAAGAGCGAGCCGAGTCCTCGTCAGACGGCTTCATTTCAGCGGCGCGTTGTCAGGGAGAGACCGAGAGGACCCCGGAAGTAAGTGGGCAAACGTTCCTATTAGGTGGAGAGTTATCCAACGGCTGTGCCGGTTTTACATTTGATCACCATTCAACGTGAAGTTTAACATTCAATCTTCTTTTTACACACAATTTTGTTTAAAAGTAAACAAAAATAGGCATTTTTAGAGTTTTAAATTGAACAATGATGCAATAACTTCGCTTCTTTTAGATGTTATGTTGTTATTGTAACACTGCTACATTTGTTCTGGTTAAAGTAATTAACTGTAAGTTGTTTGACTACAGGAGAGTCACCATGGTGCACGAAACCGGCTTCTACGATCTGCTGGGTGTCGGTCCCAAAGCATCGATGGACGAAATCAAAAAAGCCTACAGAAAACTGGCCCTCAAATACCATCCCGACAAGAACCCCAACGAAGGCGAAAAGGTCAGAGCAAGTGTAAAGCGGGGAAATGTTCCCATTGAGGGGCTGCTGCGCTGTCCGCTTTTAAACCTCCTGCCTCGTGGAGGGAGGAGTTTTCTGGAAGCATCCACTGCTGCTGGTCTGTTAACGCAGCAGGTTAGACCTTCAGCAGAAGTTTAGGGGAAGAGCCAAGCAGCCTTTAAATGAGTTTTATGTTAGTTCACACATTATATGAGCTGTATAGTTTGTTTGTCTTCTTTTTACTTATTTTCCCTGTTATGGTTGATATTAAAAAAGCTGCATCTTTGAAAATGTCAAATCATAGACATAAGTGGTCTTTAGGGAATGTTTTGTGATGTATTTTTCTTTTTTGTAAAGAATGAAAATCTGTTGTTGTTCGTTATCAGTGCCATTACTAATATTAATAAAAAGTCTGGTTATAGTTTTATGTGTTTATCTTCAACAAAAAATTGGGGGTTATACAACTTCAGAAAAAATACATCCTACATTTTGTGCCCTCATAAAACAATTTTACGCTCACAATACCATTCCATATTTATTTAGGTTTCAAAAACCCATGTATAACCATGTAGATAAAGCATTGCTTGTTGGGATTATATTTGTTTTCTTTGCAGATTAGTGTTATTATGAACTATGGAAAAATCAGCACAAGATTTTGGAACAAATGTTGTATTACAACCCATATCTATTTATCGTATTTGATGCTTTAGATAAGTTGAATTTTCAAACAAAACTGCTAGAACATTTAAAATAACAAATCTATCTGTAGGGCAAATCCAATTTAGTTTTGGCAGACAAAAACATCTGCAGCAAAGCTGATTAAAAATCTAAAAGCTGTTTTACAACCCTAACCTGACGTGAAAGAAGAATCATCCATCTTCGTCTAGCTGAGAAAAAAGCATGTCTAACATGTATAACTGAGGTCAAAGCCAATTAATGGTTTTATGTCTGTTTCAACAGTTTAAGCTCATCTCTCAAGCATATGACGTTTTGTCCGATCCAAAGAAGAGGGACCTATATGACCAAGGAGGGGAACAAGCCATCAAGGAGGGGGGCATGAACTCTGGCTCTTCACCAATGGACATATTTGACATGTTCTTTGGAGGTGGAGGGCAAATGCAGAGAGAGAGAAGAGGTGGGTTATAATTTCAGGGTCCTAAGAACTCCAACTGTTTAGTGTTAATGTTTAGGTTACAACTAGCATTTTCTTTTTTTGTCCTGCAGGAAAGAATGTTGTCCACCAGCTTGGTGTCACACTGGAGGAAATGTACAATGGTTCCACAAGGAAGCTTGGACTTCAGAAGAATGTCATTTGTGAGAAATGTGAGGGTAAGTGTCAAATCCTTTTAGGTTACGTTTTAAAAACATCCCACACCCGGTCGGCAGGAGAGAAAATATATGTTTTGTTTTTATTATTAAGGTTACGGTGGGAAAAAGGGAGCCTTGGAGAAGTGCTCAGCTTGTAAAGGCAGAGGTGTACAAATCAGAGTGCAGCAGATCGGGCCAGGCATGATCCAGCAGATCCAGAGCATGTGTCACCACTGCCAGGGGCAGGGGGAGAAATTTAGCTCCAAGGACCGCTGCAAGACCTGCAACGGGCACAAAGTTGAACGCAAAAAGAAAATTCTTGAAGTTCATATTGACAAAGGTAAGCTGTTCTAATCTGAAATAACCAATAGTTAATCAATCCAGGTGAATTTAGATGGGGAACATGAATTAAACGCTGGTTTTAAACTGTTTCAGGTATGAAAGATGATCAGAAAATTACATTCCACGGAGAGGGCGACCAGGAACCAGGACTAGAACCCGGAGACGTCATCATTGTCCTGGATCAAAAGAAACATCCAGTTTTCCGGAGACTAGACAGCGACCTGATAATGATAATGCAAATCAAACTCGTAGAGGCCCTGTGTGGGTTCAAAAAGACTATTCAATCATTAGACAACAGAACGCTCATCATCACTACAAATCCAGGTGCAGAAACTATCAGTTAGTCAGTGGTCTTTATCCAAGTTGTCGCGGTTGGGTTCACAGATATACTAAGTTTGGTGCTCTTGCAGGAGAAGTAATCGAGCACAGCAACATCAAATGTGTTAAAAACGAGGGCATGCCAATCCATAGGGATCCGTATGAAAGAGGAATGCTCATCATTCAGTTCCAGGTAAGTTTCTTAACACACATCACTTTACAACACAGACATCCACTTCGGATAGAATCGTTATGACATATTGGGCAACATGCTGATCTAACGTTGTCATTTCAGGTGGAGTTCCCACAAAACCACTGGCTCCCAGAGCATCTAATGTTTCAGCTGGAGAGACTACTTCCTCCCAGAGAGGACGTGATGATCACAGACGACATGGAGGAGGTCGACCTCTGTGAGGTTGATCTCAATTCGCAACAGAAACGCTACCAAGGAGAAGCCTACGAGGAGGATGAGGAGGGTCCTAGAGGCGGAGTGCAATGTCAGACGCAGTGATTATAGTTTAGGTTCCAGTTCTTGTTTTTGAGACGGTATGGCTCATTGCAAGTTGCAAAATATGGACTTACAAGCATGAGTTGAACCGATCCAGCTGCCAATGTTTTTTGTTTTTCTCTGTATGTTTGACACAAACATGTACCTACAAAGTGGTCTTCTGTTTTACAAACTGTATTTTTGTGTCACTGGTTCTGTATTTAAGATGTTTTCTTTTTATGTATATATTTCTCATCAGTGAGACTGTGTTTGCATTAAGAACCTGAAATCCAGATTTGTATGCTTTCTGTGAAGGTAACATCAATCTGCACATCTTGGCTCATTTAATAAAGTTTTGGGATCTTCAACTGGAGCTTTTTATTTATTTATTCCATAACACACATTTAGACATTATTCTTGTTACTCAACTAATAAGCATATGATATACTTTGTTAATTTTAAGTTAAAAAAATGTTGATTTGTTTTTGACCTACAGATCTCTTGAAGGGACTTGCCTGTAAGTCCAACTAAATGTACAACAATCCTAATAATGCCATTTAAACCTTTTTTGAATAACCTCTTTTGACTTGTATAAGGATCGTAGGTGAAATTCTGTAGGTTTCATCCTCAAAACATTGAATTCTACCTTGCTTTGTTGTAAAAAAAAAAAACACTGCTAATGAAACTTAAGTCGCCACAAACATAATTGATCATTCTCTGGCTAAACAATGTCAGAATGCTGTAGATTTGTGATGTAGAAGTAAAAATGCTTGGTTTTAATAATAAGATGCATAACAAAAACCCAGTATCTATATCTATATATATATATAGATATATATATATAGATATATATAGATATATATATATAGATATATATAGATATATATATATAGATATATATATCTATATATATAGATATATATATCTATATATATAGATATATATATCTATATATATAGATA
>JAVLVB010001067.1:1179656-1211363 GCA_032876305.1 Orestias chungarensis | reverse complement strand
CAACACAAGTAATATATATATATGTATCTATATATATATATATATATCTATATATATATCTATATATATATATCTATATATATATCTATATATCTATATATATATCTATATATATATAAGCACCAACTGTTTATATATATATATATATATATGTTTTTATATATATATATATATATAAAAACCAGTCGGTAATGCTTTTGACAACCGCCAATAAAGCAGCGAAGAAGAAGAAGAACTGCATATCCCACAGGGCAAAGCGAAAGCAATGACGTCAACAGCTCCGGCACCGGTTTTCTAGGCAGCCGACAGCTGAGGATATCCTTCCACCCTCGCGGACTCCGCCTGCTCCGAACGGCATTGTGTTAAGAAACGAAACCAAACCCCTGGAATCTTAACGTTCGTTACAATGGCGAAAACGTACGACTACCTTTTCAAATTGTTGCTCATCGGCGACAGCGGCGTCGGTAAGACATGTCTGCTGTTCAGATTCAGCGAGGACTCCTTCAACACCACCTTCATCTCCACAATAGGTGAGCTCCCCGACAGGCAGACGAGACACATTTGAAGCTCGGAAACGGGTCTCTGAACCGTTGACCAGCCGCTGCTGCCAGTAACGTTTCTACCGTAGCTGCTTTTTAAAGGCACATCCTGACCAGCTGTGTGTGGACGAGCTCTGAGAACGAGACAATGGACGTTGGAGACTGATTGCTGAAGGCTCCCGTCCACCAGTGAGCTTCAGTACAGGATGCTGAACTGATTGATGGCTTATACTACTGCTATATTGATGTAGTGTCCATAATCTTGTTGAAGACCAATGAATGTCCCACCAGATCCCTGAAATCAATCATCACTGTCAGAAAAGGGCCTGTTTTGCTACCTGAAGGACTGCTCTGTCAGATATTGCATTGTTATCGGTGATCGATGCTGGAAGAGTATTTTAAGGGTTCATACTGTGTATATATAATTTCAGGGGTGTTTTTCATGGTTGGATAGTTCTCTGTTTTTGTTTTAAATCCATTGGCTGGCAGATCGATCCATCCACACACATGATGGATGGATCTGCCACAGCTACCAGCCTCCAATCATAAAACAAGAGCAAACCTGCACACTTGGTGAGATGCTGCCTTAGAAGGTATGCAGGAGTTTGTCCTGTAATTGCCGGTTCCAGGTCACCACTCCATCTGTTGCAGTCGTTCTGTCTGAAGCCACATTTCACCCTCCTCCCGACCACAGGTGGTCTGAGGAGGGTGATGACCTTCGTCTCTGTCACACTGTCCCAGGCCTGCGGTCTATCTCACCGCCATCAGACTGAATCCAATGTGGTCTAAAGCACTTTACAGACCTCTCGACTACATGAGCACTGCTGGGCTTATGTAGTCGAAAACAACACACATGTAATGAAGACATATGGTGCGTTCGTTTATCCATCCGACTCGGAAGTTTTTCTTTTTGTCTCGGATGATTCTGAAGAGACAGAGGAACATTTCCGACTTGGATTTCCAGATGTTTGCGCCCAGTGTCACTTGCAAGTATTGATTTTCATAATTTTTGGACCACTATGTTGGTTTAAATGACGATTTCAATTACTCATGACTTTATTTATTTTTCTGCGTCCGTGTTTAAAACTGGTGTTGTTAAAGGATTTCTAGCAGAAGATAAACAATAAAATGAGGTAAAAATCGCATGGGGAATAAACAAAACTGGTGTTTTTCATGTCTTTTGAGTGTGACGTCGGAAAGTTTAAAAAAACGTAGCAATAATCCCAACATCTACTTGTCCCTACATTTTTGTGAGTATTTAAACAAAAAAACTAATCTATTTATGTTGTCTTATTCTAATTACAGTAAATAAGACTTTTGTTTGTATTTGGTAAAGCAGCAAATAAGGATATGGCTTAAAAAACCTTAAACCCCCCCAGCAAAAAACCACAATGCCTTTCCAGGGGTTGTAATTAAATATTTATCTGCTTATAAAAGGAACAAATGACAGAAATGACCTCTTGTTGTATAGACTCAAACTCTGTTTTTATGGTTAACAAGTCCAAATGATTTTCTTAATTAACGGTAAACAGAAGGCTTACAGATGGTATGATCTGTTTTATGGTCGGTAATTATAATGATACACGTAACATAAGATGTCTAAGCGTTTTATACTCCCTAACCTTTAATTTGTAGCAAAGCCTTTAGGGTCAAAGCCCCCCTTACATGCAGTGGTTGCTTCCATCCAACATCCAGTTCTTTTCTTTTTGTAAACCTATATTCATCTCCATCCATTCATGGTAGAGTGTTTTTGGTAGATCTGACTTCTGGCCTTATTTAGATCCATTCATTGTAAACCCTGTATATGCATGAGGTTAAATTTATCAACAGTTTGAGTTGCAAAAACGTATTTTGGCATAAAACAAATATAAAGGAACCAGAAGATCTTTTTCTAACCCCATTTGTTTGCTCTAACACAGGAATCGACTTCAAGATCAGAACCATAGAGCTGGATGGGAAACGAGTCAAACTCCAGATTTGGTATCTAAATGCTTTGAGTGTAATTATTTAAAAAATGTAGCCTTTATAGGTAAATCAGAAATCATTTTTTATTTATTTTTTGTCGATGTGCACAGGGACACAGCGGGGCAGGAGCGGTTTCGCACCATCACCACAGCGTACTACAGAGGAGCAATGGTAAACCTCTGGCGTTTTACGATGCTCACAGTAAATCCACCATGCAGTTTCATTTTAGGGCTCAGCAACTATATATTTTTTTCTTCCATCCTCAACAGGGAATAATGTTGGTCTATGACATCAGCAACGAGAAGTCCTTTGACAACATAAAAAACTGGATTAGAAACATCGAAGAGGTAATCTCTCACCCTGTGTATACGAAAATGTCGAAATTGTTGAGCTTTATGTTTTTGTTGGTTTTGCTCTTCTGCTGCTGTATTTGGTTAAAAAGTCTTTTCGATATTTCTAGCATGCCTCATCTGACGTGGAGAAAATGATCCTGGGTAACAAATGCGACATGACTGACAGGAGACAGGTGTCCAAAGACCGTGGTGAAAAAGTGAGTCTCTGCTTTAAGTCACCACCCTGAAAACTGTTCTAGAAGTCAAATGCAGTTTTGACATAAACTGAAGATTAAGCCGTTTTATTTAAACTCCCTCAGCTTGCTATTGATTATGGAGTAAAGTTCTTGGAAACAAGCGCAAAGTCTGGCTTAAATGTAGAGGAGGTGAGTGAAATCTTCATCAGCCGGGCAAAAACAGTAATATTCCTTGCATTCACATATTTTGTCATAGTACAACCACAAAAGTCAAAGTACGGGAGCTCATGTGATAAACTGACAGAAGTCATGAAAAAAAACCCTGGGTCAATATTAAAGAGAGCCTCTTTCTATTTAGGATTACTGCACATCTCTTACCTGCTTTTCACATTCAGGGACTGTGTGTCTTTTCTTCTGTTAAAAAATCCTGCTGTGATTGGATCAAACATGTTTCTGAACACCTAAGTGCACATCTTGTTTTATAATCTTAATTTGTTTTTTTGTCTGGGCCTTAAAATATTCCAACACATATGCTGTAACTTAAATGATTACAAGTTGTATGTTTAAGGCCGTCATCGCTGTGGAAGGTCAATCGGTGTGAAGTATTTACCTCCTACAGGTTTTCTTAAAATTCTGCCCCTCATTCTTCTTTCCACCTGATCAGTCTCCATGATTAAGATAAAAAAGCAAAGAAATGGGGTATTAATAATTTGTACTTTTATAACAAATATTTATTTACACGATAAGTACAATAACATTGTTCTTTTTTCTTCATTTTAGGCCTTTTATACTATTGCAAGAGACATATTAAACAACCTGTGCTCAAAGACGGTAAGAAATTATTTTGCTATTGTTACTGTATTTTTAATGAAGCTCAGTTTGTTGTGTCTTTGATTGGTAGACTGATAACAGCGTTGGAGGAACTGGTAAACCGGTGAAGATTACCGATAAGAAATCAAAGAGAATCAAATTCTTCAAGTGTTCGGTCCTCTAAGCAGCCGGTCGTCACATTTCTACGGTGACCTCGCCTGTTTCGGAGGACTCCTTGCTCGCGGGCTTCCTCGCTGCAGCAGCACAGCTCTTGCCCTCAAAGGGTCTTTCTGCCACCTCCGCTCACGGGTTCTTGGACAGTCGAGATGCTGCCTGGATTTGCTGATCAGGAGAGATTCGATGGAGACTAATCCCGTGTTACATTGTGTCTGCTCACACAAAAGACTCGTGCAGGAGTTTGTAACTGTGCCTGCTTGCAGTGGGCAGTAATTCTGCTGGCCTTTATAATATACAAAATATATCGGTTGCACATTGTTGTCTTATTATTTTGCAAACTGTAGCACAATTTTTACAACAAATATAAACTACCTAATATTAGAAGTCCTGCGAAAACGCTGTGAGATGTCGGGTTTCAGCAAGAAATTATATGGCCTGTGTAAAGTTCATGTATGTTATTAAGCTTTCGGCATCTTTTGCACTGACATTAGTTCTTCTGAGAAGGATGATTGTTACAGAACAGCTAAAATAAGCATACAAATGCAGCTTGTTTTATTTTTTTTTATTGGTATTTTTCCTCATGGAATCCACATTAATAGACGTTTCACTGTTAAAATAAAACTGTGAAAGGTATGTTTGTTTCTCGAAAGCAGGACTGAATCACTAATGTTATACAATATCTTGTTTTTGCATGATAGCAGTTGGGATATCCATATAGGGGCTCAATGCTAAAGAAGAGTGTATCTGAAAAAAGAAATTGTTTACAGATAGTATTTGAACATGTCAACAATATACAGTATAGAATGTTTGTGTTTTTTGATGTTCACACTGTGTATGCATGCCTTCTTTCTCTTTTTATTTTTACTGAAAAGATATTTAGCAGTTCTGTCTTTACATGAAAACTGTAATGTGACTAGTAGTCTTTGTAGGTTCTTGAATGTTACATCTACGGGAAACGGCACTAAAGAAACCAATTTCACAAATGAGTTGTGATATATTTATATATATTTTTGACTCCTTGACATTTGACGAAGCTTCTTGGGATCACTGTCCAAACATGTTTTGCTTCCATTCTCTGTGTTTTAATCTTTCGTTGTTTTTTGTTAATTTCTTTCATTTCTTGTCCTGCAATCCCTCCTTTGTTTTTCCCACCGTCATCATCTGCTTCTTCTCTTCCTCCCTTCCAAAACCTGTTGCTCCGCTTTCTTCAGTGAGGTCTCTCTCACTGCTGGAGGCTCGCGGCTCCTTTGGGAGCATCAAAGGCTTCGCTTTTCTGTCACTGGCGTTGCAGCTCTTTGACCTGTGAGACCGCATGTACCTATCATCGGCTACAGTCAGGTAATCTGTGCCGTCTGAGGTAGTTTTCTTGGGCTTTCCTGTCTGTTGGTCTTCATCTTGCTCTGTTTCCCTTTGTCCTCCCTCGTTTTCTGAAGAAACCGTGTTTGTGTGATTCAACTCCTCAGGTGCAGCAGTGGTTTGAAACTGCTGAGTCAGGGTTTTGACTAATACTTTTCCACTGGATTGGATCTGATGCTGTAAATCTGCTGGCATTAGAGTTCTATTAGCTGCTTCGGTTGGTTCATAGATGCTGCTGCTTATAGCCCTCTTCCTAGTGGTAGGAGATGTTGGATTTTGCATTTCAGCTTGAAGATCCCTTAGAGATTTTGCCCTCCTTGGAGAAGAGGAAGTTTCTATTGTAGGTTTGGCTACAGTTGTAGACTCAGCAGATGTCTCTGGTTTATCAGGAGGGTGGACAGTTATGGTGCTCATGGATCTTTTCTTAGTTAAAGGAGATGAGGGTTTATCTTCAGCAGGAAAGTATTTCAGTGATTTAGCTCTTTTGGCAGGCGATAAAGGTTTAAGCCTGTTTTTGTCTGATAGTTTGTCCAGAAACATTGTGCTGTCTTGCTTAATGTCGGTTAAGGTCTCTTGGCTAGAAGCCCCAGAAGAAAGCTTCTGTTCACATGGAGATATCAGAATGTCCACACATGAACTAGGTCGCGATTTGTCCAAACCAACCTCGAGAGTCTGTCCTATGTTGAGAGCGCAACTGCTCCCCGCCCTCCGTACAGTCCGCTCTCGCTCTTGGCCGCCTTTGTCGTCCGTGTCCTTCTGCCTGGAGGTAAACTCTTCCATGTCCATGTGGAAGCGGTAGAGGCTGTAACCATCTGCGCTGTTAATACTTCCCTGTCTAAGAAGACTGGAGTGATCGCACACAGACGAGTTTCTAGAGAACGTTCTAGTTAGCTCCGACTTGTCCACCCCTGCAAGCTTTTCCAGTGCAGAAGCCATTCGACCGTGGATCTCTTCCAGCTGAGCCAGACGCAGGTCTACTGTCTGCAGGGATGCTTTCATGGTGTTTTCCCTCTCATTAACCTCCTCCAGACGCATTGACATGTTTTCAACTCTACCAAGAAAATGAGAAACCCAAAATTAACAAGCCTTAATTGCAGTGACTGTCAAAAGTACCACCATTGAGGTATTTTACCTTTCTGAAGTAACCTTGATACGTTCGTCACTTGAGGACTGTTGCTCATCCTCCTTTTGACGGAAATATTCCTCTACGCATTGTTCCTCAAACTCGTACAAATTCTTTAGCTCTTCTGGATTCAGTCTGAGCTCTACAGGAAACAACTGCAAGTTAGGCTAAATTTTTCTTCAGTTTGATCAATAACAACATTTTCTAGTAAAACAATCTTAATAATGTTTGAACGAGGAAACTAACTGAGGCCCCGGTCTTTCTCGTCCACTTCTCCCTCCTTATTTTTCCTAATGCAACGTCGGAAAAGCCTGTTGAAGAGGATGTAGAGGTGACTCAGGATGATGAGAGGTGGAGGCAGGATTGGTCGATCGTGGAAAGTCATGATCAGCTGGTATCTTTGAAACTTCCACACCTGGTTAGAGATGGACTTGACTTCAAAGAATGTGTTGCTAGGACATTGAATGACAAAAATGTCTGTTATTCTAAAGCAGAAGATGTTTCAGTCAGTGTTATGGAACAAGCGGACATTTTTTTATTACTTGAAGACGGCAATAAGCAAGTTAACCAGAAGGATGTTTGCAACAAGAAGGTAACAGGCCATTAGCGCAGGTGTGAGCCATGCACCAGGGATGCATGGAGGAAGCTTTTTCCCATCTTCGTCATATAATTGTTCTCCACATGGAGCTAAGATGTGAAAAAAATGGGAGAATTAGCTTTACTATTTAAAAAAAAAAGTTCAACAAACTGGAGTTTAGAATCTTTAATCTGAACATTACTTACGATTGATTTCCATTGCATAGACTTAAGAAAATACAACAAGGATGTAAAAGCACAGAAGAAAAGGTTAACATGAATGTAAAAAAACAAATAAAAAAAAGTTCTATATTTCCGTCAAGGTAAAGTTCTTTATTAATTTATATATTTTTATCAAATCCAATAATAATTTCTTATAGTGAATAATAAAATTATTTCCTAATTGATGGGCTCAAATCGTTTAAAAGCATTACGCTGGCTGATTGCTTGTCTTTAAGTCTCCACCTTGACAGAAGCAACATCCACAGAAAACTAAATCTTAACTGCAGATGATCACTAGTGAGAAAACATGAAGTGTTCGTTCTGTTCCTGTTGCATGCAGCATTATGGCCAGAAATACCATAAAGAATTGTCACAAATCTGCCAGCAGAGGGAGCCAAAGTATGTGTACTATTTTGTACACAATAAAACGTCAACTTTACTGGAATTTATAAACACACTGATCATCTGCCCAGAATCAGGAAACAGAATCTTACTATAAATTCTAGTCTTACGGTCTATCGAGTCCGCAAAAACCTCCCCATAGATCATCCAGTAGGGCATGTAGAAGATGTTCCTGGCCAGGCGCCACGTTGGCTCTTCATCTGGGTGAAGGATGGCTTGCCGAGCCACACCGAAACTCATCAGTACCACCAGCATGATCACAACGAAGTACATCATATCAATCATCTGAATAAAAAATGTAAAAGTACATTTAGGCTCAGCTTGCAATTTGTTATGCCTGCCAGGTTTTGGTATGAGGTTTCGGTCTACCATTTTCCCAATCATCATCACGTAAGGTCCCAGGTACTTGTTGACTCCAAAGATGTCCAGCACACGAATGTACCAGAAGATGATGTCCATGCAGTAGATGACTCTGCCGTAGCCCATGTATGGTTCAGGCTGCAGCCTTAGCATCAGTGCCAGAAGGAAGGTGGAGATGGCGGCAAGATCTGTGATGTTCCAGTAGTCCTCCATCCAAACACTTATCTTCTGTTTTAGCTTCCCTGGTTCTGACATTAGAATCTACATACCAAGATGTCTAAGTCAACATCAGGCCAAATTTATGCTGTAGAACTTTTAGGGGGATCATTTTTGCATTTTTTACCTGTCTAACTTTTTCTGTACCCAGAGTGAGGATGTATGCAATTACGATCCATTCCTGCAAAGATGGCCATCGCTCCATTTTCACTAGGATGATGTAATTATATAACATCAAGTAACCCAGATAGCAAATCTATTGGAGAAACAAGAAAGGAAAGATGTTCGATAATTTTTAAAAGAAAATTTTTAAATGTTAGATAATCTCAAAGGCTTGAGTTAAACTTACAGTGTTGAACCAGAATTTGGTAAAAGGGGCATCATAAAATTCAAAGATCCTTCTTCCAATGGGAATTTTGCGAATACTATTGCTGCCCTCTTCCTCATCACCTTTAAGGGAAGTCCCATCATTGTTAGGGTCCTGCAACATCAACACAAAGGCTTGTTATTTGTCATCTTGACAAGAACGGCACGCTATTAGTATGAACATGGACCTTGCTGGATTTTGCATCATCATCCTTGTCCTTTCCCTCTTCTTTGTCTCCAGGTCTTTGAAACGAGGTGTCCTCTCCAATGCGGAAATCCAGGAGTAGAATGAAAGGAGGAAATATGATTCCCAGAATAACCTAGGTGTGACATCGTCAATATGATTAAATCATTTTTTTTTTTTTTACGCTGAAAATTTGCTACAACTTCTCAATAGCAAAAAAATATTTAAAAACCCGCCTTGAGGCCAGGATTTTTTCCGATTCTTAAGCAGCCCATCCACATGTCAGTTAGCAACATCTGGCTGCAGGTGTGAGCGATGAAGTCCCGTTGTTTGGCAGCCACTGCCAGCTTCAGACAGGTGGAGTTGCTCCAGTTCACTAGCTCGTATGTGAGAAGTTTCATGGCCACTTGCTCATCGCGCTTGTAGGACTGGTCCAACAGCTCATAAGCCAGTTGGCCAAATTCTCTAAAATATGGGGGGACATGTTTAGTAAACATTTATATAGAAGACCTTAACAAGAAAAAGAAAAATAAAGACGCCATTATTTAACTTTCAATTCTATTTCAAAACAAATGTCATTTTAAAAGCACTTTGTGTCAAAACCTCACATCTACCAGACTTTTAATTCATAGTGGCTGCTCGTTTGCTACACTGGTAATAGTTAACAATTTTGCAAAAGAGATAATTTAGGGAGGAGGTTTGGTTAAAAGATGTTGAAGCAGTTAGATAGGATGGTAGATTTTTTCTTTACCCACCATTGGTTATTCAAACATTTTGAATGACAACAACTCAAACATGGGGTCAGAGAGCACAATATAGTTAATGCCATGTCTACGTCAGAGTCCATGAAAAGAATGTCAACAGCCAGAGCACATAATGGCCCACAGATGTTGTTTGTGAGCATGAAGTTTATCATGTAAGAAGATGTTTCTTTTAACAGCGGTTTTGGCGGCAAGACTGCTGTTCAGTAAACAATCCCTCATGGGCAAAGAACACTAATCATGGCGAAGAAAGTTCACAAGGGACTCGCTCAACCACTGTTTGGCTTGCTTTTTGAAAGTGCTTTGGTGATGCAGCAGGAAGATGCTAATGCATGCCTGTGCACATCTAACAATTCTTGTCTAAACCAGAACAGCAATTTTTATTTTTGTCTCACACCTGCCCCGTTTTAAAGTACATACTTTTTTCTCAAGTTTGCATTACCTATTGCGGATAACTACAGGCAGACTGGACTTGCCATGGAGTATTTTAAATCCCTGTATAGGGTTTGGTTTCCTATGTCTTTGATCTATGGCTCTTAGACCTACACTTTCACACTGGATCAGAACATTTTATAAATCTTTACTTTATGAGCTCAAATTCATTCTGCAGGCTGTAACAATAAGTCTATTTGAACCATAGCAAAAAATCTAAGAATAAACAACTAATTTAAGCACAGTTAAAAAAAAAAAAGTTGCAGAAATAATGTATTTTGTCCACAATATTTGAAGAGTGTCTGTGGTTGAATACTGTACTCTTTAGAACTAACTTGGAGTTGTTCTCCAGGTCTTGGGATATGTCATCCACCAGTTCACTTTCAGAGCAGTCGTGCGCCATGGCCTTATACAGTTTACAGCCCACCAAGGCCTTCGCCATTGCTTCCTCGCCACGCTGCCAAAGGAACAATGCCATCTTCTGTCGCTTTAGCAGCACTGCCCAGAGCATCAGCTCATGGAATGGGTACTTGAATCGACAGACCTCTGGGTCATCCACGTCTATCTCTACTTCTTCTTCCTTCTTCCTTTTGCCCTTTTTCTTGCCTTTAGATCTTGGTTCATCATCCTAAAAGAAAAGAAAAGAAAGGAAAAAGAATCAAACCTAAGTGGAAGTATTTTGTTGTAGCTGGTAATTAAATAAACAAAAATATCTTTTTTTTAAAAACAAAAGTAAACATCACCTCCATTCCCAGGAGTTTCAAAGCTTTTGGCTAAAAAGAGAGAATAGTAGATAGAGAGGTAGGGAGTTAATTAACATGCTAACTCTCTGAGTGGGCTATTCATGTAGTCACTTCCTTTTATCCTTACCCTTTTTAGGCCATATAAATTATTGTAGAGGTTGCGGAACGCCTTTCTTGTGTAGTAGCTCCTGTAAGCTCCGCCCATTAGATATTCCAGCACAAGGCCGATATCAATCAAAGTGATCTGATAATCTGGTGGAAGGTTTCCCTGAAGAATTAACAGTTACTTTAAAAGAATGGAGTACATCAAAAATATTTAGTAAAGCCTAAAGCACCTGTCAACTTTGGACTACTTTCTTGGATTTGTAACATTTGAGTTACCTTTTTAACATCTCTAACCACAGCATGCAGTGTATTTGCAGGGCCAAGTTTCTAAGAAAGTGAATGATTAGAAGAAGGTTAGTAATACTATTTCTACATCTTTTTGCTATATTTCAGTCCTAAGATCTACATTGCACCCTTCTAATTTGCTATTGTTTTATGTTTTTTGAGTTTTAGACCCACAGTGTTGTACAGCTCCTCCAGTCTGGGGATGGTGAGGAAATGGTGAATGTTGACACCATTCTCCAGCAGGAGTTTGACAAAGTCCACCCTGTCCAGCACCAGAGCATCCATCATCGCCTGCTCCAAAGAATTTACCTAGCACACCGTAAGATATGGGACACAGTTACTAAGTGTGTCTTTGGTAGGTTATGCCACTTTCCATTGAGTCTTTCCCACAAACTATCGCTTATCCTTACCCAACGAATTAACTCCAGCTTTCTGGGATCTGTTTCCACTGGAGGTTCAGGTTTGGCTTTTCCCTTCCCCTTCCCCTTTTTGGTCCGAACCTTGCTGCGTGGAGCACTTGCAGGACTCTTTGGTTTTTGTTGAGTTGGGACTATGCCAGTTGTTGCATTGGCATTGGCTCCGGCCGGCTGAAAGGAAGTAAAATTAAAGAAAGTTTTTTGTTGCCTTTCTCTTGTTTGTTTTTTGCTTTTTTATGTTGAAGAATTAAAACATTGATTTACATCTCACACATTTATCTTTAACAAAATAGAAGCCATCTTGACTTGAGACAGAGCTTTTATCCACTCCATTTAAAGTTTTCCACTTTTGTCTAAACCCTATTTATATTTCATGTCGTAAATGGCACATATAATATGCAGAGTAGCTGCTGTGGAACGTATTGTATTGATTGGTTAATACACACTGACCACTCACTGGTAAGTTGTGCCCGTAAACGAAAATGTGATTGCGGGCAATATCCACTCGATTCCAGGCCAGAGCCAGACTGAGCTGGTCTGCTGCAGACGCATTAGTGCCTGATGCAAACAAACAATCAAAGTTAAAGAACATGTAAAAAAAAAACAGGTCTACATACATTGCCTGCAGTAACAGAAAATATTGCTGTGAAGTTTCTCTACAAGTACAGCACAGGTAAACATGTTTTGGCAATCACTCTATTGCTCTGCTACTATATTTGAGGAAGCCTTGTTTGACCTAGTGGTGGTATTAAACCTGTTTGTAATGTTGGGTCTTATTTCTTCTTTCCCTTGATAAAACTCTACAAATTGTTTTGGGTTCATGACAAGGCAGTTTGCTGGCTAATCCAGCTCAGCCATACCATGGTTATTAAAGTATATATTGTTGCTTTTGGCTGTGTGGGTGGCTGCCAGGTCCAGCTGAATAATAAAACCAGCAACTCCATTAAGGTTGTCGTCAGATGGAAAAAAATAGTCTAAAATCCCCAGGATGGATAGCTGCTCTGACTTTGGACTTGAAAAAACACAGTCAACCAACACCATATAATGAGACTTTCCAAATCCTCACTGAAAGTGAAGCTTCTCGCCAGTCTTTAAGAAACCAAGAGGCTCTGGAAAAAAACTTCCAAAAAGCTGTAAAAACGTTAGTTTTAGTATGAATTGAAACTTTTAATTACATCCACTTGTTTTGCCACTGTAATGTTTTTGTGTTTGTTTGTGTATTTAGTGTGTTATGCTTCGATGAGGTAAAGTAATTTGGGTGCATTGTTGATAAGATGATGATGAAGTATGCTAACGTTGTGGTTGTTGACTCTATTCAAAAATACCTTTTAACAAGGCAGTCAGAATGGCCATTTCAATATCTTGCTGCCCCCCAGAGCCCATTCGAAAAACAGTGATCTGCATGCAGGAAGAAAAAATAAAAAGTTGTTGAATGATGGTGAAATTTGTTAATAGAAAACAAATGTTAATTACATGAGATAGGGTTATTTGGCTGGAAAATATTTTCCTGTTATCTTCTGGTTTTAACCCGAACTCCAGACGGGTTAAAAAAAAGACATTCTGTGGCCACCCTTCTGAAAACAATCAGCCACTTTTTTATTAAGGACGAATAGCACTCGCTTTGTTATAGATTTAGCTGTATCCAACAATATCATGTGGACTGTTCTGTCACATGCATTCATAGCAGATTGAATTAGACAGGCTGGAATAATGAGACTGCACAACTGTTAACAACAAGCATCACACAACAGTTTAAACACTGAAGAATTTGTTTATTTATTTTTTACATTCAGTTTTCTGTTTGTTTTTTTTTTGTCTGTGTTTGCATATTGGATAAAAACAGGCTTTCTAAATATGCATTTTCATCAGTTTCAGTAGTTTAATCCAGCTGCTTCAAGTTGTGCATTTACTGTAGGATGAAAGGATCGTGTGAGGTCAACACACATTCACCTGCTCATACAACATTGCAGTATCAGACTAGATATATCCTAAAGTGATATTATCCTTGAAAAAGCTGTTTAAGATGCTTATCCTAGTCTATCAGAGCATTACGCAGACTGAAAGATAAGAGTTTCTCGGGGGAGCAATGGCACTCAGGGAAGGATTAGAGGCATAGATCCTCTCCTAAATCTGTGCAACATGCTTTCTATGAACAGAAACTCAGAGCCTCGCCAAACAAGCTAAATTGCAAACATGTTTTTATTTATGATTAATCTGCCTTAGATAAAGAAGAAGTATGTACTTTACATACAAGGTTTAGACATGTTACAACCACATCCTTTATTTTATTGTATTGTTTTTTTTTTAGTGGGGTTTTTAGCAGTTGATCTTTCAGCATATGTCTCTAACAGATTTGCGCTTCTAGTTTCTAAAATGGTAGCATATACTTCTTTGCAAAATAGCCCTAGAGGATAAAAAGTGTATGAAAACAACAACTTTCAAAACTTTCCACAAATTCTAAAGTGGTTTTAAACCCTAATTTTGATTTTGTCATTATAACACATTAATAGGCTGCATGTTAAGGGTCAGCTGCCTACTGGAAGCTGGACCTTGGTTGATGTTTCCAGCTTGTACTTGATTTCATTTTAGGAATAGTGAGTTAGAGTTCTTCTCCCCCAACATAACGGTGCATCTTCCATTGGGGAAATGTGTTTAGGGTTTTGTTTTTTGTGACACACATTGCTTTGTTCTTTGGGGAAACAATTCAGTTTTGGTCTCATTCGGCCACAGCACAATGCTTCACACTTGTTATTTAATGCTGTTCATTAAGTGGGCTCTATTTTACAAATCAAGTGGCATTGAAAGTAATTTGGTAGCACCAGATTTCATCAAGCGGTATTACAGGAAATAAGTCTAAAAACAAACTTATATAATTTTTTTCTTATTTTTTTTATTATAAAACCTTTTGAAAACCCTATCAGACTTTTTCCTCCACAGTTGCACACAACTTTCCGTGTCACAAAAAAAAAAATCAAATATATATTTATATTTTTATTTATAATGCAAAGACATATTAGGAAATGTAAAGGAATATAAATATGTTTGTCAATCATCGAAAAACAAGGACTGATTCTGTAGAGCTGGAGCTTATTGCTAAGCACAGACATGATCTAAAAAGGCTAAAATCACACCAAAGTATTCAGATCATGCTTATTCAACCTATTTATGGAGACACACACACACACACACGAGTGGAATGAATATAGATGACAATGGACACTGGATGATCTCAGAAATGTTTATTATGAGACAAACACACAATATTCTCAAATAAAAGGTAACTTTAAACATGAATACCTCCTCTGTTACTCACCAGCTCCCTTTTTTTCATGCACTCCATTACCATGAGCAGGATCTGCTGAGACTGGCTTTTGCTATAATTGAACGTCTTCTGGATGGTGACTAAGAGCTGGTCTCTGACGTCATCGCTAACCAGGCTTCAGGAGAGGATCGAGAAATCATATTTGAAATGTTGTTGGGCTGAGACTACCAAAAGGGGGTAGTAACAGACGAATCATCTGAAACCTCACCCTCCGTCCTCCGAAAACTTGTGTGCGAAGGATATTATGTCTGAAGCACGGCCGCTGCCATCACACACAACCACGGGGATGGGAGGCTCATCCCTCAAGCTCTCCAAGGTGATGGAGATGACGTTGGGACCTCCTTCCACTATCAAGCACACAAGAGGAACGCCCTGACCCAAACCTGAAATGCAGGAGAAAGTTTCTTCAACCAGTCAGCTCAAAAAAATAAATATATCAAGAGACATGATTTAAAGGGATGGAGGAAGGTGGGAGTGAAGTCAGTGGTGACAGCTGAGCATCCCTTTGCTGTCCCTGCCTTATTGAAGCTCCAGGCATAGGATGACAAAGGGAAGCCCACGGGTCACAGGAGAGCTCCCCACCGACTCGTCCTCAAAGAGCCTGGCTCACATTCACAAGGTCTGCTATTTGAGTTTGTTTTGTTATTTTGAAACAAAAAGCCCTCTGCCTCTCCTTTTATCTTGCTGTAAGTTAGTAATAGTGTTAGATTGCCACATTCAGGCAATGTATAATTACTAGAAGATTTTGGGTCTATGTATTTTTCAAGGTTAACAAGACTTCTGGTGGCTGAGTTAACAAGAAACTTAAAAAAAGGACCACAAACAAAAATCTTTTAATAACAAAAACTGTTTTATGTTAATATAGAATAAAGACATTACAGTTGATGCTTAGCTAACTATCTGTCTAGTTGAATGCACCAGTGAGGAGGACACCAGGACAATTAGTAAGCGTGTGAAGCCAGTACTGCTTACGAGTGTTGATCTTCTGCAAGGAGATGTGCTTCTCCAACAGCCGACGGAGTTTGACCTCGGAGCCGTATTTCCCACAGGTTCCATTATCAGTGAGGATGAAATGAGAGTGGCTACTGTTCAGCACTGCTAACTTGCTTAGTGGGTTTGCCATTGATTGATAGGGTCTGGTTACCTAGAAAAACAACAGAAAAAAGGGTTTAACAAAATACAAAAATGAATAATAATCATAAAAAAAAGAAGCTCTTACATCTTTTCCAATGAGGTCCTCTTTGTTCTCCAAGATACTCCATGGAGCAATTCCTATTGCACACACTTTCCCTCGTGATTTGGATGAATGTTCCTTTAAGGCATCTCCAACGTGACGGATCACGCCTAAAGTAAGATTAGCGAAACGGATTAGCATGAATAAAAGCTTTTAGCAGAAACCTCATGGCGCTTCGTCATGGGACATAATTTGGCAAAATCCACACAAACTGAATTTTATAGCAAAACTTCTAATTATACAGATTAAATCTGTAAAAATGGTTCTGTAACCCATTTTCACTCAGGAAATTACAAAACAGTTGTTATACAATGGCATTTTTGAGCCATGGCAATCTTTTAATGTCACAAGCCTTTTTTTTATATTTGGTGAACGGTGAAAGAATTGAAATAACCTGTGTTCACTCCACCCGTGAAGATCCATGCTCCCGTGGTGACGGCTGCTTTTATCAAGCCTTTGCCAAACACTTGCTTGAGTTTGGGTTGGAGGTCAAAGTTCTGGAGACCGCCATGTACCGAGATGAGCAACGTGGGCAGCTCGAGCTGCCAGTCCTTCACCATCAGATGCAGGAGGTTGTCAGGCGTGGTTTCATAAGACACCCGGATATACTGCGGAACAAGATCATTTCAGTCTGTTGTGTTTGCTTTAACGGCACAACAGATGGGGAAAACCTAAAGTTTCTCACCATAGCCTTGTTAATGAATCCTCCTCCCTGAAATTCAATGATCCCATAGGAGTCTGTTGGATAGGTCCGGGTGTGTTTCACCACACTCCATTTATCATTGGGAGTCTCGATCTGCACCAATGGGGTCGCCTCTGCAATGGAACTGGCGCCCGGAGGAATGGCCACATGATGCGTCACCAGCTGGCCGCAGGCACATCTGCAGCAGGCACATTTCTTTTTAATTTGAATATGTTACAGCTTTTAAATGTAGATATGATAATTGTTTTTATTGATATGGTAATTCATTAGTTAATGTGACTCTATCTTTTTTTTTTAGGTGACCTTTTTTTTAAGTTACAGCGGGAGAGATTTGTTATTCTGCACTACTCTGCTCACCTAAACTATGTCAGCCAATGTATTGTTTTAATGTAATGTAATTTTTAGAAAAATGAACTGAGGGAAATCTTAAGACGCCATGCTTCATTTTTCCTGCACCAAATTCTTTTGTTTATTAAAAATCCTACCTGGTTGGGTCCCTGCTGGGAAAGATGTGAACACATTCTCTTTTCAGGAATGTCCTGTCAATCCAGGCTTTCTGTGCCTGCAAAAAAAAAGAAGAAAAAAAAGAAGCACAACAGAACATAAGTGAGCGTTATGGGTTATCATTGCTTTCCCGGGAGATCAGCCACAGCGATATGTCCGAATTTAAGTTGCACTTTCAAAATCCTCTTAGTCATAATCCCCGACTAAAAGATGAGGACAATTTAAAAAATCTGCAAAGAAAGCATTAATAACAGACAGGAGAAAACATTTCAGCCAGAAATAAAGGGATCACAGTTAGTGGTGGATTTTGATTCAAGTGCTCCAGCTTAAAAAAGCTTGTTTTAACAGCCCAGAAATGTTGAGAACTTGATTAGTTTTAAAAAGCAAGTGCTGTGCGCATTTTCTGCTCTGATTGCTATCTGATCTTCCAGGTTGGACCAAAACTTCCCAGAGCACAAAGCCCTGCTTTTGTTTTGCATTAGAACTTTTTATAAAGTTTCTGTCCAACGAAAGCTGCTGAATAATCTGCAAGCAACACCTTCAAGGAAATCATGTAGAAATACAGTTCGAGCAGAATAAAGACATTATGTCATTTTTAAAGAATGGTTTAAATCAGAGACCACACAAAAACTCTGCTAGTGTCTTGTGACTTGTCACAAGTCCTTCAGACACAAATGACTCTCTCTCTGCCTCAGCAGCCAAAACTCCCTTCCATATCTGTTAGGTTTTCTGAACCAGTGGAAAAGATTTTTTTTTCCTTTATTGGATTTAAATAAAGGTATTTGTCCTACTTACTAGCAACCTGTTGTATTTTGCTGTAATGTTCAACTCTTTTTCTGTTTTTCCCTCCCTCTTATCTTGGCTTGCTGAGTTATTATGCATCATTAAACATCCAGAGCTCCCTGCTGTGCTGCCTGCTCATATTTACCTCGTCTGAATTCCCCCTTTAGGTTTTACAGATCAAATTACGTCCTAGTCTATTGGGTATTGTTGAAATGTTCTTAGAAGTTAAGTTTGTAAGTACACTTACACACAGTCCTCTGTTAAAGCCTTACAGTCTCACTCTCTGGCACGGAGAACCATCAGGGTTTGGAAAGTGAAGTCTGCCGCTCCTTTGGTAGAGCCTTCCTCTCGTGCTGCGTACCCCGCCAAGCTCTCCCACTGAATCCCACTAGACATGAACCTTCTTCACTTTATGAGGGCCGGCTAATATGATGAGCATGTGAGCAAGGTCTTTGTTCGCCCAAGTCCCATGACTCCAGTTCAAGGTAATCCTTTTGGGAGTCCCATGACCCCCTTCTGCATGCCCACGGGGTATTTTCATCCTTGGCTTGAAACAACGCACAATAAATCTACTTTGATAACCAGCCCCTAATCTCCCAATTTGTTAAAACCTCCTTTCTTTGTTCCACCCCCCCTGCACCTCTGCGGATGATCTTGTGCAAGAGTCTGGGGAAGACGTCACGGAGCATCTAACCTAGCTGATCAGAGGCTCTTCAGGTTTTCATCTGAAAGTCTTCACCCCCCCCCACCCGATCCCCTTCCCCAACTGCTTTGATTTTAACTTAATTTGCATAATTGAGAGAATTGGATGCAGGCATGCTTTTGGAGGGCGCCTTGTTAGGGAACTACTGGTGTCTGGTCGGGGGCTAATTGCAGTTAATCTCTATTTCCATACACAACAAAAAAATTTTGGAGGGAAGAAAAGGAAAAGAGCCAAACTCTCCAGGACAATTCACACACCTCGAATTCGGCACATTTGCTGAACTGACAACTTTCATGTGATTGAATAAGACCAAGTAAAAGTAAAATCATACATGATTTCCAGAAAATTTCAAATGAATCAATGATGTATTTTTGTTCTCCCTATTTTACTGGGATATCCCCTTAAATGAAATCCAGTAAAATAGTCACCTAAGTAGTAATTATAGTCTGTTTGTTATATAATTTTAAAATGAACTTAACTGTTATGTGAAGGCCTCAAAGGTTTGTTAGAGAACAAACAGTTTAATTGAAAATTATGAAAGACACCATATGGGTAAACTTTAAAGTTGTGAAGATCTTTAACCCAGGTTTGGGTTAAATAAACAATATTATATACCTAAAAGCATTTGTGCAGTCCACAACAATGGCTTTTCTGCAAAAAGGTTAAGAAAAATGTCATGATTTAAAAGAAGCGATCAGCAGCCCTGTATTGCAAGTAATGCAGTACCTAAAATACAGCCCCCCCTCTTTAACACAATCCTGGCTGCATATTGCGAATTAGAGGTTGATGATAGAAGAATAATGCTCGGAGTAACCAAAATGTCCACAAACTTTCTGTCCTGGTCAGATTTAAGCCATTGTTCATTACTGAGTGGATTTCGAAACGGGGGATTTTTGTTGAGTAATGACGCATTTTATCTCAGCTTACTTAAACTCATTAACCACAGCAATTAATACCCAAATCCAGTCGGCCAGCACAGCAACTGCCCTGTTTGGATCTCGCCTTTGAGTGCTTAACCAACAAAAACCCTCAAGAATTCAGATGTCGCAGAAACGGATTGCGTCCCACCGACCAAACCATAAACACTTAAAGCCAACGTTGACAAAACGCAAGTTGTACAATTTTAATATAAGTGCTGGTTTGTTGAAAGAACGAAATAATAAATACTATGTATATAAAAAATATGTTTTTTGCTGAAACTGTGACTCCTGGCATCATTAATAGGTCTTGTGCGTTTCTATATTAATTTGTTAAACACTTCTATATGTTTTAAACCACTTAGAAGCCACATAGGCCTTATGCAAACCATTCTTTTCTTTTTATATTGAAATCACATGGTCCTGGTCTCCTGACCCACAGCTTAGCATCAACTAGATCGCAGCTAATTTGTTCCAGTAATGCTACAATTGCACCATTCAACCCCTGCAAGCCGTTTGAACAAGGTGTGAAGATTAATTTCCTTTCAAGCTGGTACTTGCTCATATTCTGTGAAGATGGAAGAACAAATTTGCTCTAAATATAGAAGTGATAGTGGAATGTGTCCTAGAAAAGCTTCATCGGCATGAAAGTGGGGTGGATTGTGAGTGTGTGTGTGTTGTGCAAGCGTCCTTTTAAAGAGTGGGATGCCACTGAGCTTGAAGATTAAAAGAAACTAATTGCTCTGCTTTGATTGGGGATAAAGAAAAAGTGTTCATGGACACAAAAGAAACACACAAAGTGTAAATAAATATGTTAGACACACAAAAAGATTCCCTTTGTACGAACATTGACCTGACAGTAAAGTATTTTTGCAATGATTTTTAAATTTCTGCAGTTTTCAAAAGCGTTTGTCAGGCAGATTCGTACACACAGTGGTGCTGGCTGATTTTAGACAGCCTTGTTTGTAAATGGACTTATTGTCCTCCAGAGTCTGAAAAATCCATTTAGGCATCACGAGTCCGACATGTCGCTGATTATCCCCAAGACTCAGAGGAGTCATAAGACATGTTTTAAAGCTGCTGTTTTTCAACGAGGGTAGAAAGGCAGAAATAAATGAAATTATAAACACAGAAACTCACCGAAAGTCCAATGCATACAGTTTTGTGGTAACAGTAAAGATGCACAAGAAACAATGTTTCAGTGGGGGTTTTTTTAAACGTAGAAAAAAACATTTCTTATGGTCATTTTGCTTAAATTTAAATATTTAGAAGAATTAGAGCCAATGGTTTTGGGGGTAAAGACAGTTCAAAACAAAGTACTAAATGAAGCATTGTAAATACAATGTTTACATTAAACTTTATTAATAACTGCTGCCAATTTCTTCTTGTACTTTTTGATGTTATTTAAAAAAGTACAATTATTTTATGAACAATTTCTACCAAATAAACCCTTTACTGTTTAATGCTCTGTCTGTTTTGTTCAATTAAACTTTACTTTCTTATTTGAGGGGTTTCTACTTATTATTTCTGTTTATTTCCAATAAAGAATTAAATTAGTCTTGCATTGCAGTAATCTCAAACTGAAAAACCTGCTGCAATCCTCTCTTTTTACCATGCTAACAGTCCCTGTGGCGTTAAAGTTAAAATAAAAAGGAAGGAAACAATAGGGTCAATGTTAATAATAACTTCATTTTCTTGAACCCATTTCTTGAATCATGAAGTATAACACATCCGCCTTCAATTGATGCATGTTCTTTTTCTTTTCTCGTTTTGTAAAGTGGCTCAGAGCAACATTTAGGTGTGTCAAAAAAAATAGATGTTATGGAAAACTAACTGAGTCATCCCACACAAAATACTGTCTTCTGTTTTAAATACTGTCTTCTCTTTTCGTTCCAGATGTGAAAAGTACGCAAGAGGAATGTTCCTTTGTGTTATGTCACATATGTATATGTAGCTTTGTAGGCTGCCTAGCTTACACGTGTCTTTTTTAGATCTGCTTACAAACTGTGTTTGACTGAGATCCAGACTCTGCAGTGGACCATTCAAAACATTCAATTTGTTTATCTCAAAACACTTTGAAACTAATTTAATGTTATTGCTAGGACTTTATTTTGTTTGTATGATTAGTTTAGGTCTGGTTTTAAAATACTGACTTTCACATCCTGCTTCAGTATTTCCACATTATGTTCCTTCATTATAATACGCTTCTTTGTGTGGTGCACTGTTTGCTTCTAGATTAAAACTTCCTCTTGTTTTGCTGCCACCCCATTTCTTCTTGGAGTATAGAAGGTGTTGCAACTTCCTCTTCAAATGTAGAGAGGGTCATTAAGGCCAAACACTCCATCTTTAGTTATATTTAACTTTTCCCTGGGTTTTACTGTCCATTTATAGACAGTAAACCTTTCCCTTCGTGCCAGTATGACTCTTACTGAGACTTTTACCACCTTAAGGCAGCCTCTTTGCAATGTCCTTCACTTTTGTTGTAGGGTTGATTTAAACATTTCTTAAACGTATCTTTTTCCTCACGGTTATGATTTCTCAACATTTCCAGCTAAAGTGTGTTTGATGGGGCATCAGTTTAACTTCGTGATAAGCACTTGTGCAGCTCACAAGTCACAAGCTATGTAACAAATAAGTCGCTTATATTCAAATGCATTTGGTATACTTTTGTAATGTTTAACTAAAAAGGTACAGGTGTAACTTTTAAAATAGTTATGTATTTTAAACATCTTTAACATGTTTTATTTTAAGTTTTATTTTGACGTCCATATTTTAACATGACCACTGGATACTTTATGCTGATATTTTGATCACATCAAGATCAACCAGTGCTTTTATTTATTTTATTTTCATGAGCTGTCTTCACACAAAAGAGCCTGTGCCTCAAACTCTCTCAAGAAGTGAGCCCTTAAGCTTTTTAACGCTCTTTGGCTCTCACCTGACCTGAGCCTGACTCTTACATAACACACAAGCACATGAGACTGAAAATCACTGTTTGTTGATATGATTTCAACTGGCTATGTTACCTTTGTGCATTTAAAGAAGTTAAAACATGTATTTGTTTATAACATTTACCCCACAATTTCTACAACTATCAGGCTTTTTTTTTGTTTTTGCGTCTTGCAAACAAAACATCCGTCCTTTTCTCAGAAATGGGTGAATGGAGATAAATACTTTCCTAATTTCATTAATGGCAACAGGTTAATATAATCTGAGCATGCTCAACAGATTGTGCTTGATGATGCATAACCTCTAATGCTCCAAACAAGCACGACTTCTGCCTTCATTGTATTAACTTGTGATTATTTTCTGTATTAATTTCTAAATGTCTGTGCAGTAGATTAACAAGGATGAAAAATAAATCCCAGTCCATACAATGAAGCACCATAAAGTTAAAGTATATTGGAATAGGGAAATAAATTCACAATCATGGCAACTAAGTAAATGGGTTAGACCAGAAAAAATAGTTGACTTGGTACTGAGTTTTTTATATGAAACCTCATATAAACTTTTTTAGGAAAGTTTACAATACATAAAATTACCATTGAAAATCTACTTAGGTCACAAAAAAGATAATAAACTGTTTTTATTAAGGCATATTAATGATGCTTTTCCTTTGTTTTCAGCAGTTACTGCACGTGAAATGACCTGTAGTTATTCACCACATGATGGGACATGACATTTTACAAGCGCCGTGTTTTTCCAGAGAGCAGCACAGAGTTGACTTGTTGACTCGTTTACGCTCAGTCAATAAAACATATAAAAGCTGGATCCTTAATATTTTTAAATGACACATGAAGTGTGTTAATCCCATGAAATCAGAGTTTAGAACGAGTCTGAAATCTGTCCTGACTCTGGACATCCACAGACGAACCATTTTAACGGATTAAGGTTGTGTTCCGAGGGAAGTACAGGCTCAGTTTTAAACAATCCTCTCATTGTGACATTTGAGGGGTTTTGGTTGAAAAGACCAGGCATAAAACCCATCCTTCTGCCCAAGTAATCTAAATAAGCATGAACTTTTGTGTAGATGTCGAGGGTTTTCTTTTTCTTCATGCTGTAATAATGTGTGGATTAGAAAACAGAATATTCTATCTATTATAATCTTTTGTATAACCACCTCTGTTCTGTGACATCCTCAGAGGTTTCTGTGGAGAACATATTTAAACAAGGAGTATATAAAAGAACTAGAAACACAACAGGTCAGAAAGAAAGAAAGCTCTGTGGACATTTTTGATATGAGGCTGGGTTCGGATATAACTCTGAACATCACCCTGAGCACATCATCGTAACATGGTGATGGCAAGATTATGCTGTGGGGAAACAATGACATCAATGACATGGAAGTTATTCCGTTAGGTAATTTTTTATATGTCTTTTGCATTAAATCTTAGTAAAACAGACTGAAACATTTCATTGTAACAAAAAAAATGATTTTAAAATATATACTGGAACTAGACTGTTTTCTAAAGAGTTCCTCTTACCTTTTGCGAGCCAGATGTGCTGCGTTTGAGGGAGGATCTTTTAAAGGTGCCAGTATGGCCCTTAGCATCCATGTTAAAAACTTCAGGAGGAAAAACTGTTTCCTTAAAGAACTTCAGTGATAGAGATGAAGCTACAGACCTGAGTCATAAATGGGCTCTCGATTAGGTCTAAGGTTCACCCTCACTGCAGGTCTGACTGCTTCTCTCTCCTCTCTGTAGCTTTAATTCAACTGACAAGACACATATCCCAGCCAGGGAAATAAATCACCCGATGACACACTTGACACATAGACCCTTTTCCTCTGCCGGGCATCCCATAATCAGGCTTAATGCTGCCAGCTCTTGAGGCCTGAGAGTCTAATGGATAGAGATTTAATAAATGGTTATTGAAGGTAAATCTGCTTTGGTACACCACAACGCTAAAAAAAGGCTGAGAGGGCCCGTGAAAGCGGTAATGGCAAAGTTAACTGGCAGGGAGCAGATGGTTGTTTCACCAGATGAGGCTCTCAGCTGCTTGTGTCTAGAAAGGTAGACAGTAAAGACCCAGCAGGGTGCAGACGAACAGACAGCAGAGTGTTGAAGCATGACCGTGGCCAGTTCTCCTGGAGTAGCACTAAATATTTGTCCAGATTTTCTTACTTTCAGCTCAAACAAATAGGAAAAAAGTCATTAAATGATATTATATGTTATCAATTATAGAATATTTTCTAGACATTCTTCATTGATTTTGGGTAACATGGATGGAGCAAAGCCAATCATCGAGGAATATAAATGAACGAAATACAGAATTTGTTAAATGATGCTGACTTAAAGCCTATGTGCGTATGTGAAAACAAAGCGAAGCAGAATGAATTTAAGACTAAGTGATGTTTCCTTTAAAGAAATAGATATTTAACAACTCCCTCTGCAGGATACACAGCGTAATGATTGCATGAGTGAAAAGCCAATTGAATTTGATGCAGCAGTAATCACAGCTCTTGTTTTTAGAACATTGTGTAATCTTACGACATCAGGTTTGCTTCCAAAATGAAGAGGATGCTTATGGAGAGGTAGGAAAGAGTTGTGTGCATTTTAAAATATGTTATAAGTAGTCAGAAAACTCCCACTTAGTATCAGAATTAGATGTTGTTTCGAGAACATTGGTGAATAAACAGCACATTTTTAGGGAAAGCTGCAAAGATCCACAGATTAGGTTTAAAAACGTCCCCAGGATGTATAACGAAAGCCATAAGAATTCAACATTGTAGAAAATGTCACGGGGCTCAGGTTGAAAATGATCCTCGATCCGATTATACCAACATGTAACATTTGAGGCTAAATGAAAAATGCTACGTATGAATGGGAAATCAACACAACATATCACCTTGAATATGCATTCCCCACAATGCAGCATAGTGCAGAGCGGAGAAACACAACAAACCCAAATATACTACCTACAAATAACTATTTTGGTCAAATATTACTCATGTGTTAGAATGGCCCAGTCAAAGTTTAGTCCTAAATCTAATTGAGAATCTGTAACAAGGCTCTCCCTCTATTTGACCAACATTGAGGTATTCAAACAACAACGGTCTTGGCTCAAAGAGACTGAATACAAATACATATACCAATAAATAATTTCAACTATCAATTTTTTTCTTCCACTTTACAACTATGCACTTTTTCAATCCCAATGGAGTAATAAACAAAACAATCTGAACTTTACAGTCAGATAATAGCTATCAACAGCCTCCTGACGTAATAGTGGGCTGCAACATGTAAAATAGGAACTATGTAAAACCCACCAGGAGACAGCTACTCTTCTGACTGTACCGTTAATCGCAAAAAGCTTTGAGAAACAACCATACCTGCTGTAGTAAGAACAGATCTCTTCTGGTAACGATCGCATTATATGCGAACCATTGGCAGATGACTTCTTTATTTTGACATGTCAAACTCAAGAGTGTGGTGGACAGCGTCTCAGAATTTCCCCTTGTAAGCAGGGGCAGAAGAGCTTTATTATCTGTCATTGGCTTTGCATTAGTCAGTAGGGGAGATTAGCTCGCCCCAGTGAGGAGTGGGACAGGGGCAGGGGAATATTTACTAAAAAATGTGAAACATAACTGGAGATGATGGAGTTCAATATTTCTGTGAACATAAACAAAGTACCAGGCTGACTAAATTGCCACCAATGATTTAAACATTGCTGGGACAGGTTAAAAAATAATTCCAGTCGGCTTGCAGTTTTGTTTCAAATTGACAGCTGACGTTTGTGAGAACAAAAACCACAAAGTAAGATGACAGTTAGGAATTTTACATGAAAGCTATTAAAGCAGATGTTCCACTTGGCAAAAGTTAACTCGGAAAAATCCCCCTACATAATGCAACTACTGCACAATCACAAGTATTTTCTTTCCTTTATTCCTCAGGCCCTTAGCTTTATGATTATAAATCATATCTGTGCCACAAATGATTTATTTGCCGACGCACCCAACATCACATCCTGATTATTGTATGACTGCAGCATTCAGGTTAAGGTGATTCTTCCTTTTTGTCTCTTATCTAAGCGTTTTCCCTTCTAACTACCACTGCTGTCATTTTGATATTAAATTTTTTTTTTTATAATTGAAAGATTCAAATCTTCCAATACATAATAGCTGGGACTTCTCATGAATTTTTGCACTTTCTAAATATGTTTTTACTTTTCCTGAAAAAAAGGACCATGTACAAGAATCGGGAATGCGTTTAATTCAGTTAAACACCTTGTGCACTTGCCAAATGATATTTTAAAACAACATTAAAACATGCATATGCTTTAACATTTTACTGTCTTCAACTGATTCATACAATTGCATTTTAAGTTTCATCAGGTTTTTAATTTAAACCTTTTTTTTTTGGCACCTAAAGCTGATGACATCACCAACTATACATGTCAGCGGTAAAGCAATACTCGAAAGAGTCCTTATTTTATAGCTCCTCTTTCATATAAAGTGACTTTAACAATATCATGATATTAAAGAATTTAAACTAAAAGCATTCAATATATGGGGATTAGCACTCACCACCCAGGGCACCATTAGCCAATGAGTGGTATAATGAAATAATATAAAATACAAATTTGTCAGTTTGTTAAAAACTTAAATTGGTATATTTTCTATTAAGGCCTACTTTTCTCCAAACTACAGGGCTATTTCACACATTTAAAGAAATCCGGACTGTTTTTGATGTAAAACATTTTTGGCTAATAAAATTGTACTTACTATGTTCTTAAAGTTATTTTTTAGAACAGTTAAAAACAGGTGACCTCTATTTAAGTTTAAAAAAAAAAGAAGCAATTTAACCTTATTTTCTTATAACCCTCTTTTATTTTGAGCAGACAAGAAAACTGTGATGCATAAATGAGTACATTTACTCAGTCAGTGCAATTCTTTTAAACTCCTTCTGGTTTAAACTGACTGTGAAAAATCATAGATGGTTCCCAGCTGACGCCACTAGAGGGAACTTTCGTCAAAGGGAAACTCTCAGTTAATTTAGAGAGGTGGCTCCTGCTTGTTATGATCAGCTGTCTTATGAGTTTGTACTTTTTTTTTTCAAAGGTTGGATGCATAAAAGGAAATATGCATACTCAAGCAAGAAAATCTGTTCAGGATTTCAACATCTGATGTTTACTACAATGTTCCTGTTTGCTGCCTGTAATGTCAGCCTCAGTTTAGGTTCTTGTGGTTTACCTGATTTCTAAACACTTGCTTGACTCATCACATTATCTAAACCCTTTTGCATAAGTCCAGCAGCTGGAAAGTTTTTTTTTCTCTTTTAGAAACTGCTTCCACGTGTTATTCCAAAGAGCAACAATCACTCCTTTAGGGAAGCGGAGATGATCCTTGTTGTGGAAGTTGTTTCTTTGTTTTTGTGAAGTGCTTACTGGTACAGCCTCTGGCAAGGAAACCCAAAGATTGAAGTGTGCAGAACAGATGGAGTGGAGAGGAGGCGGAGAGCTGGCTGTGCCAAACAAAGATGTGGTATTTGCTTTGTTTGTCTTTACTCTTGTTTTTATCAAGGTGACCAGCATTGACCGGCAGAAACAACAACAACAACAACAGCAAATGGGGTTTGTTTCTGACCTGCTGATCTGCCAGTGTTTGTACTGGTTGCGAAGGGAACAGAAAACACACTCACCTGAGACCTTGGTGCTTCAGGTGTGTTCAGTGCTGCCCAGGAGGGCAAACACACTCATCTGATAAGCTTGTGCACGCTGTAGAAGACATAAAGAACGCAAGCTGCTTAGAAAAACATAATGCCTCACACGCGTGATAACCTTTCAGATTAATTACATTTTTTTTCTATTTTAACAGATTAAGGCACAAACTTCAGGGGAGGAAATGATGCTTAGAGATTTGGGTCATGTACCTACATGTTCCCTACATGTGCAGCTCATGAGTTCCCAGAAAGCACTATGATACTTCTCATAATAAGATAACAGCTATGTGCTTAGAACCCAACATCAAATCAAATTAGAGGGTAACTGTAGAGTTTTTGTTTTTGTCTCGTTCTGATTTCATTTGTTTGAACAAATAGTCATTTTTTGAAATATGTCCAAACACTTTCCCATGGTATGTTAAACTATTATTAAAAAGATATGGACCAGAATTTGAAACCAAGTATTTAGATACACTGTTAAGTACACACACAACCTTTTTGTTCTCACTTTAAGATCTTGAATCAGAATGAACATTTCCTGTTTTGGGTGAACTAGGAGTTGGCCTGCAAGAATCAGACGGATGGTCTGATGCCTCCTCGCAGAACTAATGTAAATTGCTCGCTCACACGGATATTTCTAGCTACGTCCACAGGTTTTCTAATGGACAGACATTGTGTTGGATACCACGAAACATGCATGTTTTTGCTGTTAAATACTTTGGGCAATTGTCCATTTGGAACCCTTCACTTCTTCCCAAAACTCAAGATCATATTTAACATTGGTTTATATTTTCCATCATACTAAAGAAGGGAACAGTATGTTTCAGGTGTGTCCTTAAAACACTAAATGTACATTATTTATGGCTTAATTAATTCAACTCAGCAGTTTTTAATGTTAATGCTTAAAAAGCCTTGATATCAACATTTGGTGTTGTAATCTATGTACATGAAAACCAACGAACAAAACAAAACAATCTTTCTGCAATGATTAAATGCTATTCATCTTTTTTCTTTAAACAGTTTATCTAAATAATTGCTTGACCTGTATTTTATTACATCATGACGTAAAACATTTTCTTCACAGCTGTTCGTTTGTCATCCCCCTACAGACGGTATGACAACAACAAAACAACTTTAGCTGAAGTCTTAAAACAACGTTTTTGGGTAATCATAATGGCACTAATATTTTGGTATATTACAATGTTGTTTGCACATTCAGTTTAAGAATCAGCGGCCTCTGGGATTTATAGATATGTCCCTGAATGTCAAAGTCTTTAAAAAGATTATGAAAAACCATTCCTCTATAGACAGTATATCTGGAAAGGTACAGTCAAGCTAAGCAGTCATACTGAAAAAGTTAAACACTATCAAAACTTTCCCTCTTCAATTACTTGATTCATTTGGTAAAACACATTATATAGATTAATTACACATAAAGTTTTATATTCAAGTCCTTATTTCTAATGACTATGATGTATTTCAGCTTACAGTTAAGGATTTTATGACAGATATGGTTAGAAAATTACATCAGATCAATAGAAAGAAACATTTTTAATGCATAAATGGGGGCTTGATTCAAAGTGTCATTGATATTTGCGTCAAGATTATCATTTTAAAAAGACAGTTTTTATCTTAAAAAAGGCTAATCAGAACACATAAATTGTTGTTATGTCTAAACTGAACAATATACTCTTATTTTACATGATGAACTTGAAGCGACTGTAGCTACTCCTGACTTTATTAAAGAATGATCAAACACGTGAGCAACAGCTACAAGTTTAAAGGCCATAATAAAATGCTATCCAAAATCCTGTCTACACTGTTGGGAGAGTAATAAGGCATTTAAAAATCACCATAAGGACCAAATGGACTGCTTTTCAGTCTACATTTCAGACTTATTCTGTTTTCTAACAGCACATCTTTACATTTGCTCTGCCTTCTAGTAGGACACATAAAAGTCTAACAATACATTGTGTAGATCTGCCTATCCTGAAAGGGTTGAAGGGGGGTGAGAGGTAAGGTATGCCTTGGACAGATTACCAATCCAACACATAGACGCAGGACAAACTACCATGGATTCAAACCCTTTAACTAGGGGTAATTTAGAGTAACTACTTCATAAAACACTCATGTTTTTTACTCTGGGAGAGACACAGAGAGAGACGCACATACATGTGCGTGGAGAAGATGCACGCCCCATGCAGAAGATAGCAGGCTAGCATTTAAACCCAGGATCTTCTTTCGAAAAGACTGACAACTCTGCACCCACACATGAAGGCATTGTATAAAATTTGTGGCTGGAACTAACAAGTATATAAAACCTTTAAACAAATGAACCAGTATAAGTAAAAAAAATTCATTTTAAAAGCAGCAAAGTTTGTTCACACGTTAAGTCCTTTGTAGCGGCGAACTTTGTCTTTTTCATTTCACACGTTCCCGGACTTCATCTGCTCAGTCGTCTATCAATTAAACACAAACAAGAAACGTTGCTTTAATGTGTTTTTCAGATCAGATTGAAAGCTTGTTGTTTCCAGCAACACGTACAATCACCTAATGTGATGTTGGTGGTCGCCCTGTTCTATTGTGTCAGCACAAACAGGATTTCACGGAAGTAGGAAGAAGGTGTGGCGGACTTTAGGCGTGCATGTGGCTTTCCCAGATGAACACTTGGGCTTCTTTAGGCCGCTCTGTCTGCCTGTGCTCACAGTCTGGCTCATTATGCGCCTCTATAGCAAAGCTATTCCTGGAAAGCATTTTTCCCTGGAGAAATGGCTTCTATGAATCCCATACTTTATCATGTAGCTAACATACTTAACTCGTTTTTTTTTTCTTTTTTCCGCTGCCGTAAGGAATTTCTAGCCTTGACTGAACGGACGCCCATACAAAGGTTAAACAGAGGAATACGAAACGGCACCTCTCTCAACCTGTAGGACGTTACCCCAACTGCTGTCTTTGTTTCCCAATCCTCCCCTGGCAGAAATGAAAGTGGCTCCTTTCTTTGATCATATGAGTTCCATAAATCTGCCTGTTTGTGAGAACTCAGTCTCTACTTTCCCAGAGAGCAGTGAAGTGTAAGAGCAGTCGCCTCAGCCCGACGGTCATCTGCGTAAACTTCCAGAATCCGGTCAAGGGCAGACATCCAAACCCCCAAAAGTGTGATTTGAACTCAAAAGCCTTCTTTCCAAAACACTTTGCCTGACCTTCTAAGGGGAAATCTCAGATTTCCAGAAGAAAAAAAAAAGAAAAAGATGAAATATTTTTCTGGCGTGCAGTAACATCCTACAGATTCAGGCTGAGAGTAGACAGCTAGGCCA
>JAVLVB010001067.1:1136260-1179556 GCA_032876305.1 Orestias chungarensis | reverse complement strand
TGGAAAAAAAAAACAGTGAATGTTTTCAGCGCTCCAGCTGCTATTTATACGACAGTGGCGCTTTGCAATCCATCGAAACGTTTGTGTTACAGGGTCAAGCGTAAAAAACCATGTGTGGCGTAAAACGAATATTTTCCGACGTCAACTTGCGCTGAATGCCACAACTGTAAGAAGTGCTGACCTTTTATTTGGTTTATTTTTATGACAAAGCAATGGAAGTGGACTCCAGTGAAGAACACATGTGAAAATACACAATAAGAAACATCTGGAGTTGGAACAGATTATTGTCAGAATGGACCGGGTAGACTGTTTACTATATAATCACGTCAAGAAGATACACAGTAAAAGTAAACGTTCATTTTAAAACAGATTATTTTAGTGCATTTGTGTTTTAAGTTGTATAATCATTCCACTCTCAAAAAAAAGTGTTATTGCTTTAAATAATAACTTAAAATAACATTCCATTCATGCAAACGTCCAACTGACACTATTATAAAACCACTGCTTGAATTAATTTCTAAGACCTGTCTTCACTGAGGAACCTGGCAAAACAAACACCTGTTGAAGAAAAAGCTGCAGACAACTCTCATCTTGGCATTGATGGTCCGAGTTGCCTTACAGACCACACGGCCTCGAGTCGGAGCAAGTCGATGGGCACCTTCCTAATCCTGCTGAACATAGCACCATCGTCATTATCTGTGGGCTCCTGGCAGTGACTGTAATTAGAATTGCCTTGCCTGATCTGAAACACAGATGGTAGTGATGAGCCTAAGCAAATACCACATGGGTTAATCTGTTGAGGCAGCGGCAGTAAACGAATCAGCGAAGAACTGAGGCTAAGGCTAAATGCCCAGTAAAAGGAGCCCAACCAAATTGTCTGCTGATACTTATTGTAAGTTCAAAATCTCATTGTGTCAGAGATGGACTATGTGGACTAGTAGATCATGGTGAAGATTCAGGTTTGTATATAACAGAACTACTAAAAGTCTGATCCCATCCAATCGTGTGTATTCAGCCTTAGCAAGACCACAGAAACACTCCTAGCAGCAAAAACAAAGCATCACAGTAATGCGATCTTAAAAACATTGCCAGAACCAGAGGAATAGTCTCTAAACCAGACCTAAAAAGACTTATCCATGCTTTTATCTCTAGCAGGTTAGACTATTGTAACGGCTTGCTCACTGGGCTTTCAAAACGGGCCTTAAGGCAGCTTCAGAACATCCGGAATGCTGCTGCTCGGGTTCTGACCAAAACCAGGAAATATGACCACATTATTCCAGTGCTCAAACCTCTGCACTGGCTTCCTTTCACTCAAAGAATAGACTTTAAAACAGCCTTGCTTGTGTACAAATCTCTTCTTGGTTTAGCCCCAAAGTACATATCTGACATGTTAGAGCCATATGAACCAGCCAGGACTCTGAGAACCTCAGGTAGTGGCCTCCTGCTGATGCCCAGAGTCAGGACCAAACAAGGAGAGGCTTCATTCCAGTTTTATGCTCCTAAAATCTGGAACAGTCTTCCTGAAGAGGTGAGACAGGTTTCAACTCTGCCGTTGTTTAAATCCAGGCTGAAAACAGCCTTATTTGACTTTACTTATAGCAACTGAGAATATTATTACTATTATTATTTTACTTTTTATTTTATTTTATTTCTTTTAAATTCAAAGTTGATTTTATTGTTACATTTTCTGCTCTTTTTTCCAATGTAAAGCACTTTGAATTGTCTTGTACACGAAAATGTGCAATACAAATAAACTTGCCTTACCTTGCAATTCGAAAAAATATTTTCATGTGAAACTCTTTCAAAAGTGATCCCTGAAGTTATGATTTCTCTGAGCAATATGATTGCCACGCATACCAAACAAATAGCCTAGTTGCAGATATACTATTTATTAGCACCTCTGAGTGTTTTTATTCCATTAAATCCGTGGCCACTGTAATTCTGTCCAACCCGTGTTTGTTAATTTAATATTTGATTGATTAAATAAATATTATTATATTGTAAACAGCTTTTATTGCTAAAAAAAAGCACTTACCTAATCCTACAGTTTTGTAACCACCACTTCAGGTGCTTTCGGATATAGTTTTATTTCTAAATCTAAAATACAATAAGTATTTCCTTTGAAGTTGAAATTATTTCTGGCTTCATGCAGCCCTTAGTCCGACACCCAATAAGGCTGCTCGCTCAAAAACATCTATGAAAGTTTCAAGGGGAAACTGTTTTTGTAGCACTTGCAGTGATGTATATGCCCTGACCCAGGGGTGCTCAGGGTGCTAGACACCTTTTATTAACTGAAATCAGCAGCAATATTTGGTGATTCCCCCTGGGTTTCCAGCCTGTAACCAGAACATATTTAAATCTAGTGTCAAAATCCTAGTGATTTCAAGATTTATATACTATAAACGTTTATTTTTTACATGTTTTCCAAGATATTTCATTTAAATTACAAACCAGAAAAGTGTAGTAGTTTTCCAGAGTTGGCTTTTGTGTTTCCTTTGACAAAAGCAACAGGTTTTATACACTTGAAGGAAGTCACTTTTGGCAGAGAAAAAAATATGTAAGCATAAATCTTTGCAAAGCACATCTTTCTGCAAAACGTATCTAAATCCATGTATCATTTTGGCTGACAATGGCACAATCCAAAAGAATTGTAGTTTCGTTTAGGTGGATATCCTTTGAACTTTATCCTACTGTGTGACTCAGCTATTTCTTTTCCCTCCTATAAACGTAATGAGGCTCAACATAATCGGTTTCTTCTTTGTGTCCTATCCTGGCGTTTAGGACATACCATTAAATGGAAAGGGAGATTATTCACAATGATCAGAAAAGTGATTAACTTGTTTGGGATGTTTCCTTTTTTTGTTCTTTGTACCAATTTGATGCAGGAAAAAAAAGAGGGGGTGGGATAAAAGAATAAGAACAAAGACAACTGTTGCTTTAAAACCATGCACAGTTTCACTCTGTGGTCATATATTACAGAAAATCCCTACTGCGGCTTTACACTGCGGGTGACCTACAGTCAACTTGCCATGTCAGCCCAGAAAGTCCGGCTGGGCTTACATCCTGCAGACGGGAGACTCCCAGAGAACATAGCAACAGAAACTCTCCTCCCATCGCCCCCCTCACTGGATGAGGCTGGAGGGATGCGGACTGTGCGCGCAGCGGGCCGTGCGCTCAGCTCCTGCATCAGAGAGAGAACTGGGGGTTGGCTCAACATATGGCTAATTTGACACTGTATAGTTTTTTCAGATCTCCGAACTCCTTCAGACTGGGGGGGGGGGTCACATGTTCTCAACAAAACAAACTCAAACCGCGCAGACGTCTGTTGGCACTTCCTGCGCTGTCCTGATTGACTCGTTGGCATCGCGCAGACTCCCTCATAACACCGTGTTGTAGCAGGTCTGCAGGCGCGTGATCACGCCCGCAGACGCCTGCTGCGTGATCACGGCTACCTGTTCGTCTCGGAGCGTCCGTTGCGTGCGTCGCGCAGCGGAGGCGCCGTGGTGCGGGTGACGCAAGGGGAACTATTAATATCTAGGGGACGGGATGTTCTCCTTTCTGCGCCGGGTCGTCTGAGGATAAACAGTCCTGTATAATCGGTGTCACTGTGGCGAGGCGGGGGCGTTCTTTTCTTTTCTTTTGTGTGTGCGTGTTGTTTTTCTTTCAGGGAGCCACTGTGGCCTCCCCCACTCACGCACGGTCAGGCGGGTTCATGCGCCGAGCTGCGGGGGTTGGGTGCGTGAAAGCCTCGCCCACTCGTGAACTCCGTGACACCAGCGCGCAAACGCTGGCCGAGGCCACGAAGGCAGGCGTGTGATGTCAGAGCACCTCCTGACTGTTTTGGTCTGTCGTTTCAACACCACTTATACCTTTCCTTACAAAGTCGTTAAATGGTCCCAGAGGTGATTGTCTGCAATGAGTTTCTTTCATTTAAAAAAATAAATAAAAATGAGAGCTTTGAAAAGTGATAAGTAAATTGCAAGCTTGAAAGTATGACTGAACAATGAACTGTTTGCTCCCTTCACAGAGTTCTGATGTTTTTTTTATGAAACGTCTTTTTTTACACATTAACACACATTGAAAAATAACCAAAGTTAAAAAACAAATGAAAAATTTCAAATGATGATTTTCAAAAAAAGCCATCCAAACCAAAATGGTACAATGAGGAGAGAAACCCCCCCAACAAACAATAACCCTATTGTTAATGCATGGTTTAACTTAAGAACTGCTAAATTACTCGACTAGATCCTGTCAGAAACGATTAAAACAAAGTCAATGGCATTGATTGCTGCAGTCTAGAAGAGGGGAAAAAGCTGCTTTTTTAGGATTATGTGACCCTTGTGAACCACAGCGAGAGCCATTGAAAACGAGGAACATTAAGGAACCACCCAGGAAGTGGCTGCTAAAATGACTCCAGGAGGGCATTAATGACTCCCACAAGGTAACAAAAGAACCCCGAACAAGATGTAAAGCACCAATTTCAACAATCGTCATGACTTTTTGGATGATATTCATTATATTGTGGCGGAAATCGACATAAAATTGCAGAAAAGCCCCAATTTATTGAGCCATGAGTTTTTGTTTTGAGAAGTAAATCCATGAAGGAGTATCTTCAGCTGTCGGGTTTGTTATCTTAAACTTCAACGCACTTAGATTAGGTAGGTAGATGTACTCAGGGTAAGATGTTTGAGCTCACACAAGCCGTGTATGTTAAAAAACACAAAACATGACTACATGACAACCACTCTGCAAAGAACAGAAGGCCCAAATTTCCTCAGAGCGGTGAAAACCACTCACTGCTGTCAGTACCACTGAATATGAGAGACAATAAAGGATTTTCCTGTTCTTTTCTAAAAAAATAAAAATAAAAAAAGTCCTAAAAAGCATATTATCAGTCCACGCTAAGATTTTAATGTTGAGTTTTGTCTGCTACAGCTACTCACCAAGTTGCACATAGTGCTGTGGGTATGTTTTTGCATACTCTGACAAAGAAAGAGAAAAAATCAATCAACTTCCTTAGATACAACCACAACAACCAAACAAAACAGAGCACAGTTTAACCCGTTAAAATACTCGTCATTGTGTACGTTTATGAATTGTGGACCTCCGTCTCTCTCTCTCTCTCTCTCTCTCTCTCTCTTTCACACACTCTCTTTATGGCTAACATAAATAGCAAATCGTTAAACTGTATGATATATCAAATATGTTGAAAACTCAAAGGAAGCTTACATGATTGTGTCACATTTCGTTTATTAATTCATAGTTATGTGGTGAAACACATCAGGAGTTACATCAGGGCTATAGATGGTAATCAGACAGAAAATAGGATATATTTAAATATAAATAACTTCACTGGATTAGAATTTACAATTTGAATTATTTTATCCATCCGTTATCCAACCTGCTTATTTGCATGTTTGGTCTAGATACGTTTTATTTTTGATGTGTTCCTCACATAAATAAATTAATCCGAGGGCCTGTATACCCGCCATCCATAATATTTTCTCTTACACATGTAAATTTGTGTGTGTCTGAGATTAGTTGGTTGTCCGTCACTCGTGTGCTGCATGTTTCACCTCCACGTGTTTTGATGAGGTTCTCCTTCAGTTTATGATGGCTTTCCTTTCTGTTCATGTTCGATCCCAGTGTGTTACATGTCATTTACACTAAGTGCTTCAACTGAATGGCCTGAGAAGAAAAAAAGATGGCCGTCCCTACTGCATCAACAATGTAAGCTAATGCAACCTCTGCAGATTGTCCAGGAGCACTGAGGGGCACTTTCCCCCCCTGCAACCAACCATTGCACTGACCCATGCAGATTGCTACCAACCAGCAAATGGGAGCACAAGAAACAAAACTGTGTCGCCCTCACTTTGCTCTTTTGAGTTGCATTGTGTGGAAGAGACAAAGCCCCCACGCTGTGGTGAGGATCAACAATGGTGGCAGCACCAAGTCATCGTGGCTCAACATCAGCCTGGGGTCAACTGACTGACGCAGTTATTGTGAACTCAGCTCAGTTACATACATGACGGTCGTCACTTTTGCGTCACGTGAGAAAATCAGTGTCTTTTTTTATAATGCGGGAAAATAGAACAGGGTCTGTCAGCAAGGACGGGCATCACTCTGTTCTTTGTGGCAGCAGTCGCATTGGTGGGGGATGTGGCAGGATTAACACAGTGGTAAGAAGGCAGCTTCTGTTATGTGGCTGACAATTGAGAGCTTGAAAAAGGCAACCAAAATAATCCTTTAAAATAAACATCTCCTATTTTTTCTCTCCTGCACATACAAACAAGACAAGATTTAGCCTAATTAAGAGAGCTGGCAGAAGACTTTGCACAGTTTATCACACAGACTACGTCTTCAGGAGAGTCAGAAGGAGGCGTGCCCTTCCCGCTCTTCAAAGATTGTGTGTGAATGACAAAAACAAGATAAATGACAAGGAAGTCCAGAGGCAGGATTTGTAATATTACACCAACGTTCAGTTACAGAGAAAATTTAGAAGAAACAAAGTCATTTCCAAAGTATGTGTTAGCTGCGTCATTTGATCTGTGTCAGCTTTTGCCTTCCTGTTCTTGTAAGTTCCCTCCACGAGATTTACCTGCTGCTTTTACTGAATAAAAAATGCTTTTCTGTTTTCTTTTCATTTCCTTGTAAGCTGACAAGGCCTCACACTTCAGCCACAGGACACCTTAAAATCTGCTGCACCCTATGCCAATTTAGATTCATAATTATTTTCATTTAAGAACAAAGTTTGTTTTTGATTTTTTAACCATTTATCTTCGAGTTTTTTTTATCCCCAACTCCCTGAGGTTTGAAGACCTCCATGCCATCACCCTAATCTTTTGCTGTCTCTAAGATTACAGCTAAAAAGTTTAAATTAATTTCAGTAAAAACAAATAAGATGGTAAAATAAAGCTCTTTATATGTGAATCTTTCAGTGCTATATATATTATCCAGCTAAACTGTATGACAAACATTCAGTTCTCCCTCTGCTGCTAAATCTTTGAGACAATCTGCCTGTTTACTTCTAACGGATCTTTCTTTGTGTGGCACCTGAAAAGTGAAATACAATGCCCAAAACGATATGAAAACAAAAAATGTCAAGAAGATGGAGCAGTATAAACTATTTTAGTTAAGACAACAACATACTCGTAACGTGTAGGTCAAACCACTGCTGAGGATCAGAATCAACTAAATGTAAGGGGCTTTTATCTAGTATTCTGTAGCTTAAAGCTGATCAGTCCTTAGCTCATAGATCCAGTTTAAGGTTATGGTAAATTAGGACTATCATACATTTTATACATAATAAATGACATTAAAATTATTTTTTAGATAATTAAAAATATTTTACTTCTTTCAAATGAATATTCAAAGCCTTAAAAACCAGGTATGTCCAAATGTAGTTGTTAAGGACCAGCATCTTGCATCTTTCTGTTCTTTGCCTGGTTCAACTCACCTGAATCAAGCTATGGTTTACTAGCAGGCCTGTGCTGCACTTTTGAGATGCTGTGGAGGATGATGGAAAATTTAAAAATTGGGTGCTCTAGAACAGATACACATCTAAAGCAGACAGGATAACGGCCGTCAAGGACTGGAGCTGGACACCCATGCTTTAAACGATCTGGTGAAAATCAGATGATGACACCAAGGGTTTATAAGCTCCTAATAGTTTTTATTTACAAGCTCTGATACAAACGGGTACACACTTAAAACACAGCATTTACTGGTGCGACAATGCAGAAACCACAATGAAATAGAAGAACAAGTCTGGTTGATCCTTGCTTACAATTTCTGGATGCCTGGAGCGCCAACAATCATATGTTCAAACAATCATATACAAACACCAGTGGAATTTCCAGTCGTCATCCGGTTTGGAAAGAGATCCTTTGTCCCCACAGATGAGCATATTTGGATGCAAAATCCGTGAATGCAACATAAAAAGTCAGATTAGAATTTATATTTGCACAAAACGTAAAATAACTTTTTTTTCTTCTTTTTTTTTTTTACGTTAAATAAATTATGAGAAGCTTGCAAGTTTGAGAACACCATCTGAACAGTGTGGGAGAAAAGTAAGGGTGTTTTGGGATGTTCTGCTCAATGAGTGCTTGGTGCATTTCACAAAATAAACCTCAAAGTTCAAAAATGATTTAGTGATCCTTCCACACCACCAATTAGCTGCAGTGTGGATTAGGAACAACAAATGTAACCTTTTCGAATCTGCTATCACAAAGTCCTAATGTCAGTGCTTTTAAAATATTGTTTATTGTTGAGAAAGAGCGAGGTGGCATTTAAAGCTCTACTCAGTTGCGCTTCTTACCCGATGAACACCCAAAACATCTGTGATGTAAGAACAGCAAAGCACCAAAAAAAAATTGTTCCGATAATCAGACATGTAACAAAAGGTGACTGCATTAAACTTTTTGTAATTCTGAAGTTAAATTGTCTGAGTAGGTGATCCCACTCGCTATAGCTCAACAGTAGCAAAATCCATATTACATGTATGGATTGATTGAAAGGCAAGTGCAAATATTGTATGTATGTGACGGTTTGCCTGCATCCAGAACTTTGATTAACATTTTTGTACATTTTTGTTTAGTCTGACTGCTTCCTTTTTAGTTTAATACTTCCATATCTACATGTATCTATTAACAAGCCTTTTTTAGGTTCAGGCAGTTATTGGGCAGTAGTTTTTAATACTTAACGTGTAAGGTTCACCAACCGAAGAAAAACTCAACAAACAAACCTTAAAATGTTTAAAAGAGTAGAATTACATCTAAAAAAGCTTTTATATAAACAAACTAGTGCTGGGTAATACCAGTGAATGGGATAGTGTTACAGTAAAAACCGAAATTCACCCAAACATGTTTGATGAAAAAAATATAAATTGGGGCCTGGACGAGAAAAGTTGGAAATGTTTTGTTTCTGCCTGACAAATAATTGAATTTCTCTATGTTCTTAATTTTGCCATCTCTTGGGGATCTCAGGACAGTTGAGTCTCGATAACAACCCAGAAACACTAGTAAATCCTGCTGAGCGGCAGGCGGTCTCGCATTGTCACATCAGCAGGTAGTTTGGACTTGTTTGCGTGTTTCAGCTGCACCTGACTGATTAATCAGACCTTGCTGCTTTCACAATGCGTACGAGGCCGATGTTCCTTTCGCTTCCCGGTCAAAGGAACAGGAACAATGTTTCACTCGCACTGTGAAACACAAACACCTGGGAGGGCGGTGGGGTGGGCGGCCGTAAGCCTTGTGTTTACTTACGTGTATTAAACGTACATGTTTAGACTTTTGCACTTGCGTGTCTTTTGTGTGACTAATCTTATTTTCTCTACAGGTGAAAATACATTCCTGTTTTGTCATCGTTAGTCATGACGCCCCTCTGCTGATCTCTGGTGTGTTATTGACTATGAGCAATCTTGAAGAAGCACAGCACAAAATAGAAGGGTATATTTTCATACCCTCACTCTTTTATGCTGAGCTCTACTCTCTAGTCAAGAAGCAACTTATTTTTGTCTGTGAGTCCTTTACTCGCTAACTTTTAAATGAAACTGTGATCAGATAAGAAAACATGACGTTACAAGAAGTACTGCATTTATAACTGCACAGCACTAAAGAACCAATTGCTTTATTACTTCTTCTGCTTTGATAAGTGAGCAAGTAAGCTTTAATACCCGAGATTTTAGAAAACAACGTTATTGACTTTATTCTTTATGATTTCTCTTTGGTTTAGTTTATGTTGTCAGACATGTTCTATTTTAGTGAATCATTAAATCTACAGGCCTGACAGCAATTACACTTTAATGTGGTCAATTGAAACATGCTTTTTGTTTTGTTTTGTTTTGATCATAGTACGCTGACCACGGACGAGCGTCTCTTTTAACGAAACTCTTGTATATCAGTTCACCATGTTTTCTGGTAGTTCTTCTAGGTTTCAATTGTTAATTTTAGTTTAATGGTTCCTTTTTTGGTTTGACTGGTTATTAAGCATGTAGCAAAACATAATCATGTTTTTCTTAATCCCGTAGTCCCTATTCTCTGTGTTACTTGTGGCGCATTCACACAGGATGAGCGAAGTCTGTGTTTTACTTGAATTTACTGACATTAAGGCCGGATATGATGTAAAAGCTGTCGTAACATCGTCTCCACCTGCTATGCATCTGTCATCATACACCACAACGTTTAAAGTAGTACTGGAAACCAGACAGCTGTCATTACTGCTCACGTTTCAGGAAGGCTTAGAGCTAATTAATATATCTCATAAATAGCTTGATCTTATCAAAAATGTTGCTAACTGCATGCTGCTACACAGGTCATCCACATCACTGTCCTGCCAAATTTTGCCCTTTAGGTGGATCTCTTTCTGTGGATGGATCTCCAGATAATTTGCCAAGAGACACTTAATGTTGAATTTAAAATGCCTTCAAAACTGCCGTTCGTAATCTCAACCGCAGCCTCCATCACACAACCCGAAAAAAACTAGAAAAAGACGCGCAATAGAAACAACAAACATTGCCCAATCACTTTACAAATCACAGACATGGCTGTCTGGAGACAGCCAATCACACAAGAGATCCAAACAACAGACAGCCAATCAAGTGCTGTTGGGCGGTCTTAACTCTGAGAAGCAGGTTTCACCTTGAGCGGTTGTTTTCCGCTTGGTCCTAGTGCTGACATTGTTTTTGGACAGTAAATAGTTGGGGACAAAATTGGACATTTGAAAGAGTGCAGGTCGATAACGATGCTCACTACATTTAAACATTTTTTTTCTCTCTTTCAGGTCGTCTAAGGAGCAACATTTTTATAAAACATACGAAGTCTCTCATTCATGTGTTCTATACCTATAGAAATTCAGCTGCATTTCTTCTGCATTTGACATATTTATGTTGTTTTAGGAATACTTGACAATTATCGCTCAAATTTCAGTTCAAATCATAATTTTCCACTTTGATGTTTTGTTTCTTTTGATTTGTTTTTTATTAACATAATTTGCGTGAAAAAAGGTTATAAGTTGAATCAATTCCATTGTTGTAATCAACCTGTTGAAACATATTTTTCTTTCTGAGTTTCACTTCCTTGCACGTTGCAAGGATTCACAAACAACAACGGCATAGAATTGCTTTAAAGTTTGGTCTCAGAGTTCAGCATTTTCCACCGCTCATCACTACCTTCTGCAAAAGAAGAAAAACCTCATTTAAACTCATTTGTGTTTGTGGCTTTTATAGTTATTTCCTCCGTTGGAGGAGGGGATCTTCTTTTTGTTCAGCCACCGGAGCTTTGACACCACAGCCCAGGCAGACTGACTGTTACAGTGGTCAGGGTGCCCTGTGTTCACACAGAGGATCTTTTCCACTGCAAACACAAGTGGAGAGGCCAATCAAATGGCTGTTCCTCCCTGAGAACATTATGTCAGTGCCAGACAGTGTGTTGTTTGGACACTGCGCGCTGGGGGTTGGTGCAAGGATTTGGGAACATACAAAAGCTCTCTTGAATCATCACAATGCTCCGGCTACACAGACAGATAAACTGAGTTTAAAGATCACTTTTAAAGCTGCTCTTGACTTCCGTGCGAACAAGTTGTATACTGCGCTCTTCTCTGTGTCTCTTGCTCGGCCGTCTTGCACTTGACGCCCAATGGGAGTTGATAAACACTCATAGTTTCTGCACAGCTATGGGAAACAACTCTGTAAAAGAGGAACTATACCCTCTTGCTGTACTTGTTAGAAAAGAGTGCTAGAGCATCACATGAAACACAAGAACGTCACCGCTTTTTTCTTGTGGTGAAAGAATATGTAAAATAATACAGCCAGATGGCCCTCTGAATGCCACATTGCTTTCCTCACACTGACCACTAGGAGCATTACTATGTAGGCCTTCTGTGCACAATACAAAAAATGTGCATTCATCCTCTCATGAGGATTTCAGCAGCTGAAGAAAAGTAAGCCTTAACTTTTTTTTGTTTTTGTTTTTTAGAAAGCATGAGTTAATTCCTCTTTATAATTTTAAGTTTGGCTTTGTTGGTCATGACATTAGAAATAGCAATGGTGAAATTAGCAGATTTGGCCATGCTCTGGGAAACGTTTTAATCTAATTTACTTGTGTTCGAAAGGAATTAACATGGATATACAAGTATAAGATTAAGCAATAATGTTGACTGAGAAATTATGTCTTTTGTTCCTTAAACTAGTTTGACAATAATAGCACGCTGTAGTTTACTATGTAAATATCATAAAAGGTGAAATGCATCAGAGAGACGCCTTGTTTTACCAAATACCAAATACCTCCATCACCTTAGTAATAACCTAGCAGTTAGAAAGCCAAACTGTAGCACTGCTATGTAGCTTTCCTCTTTTCTTCCAGTACTGGTGTGTCATGAAGTTTAGGCTTCTGACGCACATAAACAGAGATAAAAATAATATGAATTATACCTTTATTGTCATTACACATCAGGAGAACAGATATAAAGGATTTTATTGAAGGGGAGTGAAGGGAGATCCTGCAACGGGAGGCAACGGGACACAGCGGAGACGGTGATGATCGGCAGTTCAACAAGGACAGTGGGACAGCGGGGAACGGCAGGAGACTCTGAGCGTACGACGACGTCGGAGACCGTAGACCGCTGAGGTGGAGGACAGGACCAGTGAGTAGTTGTGAGGTTTGTGAGAGCATTAAATTGGACTGTTCTTACTTGAGGTGGATGGATGTTTATGCCAGAGGGGAAGGTGAGAGGTGAGTTCCAATTCAGCGGTGGAGAGTGGAGAAGTTGTCCAGGGGAGCGTGCACGGTAGGTGGAGTGATGCTGGAGCGGGCAGATCGAGCCAAGCCAAGAGGAGCGGGGAGACCAGATGGATGAGGTGAACCGGAGAGAGATCTGAGAGGATGGAGCTCTGGAGATGACGGGAACCTGAGGTGAGTACAGCGGTTTGTTAGGAGCGTGGGAAAAAACAGCAACAAAGTAACAAAGAAAGATTGTAACACTGGAGAAACAACTGGACCCTAAACTGGAAACGAGAGAACTACAAAAACACACGAGATGTGGAAAATGGCGCTGAGATAAGGATTAGCAAGAGTTACAAACACTCAGGCGTCGAGTAGCTGGTCCACCACTCCTCTTATACTGGCCCAGCTCATCAACGCCAACAGGGTGCACCTGGGGTGGCAAACGCTCCAGCAGAGGACGAGCACGGGTGACCCCCTGTGGACAACTGGAGAAGTGCTGAAAGTAACTCACTCTGACAGTACATTCCCTCAAGGACCGCCACCCGGCGGTCCAGAAGACGAGGAAGAGGCCTCAAAATCATCTATAAAGCTGGGGTCGAGGCTGAAGGATCGGGGAACCCAGCTACGCTCCTCGGGACCATAACCCTCCCAATCAACGAGGTATTGGTAACCTCGACCTCGTCAACGGGCAGCCACGATCCTCCGGACATCGTAAGCTGGGTGTCCATCAATGATACGGGGGGGTGGAGGGGCATCGGCTGGAGGGCACAAAGTACTTGTTCGGACAGGCTTGATCTGGGAAACGTGGAAGGTGGGATGGACTCTGAGAGACGAGGGAAGGCTTAGGTGAGGATGAAACGTGGTGAGAGTTTCCGGAAGACAGATTTGAGGGGGATATCTCAGGATGAAAGCCAAAACTTCTGACCAGGAGAGTAAGTGGGAGCTGGTGTACGTCTCCGGTCAGCGTATTTCTTATGGAGAGCAGAAGATCGTTGGAGGGCTGCGATGGTATTTCTCCAGACACTGCGGATGCGGCGGATGTGATGGTGGACAGAGGACACCGAGATATCCCTTTCGTCGGACGGAAACAGTGGTGGCTGGTACCCTACGTAAAGAGATCTCAAACGGAGACAAACCGAGTGGTCGCAGAGACGTGAGCTTTGTGGACGTACTCAATCCAGGGGAGGTGCAGGTTCCAGTCGGATTGGTGGGTGCCTCGATCTCCTGGTCAAGTCGCTCTGTCTGACCGTTGGACTGGGGATGATAACCAGATGTGAGGCTGGACTTGGCCCCCAGTGCTGAACAGATATGTTTCCAGACCTGAGAAGCGAACTGGGCGCCACGGTCAGACAGGATATCGAAGGGTATGCCGTGAAGCCGGAAAACATGCTTTACCAAGAGTCGGGGAGTCTGGAGAGCGGATGGTAACTTGCGTAATGGGACCAGGTGGCAGGCTTTAGAGAAACGGTTGATTATGGTGAGGATAGTAGTCATACCTTGAGCGGGTGGAAGACCGGTGATGAAGTCAGCTGCTACATGGGACCAGGGACGCTTGGGGATCTTGAGTGGTTGTAGGAGGCCGGAAGGAGGTCTGTTGCTAGTTTTATTTCTGGAGCAGATGGAACAGGCTTGTACATATTCATTAACATCTTTGTGGAGATTGGGCCACCAGAATTGGCGAGAAATAAGGGCTATGGTCCAACTGGAACCAGGGTGACAAGAAAAACGGGATGCGTGAAACCAGTGAATAACATGAGAGCGAACTGTGGAAGGTACATACTTGGTTCTCTGAGGAGGGGTCCGAGGATCAGGTTCTTGAAGTACTGTAGAGCGTTTTTCCTTAACGATGCCCTCGATCTCCCAGGATACCGAGCCAACCACGCAGTCGGGGGAAATGATAGGAGCTGGGTCGGAGAAGATTTCGTCCAGGGAGAATTGACGGGACAGGGCATCTGGTTTTAGATTCTTGGAGCCGGGCCTGCAAGAGATGGAAAGGTTGAATTGTGAAAAGAAAAGGGACCAGCGAGACTGTCGGGGATTGAGACGTTTAGCAGACTTTATGTATTCCAAGTTGCGATTGTCGGTCCAAACCAGCACAGGATAGTTGGCACCCTCCAGCCAATGACGCCACTCTTCGAGCGCTAGCTTGATGGCTAGCAGTTCCCGGTCCCCCACGTCGTAGTTCCGCGCGGCCGGTGAAAGATGTCGAGAGAAAAAGCCGCATGGATGGAGTTTGCTGTCCTCCTCCGATCTCTGGGAGAGGATGGCTCCTACTCCCAGGTCGGAGGCGTCGACTTTTAAGGTGAATTAGCGGGATGGATCTGATTGGACTAGAACTGGTGCTTGAGAGAAGAGGGTCTTGAGGTCTTGAAAGGCTTTGTCAGCTTCGGGAGTCCAGATGAATGTTTTCTTTGTGGAGGTTAAGGCTGTGAGAGGGGAAACGGTCTGACTATAGTTCTTCATGAAGCGGCGATAGAAGTTGGCAAATCCTAGGAAGCGTTGTAGTTGTCGTCTTGTGTCAGGTGTGGGCCATTCGGTCACTGTGAGAACCTTAGCGGGGTCTGCTCGGAGCTGCCCACCCTCGAAGATGTAACAAAGAAAGGTTATGAACAATCTGTGGAACTCACATTTCTCAGCCTTGAAGTATAGACGGTTCTGGAGGAGACGTTGGAGCACTTGTCGGACGTGGGATCTGTGTTGAGAGAGGTCTTTGGAGAAGATGAGGATGTCGTCTAAGTAAACAAAAACAAAAATATTAAGGAAATCACGGAGAACGTCGTTGATGAGAGCTTGAAACATGGACGGAGCATTGCATAAACCGAAAAGCATGACTGAGTACTCAAAATGACCAAAGGGAGTTTTGAAAGCTGTTTTCCATTCATCCCCCCTGGTGTATCCGGACAAGATGGTAGGCCTTGCGAAGATCCAATTTTGTGAAAATGGTGGCCGTGTGAAGGGACTCGAAGGCGGAGGTGATGAGGGGTAAAGGATACTTATTTTTAACAGTGATGTTATTTCAACCTCTGTAGTCAATGCAGGGTCGGAGCGAACCATACTTTATGGTAACAAAGAAGAAGCCTGCCCTGAGGGGGGAAGATGAGGACCTGATTATACCAGCGGCAAGGGACTCACTGATATAGGTCTCCATCGATTCCCGTTCCTTATGGGAGATGTTAAAGAGACGGCTTGCAGGTAGAGGAGCTCCGGGCAACAGGTCAATGGCGCAGTCATATGGTCTGTGTGGAGGTAGAGAGCAGGCCTTACTTTTATTGAAGACCTGCTTAAGGTCCAAGTATTCCTCGGATATGTTGCTGAGATCCTGGGAATCGATGGAGATGTCCTCCTAGGGCGGGCTAGGAGGAACGGCGGCCTGGAGACAGGAGGAGAGGCAGTTAGTGGACCAGGAGGAAATGGAGCAGGCAGACCAGTTTATGGTGGGATTATGGGAGTGAAGCCAGTCGAAACCTAAAATAATATGGGGTTGAGAGGAGGAGAAAACAAAAAATGAACGAAGCTCTTTATGATTACCAGAGAGAACTAGCTCCAGAGGATTAGTGATGTGAGTTATCTGGGGTAGGGACCCACCATCAAGAGTCGAGACTTGGAGAGGGGTTTTTAAAGGGGAAGTGGCTAACTGTAACTGCTCGACAAGTGCTTGGGCTATGAGGGATTGTTCGCAACCTGATTCAACCAGAACGGAAAGATTGAATGATTTCTGGTTATGAATGATGGTGGCAGGAAGGAGAAGACGAGACTGACTAGGTCGGGTGTTATGGTCCGCCTGTTGCCTAGTGTTTACAGGCGGACCCTCTCTGGGAGCTTCTCCTTCCTGAGGCTGGGACAGCTGGCCATGAAATGACCTGGAGTTCCACAGTATAGACACTCTTTAAACTGCATCCTCCGTTGCCGTTCCTCCGGAGACAATCTGGTTCATCCGACCTGCATGGGTTCAGGTCCCGGGGGCGACGATCAGCGGGGGTCAGGAGCAGCTCTGGAATAGGCTTCAACAGGCAGGGACGGAGGCGATTGCGGAGGCCTGGATGACAGAAATTCTACGGTTAGCCCTTAAACGGTCTCTCTCTCTCAGATGGCCGTCTACTCGGGCAGCCAGAGCTATGAACACGTCTACCGTGGGAGGCTCATCAAATAGGGCTAGTTCGTACTGCAACCGCTCGTTTAAAGCAAAGAAAAATTTGCTCTTGAATACACGAGGGTCCCAATCTAACCGAGCTGCCAGAGTTCTGAACTCTATGGCAAACTCGGCGACCGTCCTAGAGCCTTGTTTTAATTTCTGTATCTTCTGTATCTTCCAGGAAACGGTTAAATAATTGGACTCATGGCCAAAAACCACCATAAATGTTGCTTAAAGTCCTGGAACGACAAACTGAACTCAGGGTAGCGGTGAAAACGCGACTCAGCCCATTTCAGTGCTGTACCGGACAACTGACCGATAACAAACACTATCTTGGCGTCATCATTGCGAAAAGAGTGCGGGGAGTGGGCAAAAACCAACGAACACTGCATCATAAAACCCTCACAGCCGCCAACCTCGCCCGAATACCTTTCCTGAACGGGAAGTGGAACCCCTCGGGAAACCGGAACCGGAAGTTGTCGATGCGGAAGTGGCGGAGACGGAGGGAATGAAGCGGTAACGTCCTCGTACGGTGGGGGAACCAAGTCGGAGGATTTGAGGACAAGATTCTGAAGGAGGTGAGTTATTTGATCCAGAGTTTGATTAGTGCTGGCTTGCTGTTCGGTTAGTGAACGGAGGACGGGCTCGTGAGAGTGGAGCATGGCTGATTTGTCGGTGACAATCCTCCTGAGAGCCTCATGTGGGTCTGCTTGGCCTGAGTGTTCTGTCATGAAGTTTAGGCTTCTGACCCACATAAACAGAGGACTCTCAGGAGAACAGTTATAAAGAATTTTATTGAAGGGGAGTGAAGGGAGATCCGGCAATGGGACACAGCGGTGACTGTGATGATCGGCAGGTCAACAAGGACAGTGGGACAGCGGGGAACAGCAAGAGACTCTGAGCGTACGACGACGTGGGAGACCGATGAGGTGTAGGACAGGACAGGTGAGTAATTGTGAGGTTTGTGAGAGGATTAAATTGGAATGATCTTACTTGTGGTTGATGGATGTTTACGCCAGGGGGGAAGGTGAGAGGTGAGTTACAATTCAGCGGTGAAGAGTGGAGAAGTTGTTCAGGGGAGCGTGCAGATGGAGTGATGTTGGAGCGGGCAGATCAAGCCAAGCCAAGAGGAGCGGGGAGACCAGATGGATGCGGTGAACAGGAGAGAGATTTGAGAGGATGGAGCTCTGGAAATGACAGAAACCTGAGGTGAGTACAGTGGTTTGTTAGGAGCGTGAGAAAAAGTAGCAACAAAGTAACAAAGAAAGATCATAACCCTGAAGAAACAACTGGAGACTAAAATGGAAACGAGAGAACTACAAAAACACACGAGATCTAGAAATTGGCGCTGAGATAAGGATTACCAGGAGTAACAAACACTCAGGCGTTGAGTAGTTGGTCCACCACTCCTCGTATATTGGCCCAGCTCATCAACGCCAACAGGGTGCACCTGGGGTGGCAAACGCTCCAGCAGAGGACGAGCACGGGTGACCCCCTGTGGACAACTGGAGAAGTGCTGAAAGGAACTCACTCTGACATGGTGTCACTTGTCTCTTGCTGGAGGATATACTGAGGAAGACTGTGTTTGCGGTTCCTGGCAGGAGTTATTTTGGCTGAGACGAATGAGCTGTTCTGAGCAGGGGTTTGAATCAAATTGCTGGTTTGCTGAATTGCATCCATGCTTTCCCAAAAAACTGCACAAAACATTCATTTAAAGGGTCATTACACACTAAAATGTGACAAAGGACTGAGACTTCAGAAGGCTATTGTAGATTCAACAACATATAAACCCACTGGCCACTTTATTATGTGTGTCAGTTTAACTCTATCATTTATTTGAACATAAAGAGAAAGCAAAGATTAAATAAACTATTTTTAAACGACGTTAAACATGGATCAGATCTATCTTGTCTTGTATCAACAGATGAGTTTGTGTCCTGTTGGTTTATTGTTGTGAGAGGAAAGTTTCTTAGCCCACTTTGGACCAAATTAACTGAGTATTGCTGTTGGCTATGTCCATCCCTTTATGGCCACATTGAGGTTCACACAACTCAAATCTTCACAAACTGGCATCTTAACACTGATAATGGGTTCACTGTATTGCATTGACCTTTATGATCACCAGATATTATAACCAAAAATTGAGATATTCTAAACCTGGAGATTTGTATTTAATTTGTGCCATTAAAATAACCTGCAGCAACTTTGTGATGTTATTTTGATAATCTCCATATTTCCAAATCATTATAAATCTACTCCACAAAGAACAAAGACATTTGTTAGGATAGAGGGATGATTAAATTCAGTTTCTGGTTATTATATGTTGTATGTTATGAATCGACTTATCTAAGTTATTAACAAATGTACTTAGGATATTGTTGTCCCTGTTGAAAAGTGTGTAGACTAAAACAGCCATATTAAATCGTTTGAAAAAATATAGGTTTCATAAACGATTGTTTCTGGATGCAGCTGCAGTTTGCATTTAATCATCACAGACGTAAATATTTTTAACTCTTGGTTTTAAATTATTAATTAAAATCTTTCCCTTTTCATGGAAAAGTTGTCATAGAAAAACAGGAGTAAGTTTGGTGAGATGTTAATGAACATGTTTGATTTTGTCATCATGACATCAATCTTCTGGCATTTGGCAGGCCTTTTTAACGAACTCGTCCCAACGGATAATTTGTTGAATTCAAGTTAAAATTTCCTGAATTTCTGGACCAAAAAAAATAACTTTTGACTTTGGGGAGACCATTAAAAATGCCCAACGTTAGTTTCCTTTTTCCAATTAATTATCCATTTTGATCGCCGTAATAAAACACCCACACCAAGTTCTAATTAACTTAATATAGATTACTGTAGAGTTGATAAATGTTAAGATTGTTGGCTTTCTCATTTCTACATTTATCTGTACACTCCAGAGCTAAGAAGCGACCCAGGTCCCCAGCATTAAAGATTTCAGAATATGCAACTATTTAGGATTTAAAAGACTTCCCCAATTTGCACAACTCTGCATTTCCTCTTCTTTAGTCTTGACTGACACACTTATTCTGAGTAGTGGTCTGTCCAATATTCTGTATTCAATCGTGATTCCTCATTAGAGAACATCGGGAATTGGCTTTTTTTCAAGGTGGAAGACATTCTTCAGCCTTCTGAGTTACTTATTAAAGGATTTGTGTGAATGAATGTATAATTTTGAAGCCATTTGTATAATATGACAAAACTGAACTTCTCCAAAAAATCCTTGTTTTAACTCTTACAGCAGTTGTTTATTGCCTGATGATTCCACCCTGGAAAAAGGAGCACAAACTAAACTATCAGAAAAGGTCACATTACTATGACCTTAATTCCCAGTATGAGTGTATTTAAACTTCTTGCCACACCCATAAGTATGCTCGTTTGTTCAGTCTAGAATGTAATTAATCTCATTTGAGATCCTGTGGTTGAGTATTATTCTCTCTCTGAGGATTCTCAGCAAAAATTCACCAATACTTTGGCAACAGCAAATGTTTCAGCTCTCTGCTGGTATGTATCCCTATGAGTGCTAAGTTTGTGCTATGCTTTAATTCTTTATTACATTATACTTTTATAACATGGAGGAAGTTATGCTAACTCGGTAACAAGAAAAACTAATCTGTGTCTATCCAAAATCACAACCTTATTTTGTTATGGATTAAACAATGTCCACAACTTTTGATGTTATAATATTATTTATTGGTAAATGAATGGCTCCCATCCCACTTCCAGCTGATCATATACAGATGTTTTCGTTAAAATTTATAGGGATATGGATGTGGTCTTATGTGCTGGGGACTGCAAGTGTACTGAAAGATCTTTACTTACTTCTATTTAAACCTTAAAATGTTAAAAAATCATGTGACATAAAAGCTTGTAATTCATCTGTCCCTAATTATCTTGTCAGATGCATGGTAGTGCAGCCTTCCTTATTCTGTCTTTCTTTCTGTCCAAAGAGGGGGTCCTTACTCCCTTTATTTAGATGATCAACATTGCTAAGGAAACAGCCACACAAAGCGTTTGTTCACATTTGTTTATCCATCAGAAACTGGAAACTGTTCTTTTTTTATTGCATTCTCATGTTTTACATGTTGATCAGACAAATCAAATTAGATATTTTCCAGGCAACTCTATACTGCGCCTACACCATGAAACTAATATTGCTGTAATTTTAACCCCATGAAAACATGCCTACTAAAATCACATTATACATCTGCCAATCTAAAATCTCCCAGTCAAAAAAAACAACTGTAACTTGAAATGGTCTTTTTGTACTGGTAATAGCAACATCCCAGCCCACAGGTTCATGGGGGACCACTTTGGATAGGACCAGATTTTGTTTTTTTCTGGCCTGGTTGGGTATCAAGTGGACCAAGCTTGGTTATTGAAGCTATATGACCTAACCTGGATTGGACATTAAGTAAAAATAGGTTGATTTGTTGAGCCTCAAGAATTAAGATATTTCAAAGACGTTTAGCGTACAGACAGCGTTATAAAAACAAGGAGCACACCAAAAATATCTAGGATAAAGTTGTGACCTTATAGAACACTATTAAGGCTATCATCTGAAGGACATCTTTAGAGATCGAGTTCACTAAAATAAGGTGAGCATTAACCAGTGAGCTGTAAAATTGGCTCTTAACAGTTTAGCACAAACTGTGTAGAGAAAACAGCAAACACAGGCAACCTGTTTCTGCCCAGGACTATAATAAAGAACAAGCTGCAATGACGGTATGGTTTCTTTGTTATTACAACCTTAGAAGGGAGAACAATTTTCTATGTTTTTGCAGGGTGTTTAAAGGCCTTTACACTACACATTGTCTTAAAAGAAACAACGCCCACAGTGACACATGTTGGTGGCAGCATCATGATATGGGGAATGTGTAATTACACCACATAAGTCTTTGGGGTTAAAAATATTACTGAAATAGAAAAATGAATAAAAATGAAACATCTCTACATATCTATTCTATCCTTTGGAGATGATATCGGAACTCTTGTTATTATCCAGTACTAGACTTCTGTAAAGAGTTCACGCCTGAAAAGGTAGGTACCAAAAAACATATGTCCTCTACAGAGGACAAACATGAACTGCTGGATCTCAGGAGGTTTATCAGAGGTGTCAAACACTGCAACATTTGTACAACACACCTGAATCCAAAATTAAATAAATTACCTCTTCATGCACTCAATGCGTATAGACTAGTCTCAATTAGTGAATAATGTGATTCAGAAGTGTTGTAAGAGAGACACATATAAAGGCTTCTCTCAGTGATGTGTTCATACATTTGCTCTTTGTGTCATTTATGCACAGTTTGGTGCATCTCTGTGTCAACTCTGTGAAGTTGGTGGTGGCAACCTGACACGGGGGTGTGAATACTTTTACAAACACAGTAAACCTGACTCGCTAACTTTTTAATTTGTCAGGTCTGTGCTTTTATAGAGATTCATTAATATCAAATCAAAATATTTGACCTTGCACAAAGAGGTCAGGTGGTGCAAAACATAAATCCAAATCTCCCTCCTCAGCTCATAAAAAAATAATAATGAATGCATGAAAAATAACGCGTTTCTCCTCCAAACGCATGGAAACAAAGCGGCTGAAACTTTCTAGTAACTCGTCTGGCTCAGAGCACTTGGGGACAAACTGTACCCAATGAATGAGCCACACCTCTGACGATGCCGGCCGGATCGTCACGCCCCCCGCATGGATACAGCGCGCGAGGCAGCCGGCGCTCAGGAGACGCGCACGCGGTGCTGGGAGACTGACTGCAGCCGCAATGGCAGTCAACGCGTCCAAGTTTCAGGAGTTCCTGCTGCACTAAACAAAGACTCCGCTCTCGGTTGTCAGTTTTCTCTCTCTCTCTCCCTCTCTCTTTTTTCTGTTTGAGAGAGAGAGAGATCATCTCTGCCCTTTTTTTGTGTGTTTTAGTGCGAGGCGTTTCTCGCACAGGATGTTGATGATTTTGGAAAGATCATAAAGTCAGTTCTCTCTGATGAGAACGACCTCCACCTCACCGCGACTACACAAAAGGAAGCAGGGTGCAAGTACTTTCCTTCACAAGCTGCAACACGAGGATTGATTTCACTATTATTATTATTATTATTATTTTCATTATTATTACTATTATTTAAATGTCATTAAGAAGCAGAGGCGTCTGTTTCAAAGACAGGATGGATCACTTTGCAGCAGAGTGCCTTGTTTCAATGTCCAGCCGCGCAGTTGTTCACCCCCCAAAGGGCAACAGGGAGATAAAACCGGAGATCCCGACCTGTTCCAGGACAGGGGAGGAAATCAAGGAGCCCCTGGTGAAGGACAACTCCTCGCTTTTCGTGGTGGCGAGGATCCTGGCGGATTTTAACCAGCAGACGCCCAGCGGAGCTCCCGAGCAGGCAAGGATGAAGGAGGAGAACCCGGCGAACCTGAGAGAGGATGGGAACGCTGCCACACCTACCGCCACCTCCGATCCTGCGCTCAGACAAAGAGGCAAGAGATCGAGAGGTCGGCCGGAGCCGGATGCGCCTCAGAAAAAGCACAAATGCAACTATTCTGGCTGTGAAAAAGTTTATGGCAAATCTTCCCACCTCAAAGCCCACCAAAGGACACACACAGGTCAGTGTGATCGGATGCAGGTGTTTAAATGCTGCTTATCATGTTCCTATATAGGCTATGCTGTCTGATCTATATAAGATGTAAATAAAAAACTGCAGGCAAAATTCAAGAATCCAGGTAGAACAAATAGAAGGGAGACGTTTGTTGTTGTTGTTGTTGTTTTTTGATCCAATGGCACCAAAAATAATAACCCAACAACGCTCTGAGTTACATAAACTTTATGATGTCCTTTAAATTTCTGGGAAGAGAGGCTTGAAAACACTGCCACTCCCACTCAAGTCTTTGAGCACCCCCCCCACTCCTCCTCCTCCCCCCAGCCAAACGCACGCACATCCACCCACCGCATTGGACAGTATGTTCAAACTGAAACTGCGGTGTACATGCAGAACTACGTTAAGTCACGTATCCTGAAGCAGATTTTGTTCCCTTTGAGAGGAAAGAAGAACAAAAAAAAATAATCATAATGGAGTTTTCATCAAACCAGCATGAGTGTAAGAAATAGAAAAAGAAAAAGAAAAACACGCACCACATGCAGCCAATAGGCGCAGAATCAGCCAAGTGTGCATGGGCATGCAGGAAGTCTGCAAAATCAGTCAAGAAAAATGAAAAAAAGTCCAAAAAATGCGCTGCAAATCAACAGCGTGTCGCATCTCACCTTTCCACCCCCCCAGGAAAATGACCATACCTCCATATATACATATATATATATTTATTTTTCTTTTTTTTCTTTGCATTGTGTAGAACAATTCTGGGGTAGATACAGATCGCCCGAGATTGGGGGGCAGATAGGAGCCTCCTGCCCACAGCTCTTTGTTATGATGTGCCACACCCCCGCTAGACAGGCTTGCCAGCTGATCTGGCCAGCAACAGACTCAGCTAGCTGAGCCTCGACGGAGGAGTCTCACCGTCCCCTCGTGATGTGAGCGCCCGAAGCTCACGCCTCGTCTTTTTTCCCCCCCACTGCTTATCTCCACGCACGCACGCCACATGTATCACCTTGACAGGTCTGAGCGGAAAATAAAAAAAAAGATCTTTCTCTGGATCGCGGGGTAAAAAAAACAAAAAAAAAAAAACACCTTGCGTGACCCACATTTGAGTCAGTTGCTGCAGAAACGTGCAAGCAGCTCTGAAGAGACGCAACATATAGGGCAAGCCCATCTTTAAGGCGTTTCTGCAACCCCATAGCAACAAAAACCACGGTTTTGTTACACCTGTTTGCCTGAATCCCTGTTGCAACCATTCCTGCTATACCTGTATATAACTATAACTACATAGCTAACTATAACTATAACTAATGAGATATGAGACACTGATGCATTATCAGGTCTTACTTATTTCTGCCATAAACAAACACAGACCTAACAGTCAAGCAAGTTCACAAACAAATATTAATTTGATGCATGAATACTTTATATCTAACCATATGCAGCTGAGCAATAATTACCAATGAAACCAAACATTACATGACTAAATCTGCAGGTCCATTTTTAGGAGCTATAAAGTTTTCTTTCAGCTCGACAGAAACCTTATGGACCCCCTAAAAAACACAATGTTGGGAAAAATAATGGGATTCACCTTTTGTCTTTTCTCAATCTTAAACTCCTATGCACTTCTCCTGCCTTATTTGTGTCACTTTGTATCTAGAAATATCATCATTTCATAACAACTGCACAAAGAAGCATTAGACACATTAAGAGACCAGATGCGTGAGGATCTTGTCTGTGGCTGCTTCAGTCATTTGCTATTGATTGGAGTCAACTTTTACTGTTGCTCCAGTAAAATCCCCCAGCCAGCTCTTAAATCACCATTTGTTGAGTAAAAAACTAAAGTAGACAGATGTGGTTCATAATTACTACTACGAGGATGTTCTACTGTAATTACTGTATTGTCTAGTTGTAATGCAGCGTCACCACAGCCCTTTATTCTTCTTCCATATGAGGCCTTTTTCTTTTGTTCGTCCTGTTGCTCGGCCTGCGCTCTTTAATTTCTTTTAATAAGGACGGTTCGGGTTGATTTTATTTGTAAGTTGCAGAAAGTCAAAATGCTGCTGCGATGTCTCAATGAAAGCTGCTGCCCGGCTTCCACTAGTTGGTCTCCCCCCCTCCATATGCTCACACCATGTGGGTTTAGTGCAAATTTATTGCTCTGTGCTGGCCCTGCCCTCCTTTCTGTGCCTAATAAGTATTTCCTTTCGCCTGCCTCTCTGTTTGGACATGCTCCGACGTCTGGCTTCCACCACTGGGCAGTGTCCTATAAATTTTGGTAATAATGACCCTCTCTTCCCGTTTTTCTGGGCAGGCCCAAAATGTGGGTCATCTGAGTTTAGCAGGGCTGCCCCAGCCAATCTTAGCATGTTTTCAAGGAGTCAGACTCAGTCAGGGTACTTCCTTTCAGCCCCTACTAGCAGAATCACGAGTGAATGGATCCCAGCCTAGTCATGTCCAGCCAAGTGCTGCTTTGTTATTGAAGGAGAAACACTACAGACAACAAAGAGCCATGGACAAGATGTTCCCTCAGGATTCTGAAAGGAGCAGAGTCATATTTTGTCTTTCTTAGTAAATGTTTATGACTAATGAAAAATCTAGCCATATCCATGTTCCATTTATATTTTTTAGCAAATACCTTAACATATTTGTTGCCGCTAATTTGTTTCAGCCTCTTACTTAAATGACACTAAACCTTATTTTTGATTCTGTATTTTTTAAACTGTACATATAAATCTATTTTTGGGTTTGTTAATTGTAATCTTGGACTCCACCTTTGAATGTTAAACCAATTGCTGGTTGAGGGGACCCCCATTGGAGGTAAATAGGTTTCATTTTACATTTCCTTTTGTTCACGATGGGTTCAACGGGGGCATCCTGGGTGTAGCACACACAGGAGTACACACTGAATTTAAATCACTCATTATACTACATAGAGTTTGATGCTTAGGAATCCACAGCAGTTTTGGGGTCTAAGGTTACCAGACAGCTTTTGTTTGGTATCCTTATGTTGGAGGTGGAGCCATTTATTTGACGTGGAGATCCAGTAAAATGTAAAAAAAAAAAGAGAGAAACAAATATATATATATATATATATTAGCTAAAGAATGGTCCAGATAAAAAAAAAGAGTTTTAAGTCTTTGTTTTAATGCTTTAGACACATCCATTGTACTCCTATGATCTTTGGGTAAAGTCTCATTAATATCCCGCAATCATGTCATGCACACTGCCATCTCCAGAAAATTTATGGCCCCTCACTTTTCTTCCAGCCAAGCCCCCCCACAACCATCTCTTACAAAAGCCCATGCAGTCAGGGTACAATACACAATTGAAACCTGCTGGTCACACAGAAGTGACCAGAGTGGATACGTCTAAACAACAAAGAGTCTAACGATAAATTTTACAGTCGGTTTAATGTTTTTGTCTTAATCTCCTTTGTGATTTGCTTTGGTGCTGCTATTACTGTGAGATTGCTGTAAAATCCTTTACTGTCCTAAACAATAAGTAGTACCACCTGGAAGCAAGGCTACAGCCATGGAAAACCTGGCTCTTCCAATGTGCTACCTATTTTCACTCAAATAACTGTGGTTAATGACATTTTTACATGGGAAACTATCCCAAATTCCACATGGAAAAAGCAGTAGGAGTCCCTCATTACATTTGCTTTCAGGCGGCCAGTGGTTTTATATTTGGCTGCGCTGCAACACAGAGTGCTCAGTGTTCCTGTGTGGTTGGTGGCAGCGATGAGGTACCAGGGTGGAGATGGGGTTTTCCTGAGTTCAGTGTTGGCACACTGATGGATAAAAGAAAGAAAAATTTTTCAGGGGCTGGGGAGTTCAGTCCACACTAACTGACCAGATGCAGGACTTCCACCAAAGAAATTGCTGTCTTAAATCACACTTTTATTAAACAACTTAATCAGAATGAGATATTTCAATAATTATGCTGGATTTTGCTATTGCTATATTTATGACATAGCCCATATTTTCACATGAGACCAATTAAAAAAGAAAACGGATTTCAGGACAGCTCTAGACAAACATAACCATTGTGGACCAAGATATTTTGCACAATTGAAACTTCTTTACTACCTATGATGCCCAGTAAGCTCCAGGTAGGGTGTCCGATAGGTTTTGCATATATATGTATATATATATATATATATGCAAAAAAAACATATTTTTTAAATATTTTTTATAATAATTTTTTTTTTCTTTAGCTTGCACCTCACCGATTAGCGTTGCCGTGTCATTCCAAGACAGCATGTTAGCTCTAATTAGTTTAGTCTGCAATTTCATGCTGGAAAACTCTTGCTATACAGTGTGTGTCATAACTGGTTGGCCAAGTAGAGCAGTACAGTATATGGCAATAGAAACAAGGTATTAGTTCAATCTACTTGATCCCCGATGATGATAAAGCCAGAGTGGAGCCACCATCTTGCTTGTTAATCCTTTGGTGCAATGTTTCTGTCCCATAGTGTATATTCTCAAGACATTTCTTTGTGCATATGCTAACCAGATGTTAACTGATTCTTGATAAACGTACGTTATTTATATGATTTCACTGTTCACAAAGCAGGCTGAGCTGGCACCTCAGACAATCCTATTGCTGAATGGCCTCTGTCAGCAGCTGCCCTGGCTGTAGTGTTTTCAGTGGCCCCCGGGGCTCATGTATTCTTTAGTTAGCTCTGGAGTAGCTCTGTAAAAGCTCCTCTGTCCCCCCACCCACCAGCCTCTCCCATCGCTTTCCTGCCTGAGAAGCGTAGCGGGTGCCGATGTGTTTTGCATTGAGATATCAAGTTCTAGTAACGCCTTGTGGTGTGGGGTTAATTGCAAGCAACAGGAAGATACAGATACAGACCTGTGGAAGACTGTAACTTTCCTATACATCCTCAGTATGTAAACTGCTACATCATGTCGCACGTGATGAAGGGATCCGCAGGACAAAGCCTGAATGTACAGTAAAGTGCAGCAGGATGGGGGTGGGGTTAAATACCAGCGTATTCACTGTCCATTCCATGTAGGTCATTTATTCTGCCTCCTCTGCTGCCAATTAAATTAAGCTTTCTTGGTCCATAGGAGCAAAATCCCCTATGGTCAGGGCTCAGTAAGCCTAATCTGAAACTTGCACTGACCGTGCACACTCTGTGCTGTTAATAGCAGGTTGATGAAGAGATAAACTTCAGGTATTTCAAGAGGGAGATGTGTATCTCCATTTTTTGTCTGCAAACACAAAATAAAAGGGTCAAGGGTCTGAACCTGGGCATAGGCTTTGGCTTAATTTTGGCTCATTTTTACTTGGCTTTCTAATCATAAACAAAGTTCAGGTTTGGGCTGAGAATGTATTTTGTAGTACATGCGCAGGACCGGTTCAATTCAAAAATCAAACATGTTTAAAGTTGTGGTCACACATTATGATGGTTTTTAACTGATGGAACTGCACAACTTGCCAGATTTACTTATAGCTGTCTTCTTTTTTTTTGCATGCCCCAAAAGAAGGTGATTTATTTATTTTTTTACATTTTTCTCTGCACAGAACAACAAGAATTGCTAAGAAAAGGCATTTGTTTTTATTATTATTCTCTCAGTCTTGGGCAAGCGTCATCTCACTTTGAAGGTCTTCATCTTCTTAGCAGTTCCATAATCAAGAGTTTGAGAAGTTTCGGATGGAATTCTACTGTGAGATGCCAGGTTGCATCCGAACACCAGATCATACAATTTAAAGAAATGATTTGTAAGCTCTGCACGCTTTTATTAATAAATACTGTAATGCAGCTGTAGTTTATTCCCAGCTTGATGTATAGATCGATTGAAAAAAGTTGAAACAATTAATCGTTTTTCTTCCACTTTATTTATGCACAAATAAAGTGCATAAATTACAAAGTACCCCAATAAGATGTACTTAAACTTTTGCTAGTTGCAAACTGAATTTAATACTGTATGTATAGTGTTAGTAATAGGGTGTGTCAGTCTAAAAAAGCAGTTACTTGTTAAGAGTTAAGGAAGAGAATGGCTAATCATTTTATCAAAGAAACTTGAAAACATCTCATCAGTCATCAGCCTATTAGGGCGTCTGGAAATTTCTCCAGTCTTTTTTTAAATGCCCATGGAGGATGTTGATATTATGGGGGCGACAATGTCAAGGATTTCACTTGCATCATGCTGCGTGAGAATTGTGGATTAGGATCGGACATCACTGTGGACTCACTGTAAACACCATTTAATGACCACAGCTATTTGTCTGCTGTGGGTTAACTTAGCTTTGAAAGATAAAGCTGCCTTCTACAAATCTGACGCTGCTCACTCGGGGCTAAAGTAATGACTGAGTGAGGCAAACTGTAATGAGATGGTCATTGGAGCCTAGCCAGGCCTGCCCTTCCCTTAAATAGTTGGATGGTTGAGGTAATGCATGGCAAAGTGTGTGCAGGAGTCAGAGTCCAGTTTAACTCCACGGCATGGCTCTGTGTGAATGTCAATAGGCAGGAACGATGGAAGAGAGTTACAGTTAGTGAGAGCGGCCCATCCGATTAAAATGCAACACAAGAGAGCCACTCCTACTAAGGGAAAGGCTGTAGCTATTGCTCCAAACCCAGCAGCTACAAGACAATGAACAGAGTCAAGCAAACAAGGTCCCTGTCAACGAAGCCAAAATATGATAACGCATCAAACATAAATGTTCCCGAAACATGTAAAACTGCTTCTGCTGCTCCGCTAGGTTGTTTGCAACTTACTTTAAATTAAGCTGCCAAGAAAACATGTTACTACTTAGCGTTTTTCTCCTCTGCTAATTTGGTTTCTCTCTCACAGAGTTATTCTCTCACGGCTGAGCAGACGCCTAAACAGTCACTCTGATCACAGATGTGTTTCGACTTAAACTCCGTCTTTTTGTGGACCACAAACCTTTCGCCTGACTGTGTTGTTATTTCTGCACAACTAATACCTGAATATGCTGTTCTGTGAACTGAGGAGCTACAGAACCCTTAATGTATATTTGTTTTGTCTTGCCCACACATGTTAGTGTTTATATCGTCTTGGCACGTGATGGTGCGTGTAAAGGGAAAGAAAGGGGGGCATGGTGGGTTAACTCCGTCTGCTCCAACAGTTTGTTGGAAAGAGGGACTTGGTGATCATTTTAGAGTTCCCAAAAGTCCAGGGACTGGTGTGTCTGCTGGCTGATGGCTGGTTGAAGGTCACAATGTTATAAACATGTAACCAAATTATTGGGTTGTGCTCAACCATGAGAGTGAGGCGTCCCTTTCATTTCTTGTTTTTGCCAAGTTGGCTGTTCCACTAAACTGACACAAAAGTGGAGTAAATCCAAATCCTATAAGATGTGAGCTTGCATTTTGGCTCTAGAAAAATTTATATTTTAATCATGTTTTTGAACATTCAGCATTTTTAAAAGTGTTAAAACTGCATTACATATATGTTTTAAGAAAACTAATAGGTTGTAACATTTCTACCAGTTGGTGTTACATCTCTGAATTAACAGAAAGGGCTTCTATTTTTGAAGAAACAGAAGTAATGCTTTAACAGTATGAAAATAAGATGCAATGTGAAGTAATATGAGATGAGCAGATTTTCGTAATACCATGAGCTGAATTCATTTAGGTCACATTTCAATTTTAGAGACAATCATGTGATCCTTAGGATGCCACAAGATGAGTAACATTACAATAACGACCATTTGTGCATAACTAGTGTAACTGAGAGGGAGCAACTCAAGTCGTTACCTCAAATTATTGATACTCAAGTCTTTAGTTTTGCAAATTTGCAACATGATTCTAGGTTTATGTGACTTTCACATGACATCAATTTTGTGTTATTTCACCACTGATCATCCAGTATGAAAAATGGACTAACAGCATAATATCAAAAATAACTTCTATTACAGTAAAAATAAAAAAACACTTGTTCACCTAAACTCCTATATTAGTTTAGTTTTTTTATTTTATTGTTTAGCTTTTCAAAAAGAGTTTAAAGGTCATTATTGCACTCACATTAACCACTCTGACTTAAGTTTTAAGACTGCTTTGCTCCAGCTCTGTGTTGCCGTTGTTGTCAGGAACCAACTTATCAGGGTTTATATTGAATTAAGATGCAAGGAGGGTTATCTACTGCAAGTAAGATATTAACTCCTAATAACCTTTCACCAGAACTTCTCTTAAAAAAAAAAACTATTCCATGACAGGAAACTGTTTTTTTTATTTTATTGTTATTATTATTCTCCTGGCGCAGAAAATGGAATTTTGTCAAGATGATCTTTGATTTATGTACAGAAACTGTGATTTTTTTACTCCCCATCACCCCATCCATGCAATTTAGTCTTGCTCACTTCTGGCAAGGGTGCACACAGAGTTTTTTCACGTGTACGTTGTGTGTCTATATGCCTGAGGACCAAACAGGAATTTTATCTGCTGTTAGTTGAAATGCTGGTAGCTGATGCTAAAACAGGTGATCGAGTTTCGGTTCCTGCACAGTTGCCTGCGTCAAACAGAGAGATTTGATCTCGCCTTTGCAGATAGAGTCCTTTACACCTCAGGGATACATTCCAGTTCTCCCGAGCGTTTTTCTGCAGAAACCACTGGGATATGAATGAGTTGAGGACCGAGGGATGAGCTGGTTATTTACTGACCCATTGGACTCAGTGAGAACAGTTATATAACGACAGCACCTGTGACATAATCACACCACCTTTGAGTGGGGGACACTAGTGCTTAGCAGAGGCGCTTTTTGCGTGCGTGATGTAACTCACTTTATGGGTAACTGGGTCACTGTCTTTATTCGAGAGAGTCCTCCCTTCTCTGTCCGCCCCGCCTCCTTTTGCCCCACGCCCTCTGTCTCTGACATGTTCTGAGAAAGGCTAACCATGCATGTGGCACACAGCCAGGGATGGGGTAACCAATCGCCGGAGCCTGACATCACAATCACCACGCTGCCCTGCTGTGAGAGGACTCTAACTGGATGGGAAGAAAGGCAAGCTCACATTCTTTTTTTCAGCAGAGATGCTGAGTAATCGCTGCAGTCTACAAAAATAGCCTGGACAGTGACAACCCAGTTGCTCACACAGTATTATCATTGGCATTTAGGAATGATGCATCTGAACTTACAATTGCACTTTTGTTTTCTTTTTAGTGATGTAACAAACAAGACTTTGATAAATCATTTCCGCAGTTCTTCAACTTTTTATTCATTTAAAGTTTAAGTTAAAAATAATAGAGGGAAAAATGTCTGGTTGCAAAAACGTGGACACTCCCAGACTACCACCTTTAATAAACATTGTTTGATTCACTATTAGAATTCTGCATTCTTTGTTGTAAGTCTATCAGCATCCTACCATGTTAGTACTTGCTTAATATTAATTATCCGAACTATCAGATTGTTAAAACCGCTCTGCTCTACGACCCTCTTCATCCGAGTTCACAGATTTTAGATTGAATTTAGCTTTGGTCTTTGGTCTTCATTAATTCATTCTTATACTGATTTGGCTGTATGTATGGCCTCACAGTGATGCTAAAAGATAAAATTCCTTTACATCGTCAATCCTTTAGGTTTCTGGTAGACTGAGTATTTAGAGTTGATAAATTCCACTTTTTAAACAAGAGAGTGATGCTTCCACCACCACATATAACTTTGGGTATTCTTTTGTCATGTAAATGCCCATTATTTTATTCAGAAAATATAGAATTCTCTCACTAAGTTTTGATTTGTGCTTTTTATCGATGACTGCAATAAAAGAACTGTGTCCACAAAAAAATCCATGATGAAAATTCCTGCAGCTCCCCAACTATTTCTAATTAGCTCTGGGTAGCGTCATTGATAAATGAATGTATTTTCCTTGAGATAATCGTGAAGAAACATACATTTTTGATAATGTCGCTGTTTATGTATGACACTGCAAAGTGGCAATAAAAATGTATTTAACAATTATAACTTTACTCTTTTAAAATTTGATCCAGAATGCTCTTGATGTTCGCCTCAGTGAACTGCAGTTTGATATCTGATGTTTCCACTATATGTTACTGTATCAAGCCACCCAGACGGGGTAGCTTAGCCCTTCATCTCTTCAAATATTAATGTTGGTTGGATCGGTTACTCTAGTTAATGACTCTTGAGCAGCCCACAGAACTTGGCTCTACTTTTAGGCCAGTAACTCATTTTGCAGTGGCACACCCAGACAACTGTTTAAAGATTTTACAGCATTTAATTCAAGTAATATGTGTATTTTCACTGTAATTTCAAGCTTGTAGATACATGTGTTTTTTTTTTTTTTACACACATGCCCTTATGCAAATGCACCTTCATCAGTTTGTGAGTTTCAATGCATGAAGTGATGCATGAACTGGTAGGAGCTGTAGTGGGCAGGGCCAGCTGTGTTTGTCTGGAACTGAGGTAAGGCGTCAGAGGCAGGAACACAAACCATACTGTCTAGACTTGCTCTGTCTGTCTGCATGTTTTGTAAGCATGCTGAATGGGTGGCGGGGGGTAGGGAAGGACCTAGACTCAAAGCGAACGTCTTGTTTTTTAGACTCTCTGGCATCAGGTAGCATATGTATGTTTGACGGTGAACACTGCTTGTTTCCAATGTGGCCCAAAGGGAAACCAACGAACAAAGAAAGTCTTTGGGAGCAATTTTCTGTCTTTGTGTGCCATCGATAAACATTTATGCATCTTGTTATACTATGCCATTTCATGCCTCAAACCATTGGCATTGTTTTGTGTGAACGATTGATTATTCTTATTCAAAGCAAAAACAGTAATTCTTAAAAAATTAACTCCAGCGTATGCTGGATGTGTTATTTTGTTATTCAGAAACTCAATGACTTTGTATTTAAGAGCATGTAAACAGTTTACAGAGTACAACGGTATAAAAGTAGAAGTGGGTTGAAGACCAGATTTGCTTTAATTGCATGAGGTAAGGGAGAATGTCTGAATCTCCATGTGCCATAGCCTGTTGGATAGTCACTCTGACTGTGATTAGCATCTGGAACTATATAATTATACTGTCTGCCACTTCAGAGTCACGCCAGTTACAGGCAAATTAATGAAACCTGAAACAGATTCAGCTTGTTAGTCTACTAATGTTTTGCAGATAATTTCTGATTTTTTTCATAACCACTCTCTCGCAAAATTATTAAACAGTGGGAATAACATTATTTATTTTTTCACAGCAAATAAGTCATCACTCATGGTAATGACCCCTTTCTCAAAGTAAGATAGCAATTACTAGTATCTGGTTCCATGTGGCTCACTCACATACACTCAAACCGTTGGTGCTGCCTTTGTTAACAAATATAAAATGAAAGCAGAGGTCTGGTGTGACCCATTTTCTGCTAATCAGATAAAGTTTACATTCCTGCACGCAATCCCCATAAATATGATTTAGCTATTTAGAATTCAAGCCATGTTTTGATTTAGTTGTTTAGACCTTCAAACTTGTCATTCAGCTGTGTATTTCAACCCAGTATGAAAAACCATCGCTTTTTGTTTTATAATAGAGATATATTTAGCTCTCAAAAACATGGTTACAGTGTATACATTGTGTGAATTCATAAAAAGATTGATCCCATTAGAAAATATGTTTTGATGGCGTCGTGGGTTTTCAAACTACAAACACCTGGGAAAGCAAACACAGCTGGGCTTTTTGATAACCTAAATGACTGATCCAGATCCCAGGATGATTTAACGTTGCAGGGTTTGCTATGACCCATGTCCAAACTGAAAAATCCATTAAGTTGATTACAGAATGACAATTTGGGTTAATATAATGGCTTTTTTTGGTTTACATTTGTTCTGCAATTAAAAATATCTTATTTTTAAATTAACAATACGACAGTGCATCACAGACATACACAAGCTCCCAGAATGAATGAGCATGACATTTTAAGAAGCCAATGATTTAATGCTGCCAAGGTTTTCCGTCATTTTGTTGTCACGATTTACCATGTTGTTAGTTACTCTTGTAAGATCTGAAAGTGTGATCGGGTAAATAAATAGTTAAAATTAGTGGCCTCTAAAATATGATCAGGCTCCTACTGGTCTCCCTTCTCATCCAATAAAATGAATCACAATTTCTTTAACATTTGATTGAAACTACCTAACTTGTGCTGCATCAGTGTGAAACCAAAATTCAAGCTAAAAAAACGACCCAGATGTAGTTGTGTATGTGTGTGTGTGTATACAGTAAGCATAAAAAATGTAATTACCCATAACTTTGGAACCAAAACCACTAATTACATTTTTTTGCTGCACTTTACTGTTATTAGAAGTTTCATACTACATTCGTAATCTTTACATACCATTGCATCAAAGGTGTTCCATCCATTTTAGAGGTTATCTTCCAATTAAATGGCCATTATCATGTCTTATCATGTCTTGTCTGTGTGCATGAGGTGACAACCCCATCTCTACAGATCTTAAATAGAATACATGGGAACCTGCAGAGCTCACTGCTGAACATCACTTTGATTCCCAGTTGTTCGTATTACGATCACCACACTCACCACATCTTGTTTGGCATGCAGAACTCTGCTGCCTTCTTCTCCATGACTGTAAATCTAAATATCACTCTGTATTTTTTCCCCCCGTCTGTGTTGTGCAGGTGAACGGCCTTTCCCGTGCACCTGGCCTGACTGCAGTAAGAAGTTTGCACGTTCTGACGAGCTGGCCCGCCACTACCGCACCCACACGGGAGAGAAGAAGTTTGGCTGCCCGCTCTGCGACAAGCGCTTCATGCGCAGCGACCACCTGATGAAGCACGCCAGGCGCCACTCAGATTTCCAGCCCGGCATGTTGAAGAAGCCCCACGGCGGAACCACCCCCCGCCCCAGCTCTCTCAGTGACTACAGCCGCTCAGACGCATCCAGTCCCACCATCAGCCCCACCCTCAGCCCAGCCAACTCGCCTTAAACTGCAACCTGGTCGCACTTTTCTGGCCCCCAGACTGTGAGGCCTACAATTTCATAATAACACTTTTGTTGCACAGTTGTCAGCAGCCTGCCACCCCTCCTTTGCTATTCCTGCGCTTGCTGTGGTGTACTGTACATAAGTGCTTATTGTAGTGCAATTACTTGTGTGATCCTAAAAGAAAATAATGCCTTTCCCAGCTGGCGATATCTCTATTCTGTACCACATGTCTGTATTTTTTAAGCTTCTGACTATGGCTAGTTGTTTATTGTATGTTCACAGTTTAGAAGAAGGAACAAAACAAACAGACTCCCTCATAAGTCTTTTAAAAAATGTTTTGTTTTTAGCAGATTATTTTTTTTTTATTTTTTTTTTATTGAATGGGTAAGGAGAAGAGGTTCACACACATACACACCTCAGGATTGAAGACAGTTGCTCTTTCTGTAATACCACAGTACTCAAGAGTACTCACATTGTCTGCACAATATACTCATCACTTTACTCGAAAATTCAACGGGGAGTTGAATTTCGCGCCCTGCTCAGGGATGGCCTTGTTAGCTTGAAAGAATGAACATGGTGAACAGAAACATATAGTACATGCTATACTGCAGCCTTACACTCGACACAATTTGCACTCTATGCTTCGTTTTTTTGGCTTTCACATTTGAGGATACTAGACATACAGTCATACGGTCATTTTGCTATTCTTCAGTTAGTGTTCTGTACTCGACAGAGGTCAAATGTAACGTAACTGTTGTTTTTTTTGTTAAAATAGTAACTGACTCTGCCATGGAAAATTAAAGCATCAGTGCATATTGACATTACACTGGGTTAAGGATGTGCACCGCATTAAAAAGTTCCAGTAGTGAGTCTATAATGTCAGTTTGATTGGGATCATTATGATTGGGTTAGTATGCTTTGTTTTTTAGAAATGTACATTTAAGTTTGAAAAACTTTTACATGGTGAGGATGAAGTTTAAGAGCAGCTGTTGATGCGTAGACCTGTCAGGATTCCTGCACGTTTCAGCAAGTTTACAAACTACTTTTTAAGAGTATTTTTAAAATTAAAGACCTGCATGATCACTAAGGAACAACTTAAAGAACACGTTTACTTAATAGCTTGTAATCAGCTTAATTGTAAGCTTAAGCAACGTAAACAACATTGTTAACTTTAATTGTTTTCTAGCTCTGGCATTTGAGTTGAATACCCTTATGTCTAGGGTGCCAAACCTTAAGGTGTTTGTGTGGTTAATACGCAACAATAGACTGTTAAAATGTTAGCAAATAGATAATCTATATTATAATCAATTGAAATAAAATTCTCATTTTATTTTTAAACGTCTCCATGGAGAAAAGGTTTCACTAAAAGTCAAAAATAAACCTGCTATGACTCAACTAATGGTTCGTGTACTGAAAATGTCATTAAGACATAAACTTGTGTGTAGATTATAAAAGCTATAATATGAATAATTTTTGACTGAGTCCTGAGCAAAAGCTACGGTTTTTGTATGAGCAAATGTTACACCACCAGTAAGAAAACAAACATGAAGGTTTATACATTCAAGTATTGCAAATGTATGAATTAAATACATAAGACATAGCTAAAACTATTTTCTGGACAAATTTAAGACCTATAACATCTAAAATTTGTACACTTAAATGTAAGACTTTTGAAATCCCTGCGCAAACCCCTGTTTACTCTCTGATCAGCACATACAATGGAGACAAAACAACTTTAGTAGCAGCAAGGGTTTTCCATACCATCAAGCACAGAACAAAATGTACCAAAGATAAGCTTTTTATTCAGCTAGGGAGTATCACAGTCACTGTTTAATCACTTCCTCCTCTGTCAACTTCCCCAGAGTTAACAGCTGCACCCAAAAGAAGACATTACAACCCAGCTGGAGGGAGTGCTACCATAAAACACCTCGAAAAGTCTGGCTCTACCTGTTCCGTCAGCGAGCCAGCCGAATTACATTAGTATTGCCTAATTAGGACGTCAAATGCCGGCTAGAGCGTTAGGCTGATCTGAGCTGAGGGAACAAAGCAGATATCTGCAACATACAGGCAAGAGAGGGCAGGTCCTGATAAAATAGAAGAGCTTTTATCATGAGCTGAACAGCACAAAGGAGGTAGAAACACAGAAGCAGACACCCCCGTTTCCTCCTCCCTCTAACTGTAAAGACAGCAGAGAAATAGCTGCAACTTTTAGCTGGATCAAAACTGCCGCAGAAGATGAAATGTGTACGAACAAGAGCTGTTTGTAAAGATTACGAGCAGAGCGGGTGGGAATGGCCTGACTCCATCCAAAGCACAAACACGATTCCTTCTAACACAGGCTGGAGAATCAGATTTCGTAATGCAGAGGAAACCGTCACGCTGGGCTTGCATTGATAAACCTGAGCTTCCAAACAGCTGCTTTCAAACTTCCAGGCCCTGTAAAAGATTTGTGTGTGTGTGTGTGTGTGTGTGTGTGTGTGTGTGTGTGTGTGTGTGTGTGTGTGTATTTGTGCGTGCATGTGTTTGGGGAGCAGGGAGGTGAGGTTGGGATTTGAGGGCTTTCTTTCGAAGAGTTGCAAAAACATCCAAACCAAAATTCAACATATCAGCAAAGAGCAGTGCTCACCAGACTGATGTCAAGCCAGCATCTGAAGCTCAGATGTCCCTGTGTAAAGCTGAAATACATGCCTCAGTAAGTCAGCCTAAACTGGAAAAAAAAAAAAGCGGCACTATCAAAACTGCTGCAAACCCCACCCGTCCGTGTTATGGCCCACACACTGTAAATGCTTCAGTACTGTCACCCGTGCAGTTCTGGCTCCTTTAAAAACGTACTGCCATCAGAGCTAACCTCGAGCAGCTTGGTATCCTGCGCTCGACGCTACATGCATGTTAACGTTGCCCTGAAAGCGATTTCCCTTTTTTTTTCTTCCAGAGTCGGTCTGGCAGGTGTAACTTCATGAATGTCAGGCCTTGTCCTTTTTTGCCACAACCACAGCCATCGTCTCTTTTGATCGCAATGAATCTACTCTCATTCTCCCTTGTTTAGCTTGAAAAGCTTTGGGTTCATCTCAAAACACAATCCTTTGTGTGACGTCAGAATAGTTTGCAGGCTGCAAGATGACACTTTGAATGCCACTGGTATGCAGCTCTCAGAGACAGAAGCTAGAGTTTACCATGTTTTTAAAGAAACAAAAAAACACAACAATTGCTGTTGATCGGCCTACTTTCTGTATATTTCTGTTTTAATTCTTTTTTTTTTTTATACCTAGTTTAAAGGTATACAATTTTGTAAATGTCCGATTTTACTGTTCTTTCCTTTTTATGTCCAGACCTTTGGAAAAAAGGCATAAATTTGCCTAAATTGTTTGGCTCCTTTTTTCCCCCTTATTAATACCCAATTTTTGTCAGTTCATTTCTGTTTTAGACTTCATTCATGTGTATATTAAAGTTTTGTGTGCTTTTAAAAGGAGTGTTGATGTCAGGGAAGCGGGTAAAACCTGTTATCTGCGATTCCAAAAAGTTCCTTTAAATCATGAAATGACAGTTTTAGTGATTTCATTCTATTGCTTTAGATTTTTTTAAAGGTTTTCCATAATATTGGAGACCACAGAATTGTGAGTTAGCAAGGTAATCATTATTTGTACTATTATTATTATTGTTGTATTTTTATTTTTTGCAGGATTATACCTCCTTAATTCTTATTTCCTTTACCCCTCATGTAGCTTATGTTTTCTTAATGAGTAGCATAAAAATTTGTTGATATTACCTGTTCCTACTTGAATGAAGAAGTAGACAAAGAGAGTTTTTTTCTGTTGAAAAGCAAAACAAAAACACTGGGCTGTAATTTGTATAACCGTTCCATGTTGCCAGATCCTGCATGTCCTTCATAGCATAAGGAAAAAAAAACTTCTACAGTTAATTTTTTTGTATTATTTTGTTTTTAATAATTCCTACTAAGAAGGTATTTGATCCAAATCCTCCCAGGCATTCCCTTTCTTTTGATTTCAAATCCACATTTCTGCTTAAGATCATTGATTTCTACATGCAAGGATTCTAAAGAACAAAATAAAACTGACAGTACAACTGTACAAATTAACTAACCGTTTAAACTTCTCAATATATATTTAAATAAAGACATAAGTATGTTACTGATCAGACAGAAGACAAGCATCTGCGCAATAGTGTGCCAAAACTATAGCGGTAACTTCCTAAAGAGGACACAAAAATGGAGCGTAAATAATCTAGCTTCTATCGGAAAATAAAAATCTGTATAGTTTTATATAGAATTTCTCGTGTTGAAATGTTATGTACAGGATTTGATCAAGCAGTTTTGTTGTACGTGAAATGTTTCTGTTCTTTATGCTTTGTGTAGCCACGTTGTTATTGATTATTATTTTTGGTGTTTCTGTTTAATGCTGAACCAGCTCATAATTGCTTGCTGCAGCTGTTTTTTGACATCCTAGAGTTTTGATGATAGTTGCTTCCCCATTCCAAAGGACTTAAGTTTGCGTTTGCTCTAAAATTGCTGCTTCCATCAATCTGGTGCATTTTTTTGTTTGTTGTTTGTTTGTGTTTTTTTTGGAAGGGGGGGGGGGGTATTTTCAATTTAACTGTGTCCCTAAATGTGGTACGTTTTCTAATGCCCCGCACACACTAGACTGTTTGGGCTTGAATGAACACCTATAAGAAGTAAAGGTTACAAAGCACGTCTTCCCATGCGACCTAAAATGAGAGCTTTTGTTTTTCAAAGTTGGGATTTTTCTTTTATTCGTGTTTTTCAATGAGCAGCCATATAGGGTTATTGAAGGGTTGTTGATATTTGTTACCAAAGGCTTTGAAGGGAAAATAATGAATGTTGCAGTAGTTTTGAATCCAGCTCTGTTTGTACCGACGGGGTTCAAATTTAATGTGCTGTACTTGTTGATGGATGGATGTCTCGCTTGACATGGAGCTTTTTCTACAGGTAGGCGACGTTTTTTTAAATCTTTTGTTTAGAAATGAATTTGAATGAACTTAAGTCATTCAGTCACATGAGCCAACGCACTCAGATTGAGTCTAAAATGAACAAAGCAGTAAAAAAAAAACAAGCCGATCCAAACTGTTGGTGCTTTTAGTTTAAACTTGTCTGCTTGAAGAGATGCTGTGTAGCATCTGTTCTGTCCATGTTTGTCCTTTAAGGATCAGCTCATTTCAGGTTATGCAGGATACAGTGGTGTCAATGACCTCTTTGACAAACAGAGAGCCTCTCACCAGCCTTTTTCGGTTCTGATTCCTCTGTTTCGGTTACCCGTTTGTCTTCAGTGTACCTCCTTAGTGTAATGTTGCTCTATTGATACCTCTGTGTGTTTTTTCCTCTGCACCCTCACCATCAGTTGCCTGTTGTAGTGACTCCATGGTGCTGCTTCCCCCTCTTATAGCACCATTATAATCTGTTCTGTATATAACTCTCAGCTCAGCTATGGCCAGTACATTCCTCTCAATGACCTCGCTTAAAACCTTCAGGTGACTCTGTTATTTCATTTTTATTGTTTTTTGTTGTTGTTGTTTTTTTCCTCAGCAAACCAAAATCACTACATTCAAGTATTACAGCTGTACAGTCTAACGAATTCAACACACATGTAATGTGCTGGTCTTAGCTGCTCTGTTGTATCTTTTTATGGCATTATTTTTTACATGTTAGACAATATATTGTGACCATGTCCTATGCAAATATGAGAAATAACAGATTGTTGAAAAATGTATGTTGTCATAACTTGTATGCATGAAATAGTGAGTTTACATTTGGAAATAAATTCATAAAACAAGCCCAAAAATGATTAGGTTGTCATATTTTTCTTTTGTGGGGATGCACCGATGTACACTTGCTTTGAATCCCTGTCAGAGATCTGCATGTTCTCCCTGTGTATGCATAGGTTCTCTCCAGGTACTCCGGCTTTCTCCCACAATCAAAAAATAACATGACTGTCATGGTCATTGGTCGCTCTAAATTGTCTCTAAATTATGAGAGTTTGTGTATGCTTGTTCGTGCTGTGTGTCTCTTGTAGGGCGCTGCATGTGTGCCTTTAAAAATTAGATAGAGAGGATTTCACACAATCACATGGTTTAATCCTCCATTAGTGAGCAGGTTTCTAAGGTGTTGGGCAGAAAATCCAGAAAGTACAGAAGCAAATTCATCTGCTTTTTAAGCACAAAATCAAAGTAAAAACTGCTACATTTTTGGTGTACCTGTGGTAGCCTTTAATAAACATTGGACGTGTTTATCCCCATTTATGTAAGATAGTTTACACAAGGTTTCTAACGTAACCTAGTTTAGTCAAAACCCAGCTAAGAATTGGAAACAGGTCATCTGTTTCCAGAGGTAATACATTTTGTAAGCAATAACAGATAACACAAAACTTCTTGGATTGGGGTGCTTTTAAAAGGTGATATCTAACGAGACTTTTTCATTATGCAAGGGCCGAACCTGTGAAGTGACCCAAAAAATGAGGCAACCGCTACATAGGCCTGTTGATTTTTAAAACTTCTTTAGCATAAAACAAATGTTGACATATCATCCATGTGCCTACAGTCATTCCACCTGACAGTGGGTAGTTTAGTCAACATTAGGCCTCTGCTGACATTTGAATAAAGGGTGTCGAAACAGAGATACATGTCATTTTATTATATCTAAGATTTGGAGTATCACTAAAACATGTTATGCTACTTTTTGTAAGGTTTTTTGAAGCATTGATTTTATATATATATATATATATATATATATATATATATATATATATATATATATATATATATATATATATATATATATATATATATATATATATATATATATATATATATATATATATATATATATATATATATATATATATATATATATATATATATATATATATATATATATATATATATATATATATATATATAT
>JAVLVB010001067.1:1119226-1132927 GCA_032876305.1 Orestias chungarensis | reverse complement strand
GGGGGGGGGGGGGTGTAGGGGTTGGCACATAGCAGCAGAGGCATCAGTAGCAAAATGAAAATAGTCCCGTCAGGTAGAGAAGATCCCTATTGAGTGAAAGGGCATTGCTAGAAAAAGTGTGTGGATGAAACCCAAAATTATAATTTATATAATTAAAGGATGGGTTTATTGATTCCACACTTGAATTTAATTGGCATTAACGAGACGTCCGATTACCATAAGACTCCAAATGTATGAGCTAGTGTGCTCAGATAAAGGCTTCAAAGGAATTCTAATCACATGAAGGAGGAAATAGATGCAACAAATATAGTATTTTAGTTCTAATTAGAAATACATTAAGTCAGGTTGACAATATGTCTGCCCCAAATGCGGGTTCTGCCAAACAACTGAAGGAATCATTTATTCTTTTGAAATTTAAAAGGAAGAACCCTGATATAAATTCAAAGCAAAGCAAAACTGAGAAAGAGACGAATGCTCCCAGTCTAATTTAGGGCTTATAGTCCTGAAGTAGCTTTGTGGGACTACAAGTGATCATCAAACACAGATACACAATACACAGGCAAGAAAAGGAGCAGGTTGCAACTTTGGTAATGTTTCCCTGCTCAACGTCGCCTAATTATTTACCTGAGCAATGTAGCCATGCATTAAGTTTTCTTTCATAAAAAAAATTGAATAAATAAATGAGAAAACGGCTTTTCGGTCAGAGGAAATAATTACTAAAAAAGTTAGGAATTATTTAATATCTTCTTTTTTTTTAAAAGTAGTTTTTATTGAATGTTCTTATGTTTTTTTATTTAAATTCTATAATCAAAAGCTTCGCTGTATTTTTCATATGGTGGCATTAATTTAATTAGTAATTTTTGTTCTTAATTTTACTTTTTAATGTTTTCTTCCTCTTCAATAATTGTATGCTCGTGAATTGTAACAGTTTTAATGCTCTTTTAAATCTTTTTGCAATGCATTTTTAATTGTCACATAAAATGTTTTATAAAAACAATTTTTTGTCAAGGATCATAAGTGGTGGACATTCTCCAACCACCATTGTTATTAGAAAAATAAAAGAGATTCATTGTAAGCAGAAGTTGATTGTAGTTCTTGCCCTGAAAGTTAAATTTTTAAAACTTTTTTTAACTTAATTTGACCAAATTTACTGGAGGAAAAAAAATCATTGCGCTGTTTTGAAACAGCAGTGCTGAATTCAATGTTACTTTAACACCCAAGCGTAATCATGAAACCAGACGTGTTACTGAGCTGTTTATTCTTTAACACGCACCATTGTTGTTACGTTTCTGGATCTTAATAATAATTTATCTGGTCACATTGTAGTTTTAAACACCAGCACAGTAGCAGGCACATTTTGTTTCATAATACCATAAAACAGGACAGTACCATTTCTTCTTGTGACATTTTATGTACGGGTAAATTATTGCATTCTGCATCCACAGGACTCTCACAGATCTTTGAAGCGACACAAATCTGAACATCTGCTAACAACATCTTTTAACTGATGATAAATTGAAGGCTCTTCTTTTTTTTGTCTCAGATTAAGCTCTTTTATCAGCCAAAAAAAATTGGTTCACATTACTTCAGGTACTTATTTAATTGCTATCAATAAGTAACCACCAAAAATTATGTAGAACAACACTGAAATCACAAATAACTTGAAGTGTGACATCACATGGATGCAATAAATGATGCAAAGGCTTCTTGATTCATTTGTTCTGCATTTACAATCGCTCTTCAGCTGCCAGAGACATGAAAAACTTGGCAGGTTTGAAACAAGCTTGATGTAATTTCATAATGCGCTGTGATCAAATGTTATGTTCAGTTCTGGAGTTTCAACTGACTTTTTCCTTTAAATTTTGTTTGTATTCTTGCAGGTGGCATTTAAAAATGCAGTTTGAAGAAGAAAAAAAAGGACTTACTGTTAAAGTTGAAATGTTCAACTTTTTCCTTTCAGGATGTTGATTTTTCTACATGTTATTTTCTGGGATACTCCATAGATTTGGGAATTCTCCAATAATAATAATGATAATAAAAAAACCTATAAATGACCCCCTCCACTTTTTTCGTTCTCAAATGACTCTACTGGCCTTTTGCAGGTTACCAGGATTTATAAAGCAGTTTTCCAGGCAAACACACCATTCACAAGATTATGACAAAATATGCTAATAAAATAAATGATAATCTGTCCAAACTTGAGCTACTTTCCCAAAGCATTTCTTAAATTCAACATTTCAAAATTTGCTTTCAAACCCTTCTTGTTAAACATATTTGTGAGGAATTACTACATTTACATCATGACTCATCGTACAGAATGAAACATGTCTTACTGAAACGCTTATAGGCGGCAATCCCCGTTTCTTGCATTAAAAGATTAAATGAGGCTGTAAGTGACTTCAGCCCCACTCTGCTGTGATGATAAACGAATCCTGTGTCAGTTTGTGTGGGGTTTACAGCCATTTTGTCCTGGCACGCTCAAATGCAAGACAGCTTGGACACAGATACTGAAAGGACATCTCTCACCAAAAGGCCCACAGACTTATTGGAGGTTTTTCTTCTTCAGCATCACGTTCCATCAGCATGACGTCCATCCTTCAGGCAACAAAAAGTGTCCCTGGAGTAGAAGCAGCTCTGAGCCTGGAATGGTGTCCTACTTGGCAGCTCAGCCAAGGAAGATCCTCATCTCAGTAACCCAAAAGCAATTTTGGTAGGAGTCAACCCTAACCCTAACCCTAACCCAGATTTGATGACTAACCTCAATAAACAAAAATAAATAAATACAACAGATTGATCTTATTTATTTTAAAGTGCAATCACTATTGCAGCTTTGAAATATCTTTTTAAGGTGATTTAATAAGTATAAGAAATCATGACTTTAGTGAGAAACTGTCCTTTGTTCCAAGTTTAAAATGTAACACAAACGCACATGAGTTAAAATAAATAAATAACCAAATAAATAAATAAATAAATGAAATAAGACTGATGGTTGTCTGCAGCCCCTCCTTGTGGTGGCAAAGAGGCACCATGCAGGAACTCAACATAGATGCTAACAAAATGTGTGGCATTGTTGAAAGAGTGAACAAAAAATCTATATATATATATATATAAATATTTATATTTGAGCCAATAATAGACTCTTTATGTATTCCCATTAGTACATGAGCAAGTGTCGTATTTGCATTGCAGCTAGATGCTGCTTGGTGAGAAAAGCATGAGTGAAAACAATAATTGACTTTCGTCAGGTGTTCTCTATAAAAGTGTTGCTGAAAATGTTGGTTTACTGCAGAAGAATAACAGCCACCATGGAAAAACATTCCAACTGCAACCATGTTTGTTTGTTCTCATAAAAAAATAGCTGTAACGGCTCATAGAGAACAAGTTATAGGGAGTTGTGCTGGTTTCAAACTTGTCTTAACCAGTTTAAGTGTTTCATTACCTTTTAAATTAAAAAGATGTCCATGCCCTGTGATTGAACTTATATCATTTTAGGTTAGATTCTCCTTCTTTTGTTAAATTCATGCTCCTTAATTAGACCTTTTTTAAAAGCAGTTCCTCCCTCGGGGTGATCAACTGTTTTTACATTTCGAGAAACAAACTGACCTTCACAGACGTAACATGTTTCAATAATGTGATGTAGGTCTCACATCAAAACTATTTGGTGCCTTCCAGAACTATCGATACAACTTTAAATGTTCCACATTTAGAGCTTCAAACATCAATTTATGTTTTAGACTGACAGGCAAGGCATGAAGGATCATGAATCCCCACCTACAGTAACTCAAAAGGAGCTGTGGAGACCCCCAGCTCTGTTCGGAAAATAATTATTACGTTTATTTAAAAGCTAGCGGCAAACTATGCATGGTATGCAGCCCTGGTCAACGGAGACCAAAAATCTATTGTTTAACCTTATTGCTAAACCACATGTGTGGTAGAAAACACTGTACATCACTCTAAATACACCATCTACTGGGTGAAACATAACGGTTGGGGTCTTATGATATGGGGAAAAAACCTCTTGAAGCCTGCAAACAATTCTAGACGGGGATTCACTGTAAAGAATCATATTCACGCCACTGAATGGCCTAGTCAAAGTCCATTTCCGTAATTGGAAAAACGAGGTACTGTTTGTGTCAGACACCATGAATGTGACACTACCTGTGTTTTTGTCGGTCGGCTTGTACACGAAGTTGTTTCTCATTCCAAGTGGTTCAGCTATATTAGAACACCTAATATAGCTGAACCACTTGGAATGAGAAACAACAGGACGACATCGTAAACCAGCCCCGACCCATTTCACCACCAAATAACACACGGACACAGCAGGGTTTGTAACAATAGACTATTTTCTTCATATTTACATTTGTACCTAATGTGCAAATTAACAATTTAAAGTAGTGTAAAACTCTCAAAGGAATACAAAATCATATCTTACAGTCCTAACATGGTGCGAGTCCATGAACTTGTCACAGAGAAACACGGGAGGAACACTGCGGTGTGTACAGGAGAGAGGACAGAAGCAAAACCCGGGCAGCAGCGGACATCCTTGGCCAGGACAGACTGTGTTAAGGACAGCATGGCACGTTCTCCAAGCGTCACCAGGACAAACAGCAACACAAACACTGCGTCTTTACAGTAGTCATGTCAAATGAGAAGAAAGCACTTAGAGGCCCCGGGTTTCTGTTGTTGGTTTTTTTCTGAAAATCTCTTTTAAAATCCCTCTGATTGGTTAAAGCACTGAAGATCACAAAGGCTTGAGGTGCTCATAGCAGCAGGTGCCTCTTTTCAAACGGCCTCTGAATGAGATGGAGGGAGAAGAAAAACCTCACACTGATCTTCTGACTGCTTGTTTTGTTTGTTGTTGTTTTCCGTCTTCCTGCAGGTCACCACATACCATAGTGCTGTTAGCATGATCGCACGTCATGTGCTGCGTGAGCGTGGGAGGAGGGGGCTGGAGACACGTCATAACAGACAGAAAAAAGTCGTTTGTCTCATCTAAACACGTTTACAGAGCAGAGTGGTCAACAGGCAGAACTCAGACACGCGCCACAATCACTGCACATTTTCAGGAGCAGCTGTAAAGCGTTTGGCACAGACAATGTTGAACACTCTGATTGTAATTAGGTGTTATTCTGTTAAAAAGCCAGCCGGGCAGTGCTTGTGGACTTTTTGGATACGTGCAAACACGTTTAACACGACCTCACGCAAACATTTTGAGTCCGATTATGACACGGCAAACCTCCTTCAAACATGGCAAAGCAAAAACAAACGGGTACACAAAACAAGTTATTGTTCAACATTTCATTGTAACCCAGCGTTAGTTACAGTCTAAAACTCCTACACATATCTTGAACTTCTGTATTTCAAGTTCGTTTACAAAAAGCACACTGTGACATTCCTTCACCAGTCACAAGACACAGTTAACCTACAGTATCCCTATTATTGGTGCATAGACAAAACCGGGAGAGAGTGTAGCAAAAAATCACCAATTTATTGCTTTAAATTCTAATATTAATCCCCCCCGTTATACTTCTTCTGATTGCAAAACAACTACAAATATCCCATGGAGAACCAGGCAGAGGTATTGCATTCAACTGATTAAAAGAGCTAAAATGTCCCTTCCTGATGAGATGCAAATCCTTTTGCACTTTGAAAAATAAAGAGCTTTCTTGCACATACATTTACATCACAGAGAGAGATAAACTTTTACTTTAAAACAAGTAAAAGACTACATTTGATGGGACAGTAGTAAAAAGAACTAAAAAAATAATAATAAAAAAAAGAACCCAAAATCTGGCCAAAGTTGCTCACTGTTTCAAGTTCTGCTTCCCTCATCGTGAGGTAACAAGGGGGAACGGGAACACGAATGCACGAGCATTACTCAATAAACCCAGGAAACATGTTTTTTTGTGTGTTTTTTTGCAGATGCAGGGTGCAGATGGTGTTTGTTCCCTCTGGTCGCTCCTGCGGCCGCGTTGATGCTCATCTTAGCCGTGATGGCTATACGGGCCTCTGGACCTTGCCCTCTCTCTCCCTGCGCTTCAGCTCCTCCCTGTAGCAGTAGGAGCAGTAGTTGTCCGTCTCCGGCCTCCCATAGAACGAGCAGTTCTCCCTCTTGCAGCGGCGCTGCTGAAAGCAATACAAAGGGCCCCCGGCGCTCCGCCCTTTGGTTTTGTCTGGACCCAGCCAGGTACGAGGCATGCTGTCCTCGTCGGCAAACTTGAGGCAGCCCTGAACGTCCCCTGCGTTGAATCCGTTGGTGTACGTGTGGGACTTGTGTTCGCCGGGCATGTTGTAGGACAGGGTCTCCATGGTGTTGACTGTGCGGACCCCCGACAGGCGCGCAGGGCTGTAGCTGTGGGAGGAGAGGGTGCGGTTCTGCTGGGGATAGGTGGCGCAGGTCTTCAGGGTGCCCACCACTGGCTTGTAGGAGTCATCTTGGAAGATGGAGGATTGCATGTTGACATCTTGCAAATGAATCACGCTGTGCCTCTGGATGGGCGGTGTATGGCTGTAGTGGGCAGATACAGGAATGGGTCTCTTCGCACTGATACTGGGAGAGGAGTAAGGCGCAGGAGTGAGGATAGGGGCCGGGTGGGAGATTTGATGTGAGCTTGGTGGAGGGGTTAGAGGAGGGATTTTAACAGAAGAGAGATTGGCTGCAGGAATGGGACTGTTTCTGCCCTGGGTCTTGAGACCCAGCAAGGGTTGCGGGTTGTTGTAGGTGTGGTGGGGCAGGACAGGAGAGCAGCTCTTCTCCGGAGAGCTGTCGGATCTCTCCCTCTGGAAGACGCTCTCATGCTCGGGCTTCTTCGCTGACAACTCGGTGGAGGTGGGAGGTTTCTTTTCCACCTCCTTCCTCTTCTGGTCCTGCTCCTGGCTGAAACGCTCCTGGGCATTTGTCAAATAGTAGTTGATCATCTCCTCATGGAACTGGTGTCTATGGCTGGTCAGCAGCAGTCCTGCAAATATGAACTTGCGCTCGCCCTGCATGGCTGCCCGCAGGATGTTGAGGCTAAGCTTGACATCTGTGCTGTATTTCCAGTTTTCCAATGACTTTTCCCCTGAGCCTCGGCCCGAGCTGTCCTGTCTCTCAGTCGGGGAAGAACTGGATGGCCTGTCTCCGTCTGTGGGGGAGGGACTTGTGGCTTTCTCAGATGAAGTGGAGCTGGTTGAATGACCTGAATCTTCCTTGCTCCCTTTGGTTGTCTTTGATTCCTTCTTCTTTGCTTTTTCCCCTCCGTTTTCCCCGTTACGCCCTGAGCCAGAGTTTGACTTGTTCATTTTGCCATGCACAAGTCCTCCTAAACCTCCCATGTTCTTCTTCAGCTTGATTCCGAGTGTTTTGCTAAAGCTTCCTAATCTGTTGGCTACAGAATCAGTTCGACTCTTGTCCTTATCCTTGCGCTGCTTGTCTTTGTCCTTTTCTTTGTTGGGCTTGCCAGTGTTAATGTTCGAGTTGCTCCCAACGGACTCACGGTCAGAGTCCATGGACTCAGCAAGGGACTGGACATCCTCACCTGCAGAGGCTGTGGGGGACTCTGGCTGAGCCAGGGGAGCCTGCAAAAAAGCCAAACACAGGGAAAATTTAAAAATCGAATTCCCTCCTAAACATTTTTAGATGTATTTAACATTATGTGTCTATTTTGAAATTGATATGTTGTGCACTATTGTGGGTAACTATCACTGTACATCACCCTAAACAGTTTGCAACTAATAAGTGTGAGGTGTATCCCTCATTAGTCCCACAGTGGGGAAATTAAGTCTCTGCGTTTAACCCATCTGACTACAGTAATAGTAATAGTGAGAATACTAATATTATTAATAAGTTTGTATTGCTTATGGATTCATTCAAGTCTGTACTGCAAAACTTTCTTCCTTGTGATTGGAGTGTGGGGCATTAAGTACAACCTTTTATAATAACCTTCTTTTAACCTGAGCTTTCTCTGTGCTTTTTATCCTTTAAACTCAGATTTCTAAAGTACAAAACTAATGATTTTGTTGTAAATCGAATATTCCATGTAAGCAATAAATCTCAGCACTGCTATCGTAGGCGAGCTTCTCTGGAGTGCATTCATGTGACACTTTTTTATGCTGGACTGAACAAATTTGAGGCATTCACGGGCTTTGTATGCTTTAAGCCTTCTCTCTAATCTGTCAGCTCTGTTCCTTGGTCTTATTATGCTATTTTTTTGTTGTTGCAGAACATCCGAATGTATATTGCGATTACACACACGTGCACTAATTTCGATATCTGAAGGTAACGGGAGTCTATTTAGGAGTATCAGAGTAAAAGGGAATAAAGGCAAATGCTTCCACCCAATTCAAAGTATAATTTTTCAGTTTGAAGTTAAGCCTCGTTTTTCCAAGAGTTCTCTCTCAGAATCCTAATAGACATCCCAAAAAGTTAAATGGGTGTTAATATCTTTGCAAGGTAATCTAAGCATTAAGTGAAATTCTATAATTTTTCTAAAACTATTGAGAAATAAGACATTTTTGGGTTTTTGATGACTCATACTCATCATACCCACAAATGTGAGACATTGTCGCATTCTGACACTAAATACAACTGACTTATGGGACACCAGGGGTTTCAGAAACATCTGAACCAAGGGAGTCCCTCTAAAGCTAAATTAGTCATGACGAACGCAGTAACAGAAAAAACAAACCTTACCCTTGTTTCAGAGGGGATTCGGATCCACGTTACATTCATGTAGTTGTGCAGCAGGTTGAGTTTGGCCTCCAGAGACAGGATCAGACTGTATAGGGTAATACATGCGCATTTCAAAAGATGAAAACATGATCACGTGTTTTAGGAACATAAATATGGCAAAGGCAAATCTACTGAGATTTGAAAAGGTGCATGTTTGTTATAATGCAGTTTTTTGGAAGATGATCTAAAGGAATATGAAATCCAACCCCTTAAATAAATGTTTCTAAACTGAGTGAAGGTTCTGCCGCCTTTCCAAGCCACATCTGGGAAAATCTGATCCTCAAATCTTTAGCTCTTGCCGATTTCTGTTTGAAATGACCTAAAGCCAGATCCCATAATCACGGTTAAATCCCAGCCGCCCTCAAATGCAGAGTCTGATGGGTGGACCTGCAGAAGAGTTTAGGCTTGCGTATACAGTCGGTTTCTCTGCGTGCTTTGCTGATATAAAATGACCTGGGGATGTTAGGGACTTACTTGGCTAGCTTGGTGTTATCGTTGTCGTCCCTTCCCCACTCCCAGCCCACGCCAGGATCCACGGCAAAGTGGAGCGCCAGAAGCTTGTGCTCAGAGTCGGTAAGAGGGATAACAGCTGGAAAAGGGGGAAATTAAAGCTGCATTACTTAATCTACTATGCACGAGTGCATTTCACTGAAAAGTATTTGAGCTATTTCAATATAAATAAAAAAGATTATAGGGAGCCCAGGCATAGTTTGAATGTTAGTAACTTGTTTTTCGAAATAAGTCAATATAGTACATTGATCAAACTGTACATAAAACAAATTTTCCAGGATTTCTCAGATTCCTCTGAAGGCCTGTGTATCTGCTTAAAATAATAATTACCATACTGTGGGACTCCTGATCTTTGAGATTTTGCTATGGTGTGTTGCCACAATTAGCTCACAAAGTCTTCACAGTATTTAATTATGGTTCTCTGTGTTTTTATTTTAGTGTTCTCCTGTCATCTTTTTCTTTTGAATCTTTATAATTTCTTTGTTAGGTTGTATTTTTGGTTGAATTACATCCATGGCTCCTTGATGCCTTCACTCGCTGTTTATTTTATTGGCCATTTCCGTTTAATCTCTGTTACTTGCCTCCATTCACAGCTACCTCTGTTCCTAATAACCCACATGTCCCTTGTTCAGCAAACAACAAAAATACATTTCAGTTAATTGTTTCTGCATCTGATCCTACTGTTACTTTCAGCAGGTCTCCTTGTACTTGTATTCGTCTGGACTTTGATACGTCTTAGTTTCAGATTTTTTTCTTATAGTCTTAATAGTTAATTTCCTTACCCGCTTCATTTCTGCATTTGGTTCCTGCCCTACATTGTGCTGTGAGAACACTACTGTGGTGACAATGCAACAACAACAAAAAACATTTAATTAAAGCAGAATTCAAGGAGTTTCATGGAACTGAGACAACACCGGATTATTTGAGAAAGTATAACATGAAGATAAAACAATTTTCAAAATGTTGATTTTGTTAATTGTTCTAAGTGGGGGTAAATAAATTAAAGACTCTGACAGGGGTCTTTTTTTTCTCGTTTGCAACAAAATCAGACTATGAAACAAAATGGGAAAGAGTATCAAGAATCCAATGAAAGGTTTAAACATGCAGTACGGCTGTGTTGCCAAATGGACGGAACGGAGACAAGACATCGTCTGTGAAAAAACGGACAAAGTGCTGTAAAGCCACCGATCATTGCGCTTTCCCTTCCTCTCAGCTTTTTTTTTGTCCAGGGAATTTTATTTGAAATTTAGGTCATCTTTTCCTTTTTACTGTTTTTCCCCCCTGAAATTTTCGGTGTTGTGCTTTGCTTTGTCGTTTTTTATTTTAGTTTTTTGTGTCTGTTGTTCTTTTCCTTTTCAAACTGTGGAAGCGTCAAGAGATTTCTCTGATTTCAATTTGTTCAGTTAAAACACAGTTTCATTCTTCTGTGTTTTAATTCCTGCTTGGTATATTCCGAGCTTACAAGGGCACAGTAGATGTCTTTATTTTGTATCGTTGCTGACTAAAATGAAGCAGCGTTAAAGGTTAAACAGCGAAGATATGGCGCATTAGTCCTGGGCATGAAAAAACGACAAAAAAGCACTTATTTTTATCCAATATGAAAAACTCCTTTAAAGCAGATAAAAGGGCTTCATCTGTAGACAACGAGAATAAAACTAGAACCAACCAGGGCACGCTCTCGTGAGAACTGTGAGTACACAGTGCAAGAGTTTACAAAACACATTTCTGTCCTCTAAATGGGTGGGTGTCTTTCAAAACAACGGTGCAAAATGAATTAGCTGGGCATAACTGGGCCACATAACAGCCCTCATTAGGCTACCAAGTGTGGGCTGTTGTCTGCATGGCTGTAAAGAGGAAGGCTGTTCAGGCTGAGGACATTCCAGCCTCCCCTGTTAGACCCAGATGGAACACGTAGTCTCCTCCTGGTCTCATCAATTCGTTGGCTGCCAGCAGGCTGCTGTGCTCCGCAGGCTTCATGGAAACCGAGAGGACCAGAAACAAACACCAGTACTATGTCCAAGTGAACAATTCAGGGACAGTCTCTGCTCTTTTTGCATATCTTCTCCTCTGCGTGGATACAGAGACAATGTGCTCCTGTGTCCCACATCCACTAAATACGAAGGATAGAAAAAGTAATCATACTCACATTATTCTCAGAAACCTAATTATATTTATTGGGATTCTATGTGATAAACCTACACATAGTAAGAAATACAAGTCAAATCTAAATGTTGACTATGGACATAAGTCCATAAATTGCTAACTGTATTTAGGTCTGGGCTTTGACTGGGTCATCCTAAACCCCTACCATGCTTTAGTATAATCAATTGTGCTGCAGTCATGCCTGTATGTTTAGGGTTGTCGTCCTGTTGGAAGATGAATTCTCCTTCTAGGATCTCTAGGATTTCTATTAAACCCCATCCTTCTTACCACCAACTCCGACCAGCCTCCTACCGCACAATCCATATTTTACCATAGGGATAGTAGGATCAGTATGAGCTGCAATTTTGTTTTCCATGATACATATTTTTGTGCTTGAAGCCCATAATGTTTAGTTATGGTCTCATCTGTGCGGGGCACCTGCTCATTTCTTTTCTGCCCCTGGTTTAGCTATGGCATTTGTCTAGCCACTCTAACATATAGCCAGGTTAACATATAGCCAAGTTCCTGTGTAAAAATTGTCCAGCACATGGGGTTCTCCGGCTTGATCTGAATATTTTTGCGGATGTATAAAGCATAAGATATACTTTTATAACCTAACCATGCTTTAAACTTCTAGATTGCTCACTTCCTGATGTTCAAGACGTGAGTCTGTGCTTGTTCTTCGTGATTCTGTTTGTTTTGTGTTCTCTAACAAACCTCATAGAATACAGGTGGATTTTGTTACTATTTACTAATTAAGGAAACTGGTTGCACTGGATTCTGTTAATGGGTATCAGAGCTGAGGGGAGGGAATACAAACCATGCCACATTTTTGGGCGGGATTTATCTTTCAGAACTCTGCGTGCCAATTGTACTGCTCGAAAATACTGTGATACATTGTTTTAGTCTATCGCACAAAATCCTAATGAAACACATAAAACCTGGTGGTTGTGATGAAATGTGGAGAAATTAGCTAGTCGGGTCAAAGCCTTACTACAGCAACAATAGATGAATGGATGACTAATGATGTTTGTCTAGAGGTTTAATGTGTCATGCCAGTATTGTTGACAGGGAGCTAAAGGGGGATTCCTTTAGGAAGGGTCTTTCCAAAGACAGTGTTGCCCAGAAACATCAGTCTAAATTGAAAATCCAAAGCACATACAGTAAAATGCGAAGGAGAAGTACGCAACCAAACGCCCCCCCCCTCAGTTTCTACTTGAGTTATCGGCAGCCAAGCTAAGGCCTGCGAGGTGGTGTTCCTGGTCGCTGCAGCTGTCCTCCCTTTCCTCGTTGTTCCAGACTGCTGTGTGTATATGTCTCTACGTTTCCCCTGCTGAGCCTGGTCCAAATTCAGACATTCAGCTCTGCCAACCGAACTCTGGGGGAAATGAGGTGTGCTGTAACGTTTTTACTATTCGGCCACATTTTGTTGATCTCAAATGACTGATTTCTACAGTTTGTGTGTACGGACGACATCCTAGTTTTCTTTGGTACACAAAGTGTAGTCACCCTCATAGCTGCTGCCTCACTGTGCTTGGTTTGCAAACTTGAGTAAAGAATAACACAGACAAGTAGAGGATGAGCAAACAAGGGTGTAACCTTTGAGGAAATAACTGCTGGAGATTAACTTCTCCCAGCTTACATTCGGGACACTGTACTGGAGATAAGCTTTCTCTTTTCTGATTTGTTAAGTGAGAATATTAATGGTACAATGCGTTTGGTCATGGGAGCGGACTAACACCTCCTCCTTCATCTCCTCCTTTTCCTTTACATGATTTGACTTCAAACATTCAGTCAGTGTTTCAGCCGCACTGAGATTCAAGAACAATTTATACAAACAGGAAAAGTAACACACTGAAATTCCTGGGTTGGTGCTAGGCACAGCTGCAGATTTCCAAGCTCTAAATCTCCAGAGTAAACAGCAGCCGTGCACATAAACAACCATTATATGTCCAACTGCAGAATCAAGAACGTCACAGCTAATTAGTGTCTGGCGAAATGATTGATTAATGAGCGTTTTATAACATGGTTGATCGACAAAAAAGGAGCATTTAACAGAACATTTTATAGAAATATGCGTCCAATAGGTTGTTTTTTTTAAAATGGAAATAGACCGAAAATTCCCATAATAAACTCAAGTGGAATTAAAAACTCACCTTAACAGTAAATAAAATAGATGAACTTATCAGAGGATTAAATTTGGACCTTTAGAGCTACATACAAAACGTTATATATATATATATATATATATATATATATATATATATATATATATATATATATATATATATATATATATATATATATATATATATATATATATATATATATATATA
>JAVLVB010001067.1:1083815-1119126 GCA_032876305.1 Orestias chungarensis | reverse complement strand
TCGACTGGAAGACAGATGGAGCTAAATACACAAAAATATTGAAAGAAAACCTCTTTAAAAAATCTCAACAACGCTTTAAAAAGCCACAACAGAAAAACAAACAAAGCTACAATGGGATAGTTAATGTAAAAGCAAGTTCATTGTATAAAAAAGCTGTCCAGTTAAAGGCCAGACTTACATCTGGCTGAGAGTCTGTGGCGAGACTTAAACAGTGTTTCTTCCAGAGGCCTTCGGTCACATCTTACCAAAGTTTTACTACACTTGAAAAAAAAAAGGTAAAAATATCTAGCAATTGAAGGATGTAGCAGGTTTTCCTTAATAAAAAGCAATACCCAGTTTTCAGACTTTTGTTTAAAAGAAATATCATGATTTGATTTGTTTTTCAATTATGCACAACTTTATTTTAAACTATCATGTACAATCCAAATATTAAAAAAATTAGGTTAGTAGTTTTCATATTAAAAAAAGTTAAAAGTTCATGGGGTGGGACTTTTTTTTGCCAAGCACTTTATTTTCAATAGAGCCCTCTGTTAGCATCATCGCCTGATGAAGACTGAAAGATTTAGTAAAACAGTGCGTCCATTGATAGACCAACATCTCACCCCGACTGAGCAGAGGTGCATGGTTACACTACGCTCTCATGTAGGTGGTCTTTGGCCTTTTTACTCAATCAGATGGGTGTTACAAGTTTATCGATGGGACGCCAGAGAAAACTTCAGTGTTTTGATTTACCGACGACAAGAGCTCGAAATAGCTCGAGAGATTTTCAGATGGTCAGTTCCCCTCACACGCTGCTGGACCGCGTGACCAATACTAGCGGATGAAAGGCCTACGGATGACTCTACTGAGGGTCTACTTATTATCACACAGCAGGTGAGCGTTGGTGGGTTGGACGAGAAACACACATCCAGGTACACTCAACCAGAAAACCCACTTCATCCGTTTTCCCGGGTTTACAGTAATGGAGACTAAAAACTGAAATAAACAGAAATCTTAGTAGCCTCAGTAACCCCTCATTCTACAGAACAACACGAAGTTCAGGAACATTAAAAAGGATCAGGAAAAGAACGTTTTCTGAGCATACTTTTCTAACTTTACCACTTTGTTTATTGCGAAACAGTTAAGTCGGATTGGACGAGGCACATCTTTTCTGTGAACAACAATGTTCTTATCTATTTGACCATGACTGGGTGATTTTAACACACTTGATCTCAACCATAACCATACATATCTGTATATAATCTGTATGTATGTAAATCCATATTTTATAATCACAATACTGTATACATGTAAATAGATATTAATATCCTGCATAGCGAGTCTAGGTAGATCCAAACTACATTGTGTTGCTTGTACTTGTGACAGTGCAATGAGAATAAAGTTGAATTGTATTTTAACTTTTCCACTGTATGTCCGGCTTTAAGTTTCAAGTCTTTCCAACGTCTTAACAGGTTTATTTCATGATGCTCCACCATACTTCCCTTTGGGTATAGCACATTCAGAATGATGTATAGCTAAAATCACTGATTTGTAGAGCTTAGTGATCTTCATGTCATGTAGGATTTTATTGCTGGAGACTAAATCACTTTGAAAGGTGCGAGCAAAAAAGTGGCTTTTTGGACCATAATAGTTTTCTAGCAGACTGCTTTAATGTGGACCGCTGTTGTCTTCATCTAACGCATAGAATCACAAATGAAAGTGTATTGAAGTTTGTGGTTGTGACATGAAAAAATATGGAAATGTTTAGAGTTATAAAGACTGTTTGGCAGCTGAATTGGGGTCCAACAGTTTTCTTCCTGAAGATAAAACCAGTACTTTTGACACCTGAACACACACCAGACCAGTAACCCCTTACAGTTGATGCATTTTTTGGTCGTTTACAGGGAAACTGACTGTCCACCTGAAATGTCCACAAAGTGGACTGACTGTTTATTACTCTGAGGTGAAATTTGCTGACAGAAAGTGAAGGATCTTCTCATCTGTCTGGCTTTAGTTCAGACAAGAGATTCATAACTTGCTTCATTTTTTTCAGCAGATAAGGGGAAATGCAGAAGAGCATTTTTTTTATACAGCAAATCTAATGTACAACCACCCTTTGTTGCACTTTCAATTAGAGCTATGTAAATTTGCATCGCTGAGCGTAACATGAGTTTGCCACATGACACACGAATGCGCCATGTCAAGAGTTTAAATGCTTTCATAACATCCTGGAGAGAGTGCAGACTTTCTGATCTTATCAAATGAGGACAAAGTGTACCAGGATGAAAAAAAAGTACAACCATGCAAGGGTGTTGTGATTAGACTGGGATGTTTTATCTGGACATATGCACCATCTAGTGGATCCAGAATAGAACCTCATCTTTTGGCTGTAAAACACCCACTAAATTGCTGATTAGTCTAGAGGGGTGGTGTAGCAGCAGGAAAAGGGAATCCGTTCTGCTTAAGTATGTTTTAGTTTGAGCTGAGGTGTCTGAGTAAAACGAAGAGTGAGATGGCGCCGACCCATGCAAAACAAAAAACGGGTTCCTCCCACCCAGCCGCAGAGAGAGCGCCGTGACTGCTGAGGACGGTTGTCAGGGAGACCCGCTGCTCTTGTCACTTACGGGGATTCTCTGACCTGGAGGGTAAGCAACGCATCCGCAGTGAGTGGGAGCGCTGGCATCTGAACAAGAGTGTCTCCAGGCAGGGGGGCTTTAAAAGAATCAAAACACCACCATCTTCGTCAGATACACCTACTGTGATGAATTCAACCTGCAGCTGGAACTTCAGATAGAATAATGTGCAGCAGCTTTGCAAGCCTGAATAATTTTGTCAGCATTTAAAAGTAGCAGCAGCCCAGCTTCCTCGGTGATGACCACTCCCCGCTTGATGCTGCTAACTGGCCTCCTTTTAATAATGGATCTCAGGTAATTAGGCTGCCGTCTCATACATTATTCACGTTAAGACAGGACAGACAGAGTTTCTTGCCTTTACCATCCAATCCCACTAGCGTTGAAAGCTAATTCAGCTATGTTCTGCTTTTATCATGTGCTTACTGTACCTTGCTCTCGCTGCTGGTCTCTCTGCTCCATGGACACCAGCGCTGAGAAGTGAGCCTGATCGTAGGCCAGGACAAGAGGGGAGCAGTGGCAGCGACTCGGAGGCACTTCCAGGGGCAAATAGAGCCCTCCAAACGGGATAGGAGCAAACGCTGGGGAGGTTAGGACACAGCACGGTCACTGCTTCTGCTTCTGCTACTGAGCCAGAGACGGTTTTGTATCAATGAACACTTTCCCTACCTTCTCCTCCGGAATCTCTGAGCATCGTGTCGGCCACAACTACAATCGGCCGGCGTAAAACGTGGGCCAGCACAAACACATGGAATTCCTCCAAACTCTCGTAGACCGGATCCTCTGAGTTATCCACCCTGACGAAAGAAGGACGCGAAAGCTTAGGTGATCCAGATGTACTGAAGTCAGAAAATTCAGCTTATGCTTGATCTGTAGATATCATTAAAAGCTACTAAAGCTTTTTTTTTTTTTTTTTTTTAAAGCTCAAACTTTATGCTTCAATTTCCAATTTTTAAACCAACTTTTGAAGAATCCAACATTTAATTATGAATTTATGGCTGATGTTTGCATACTTTTGAAGATGGAACATGAATAAAAAGTGTAGGGATAGGTGGACAGATGGATGGATGGATGGATGGATGGATGGATGGATGGATGGATGGATGGATGGAAAGTACAATAAACAAATATTTTTTTTAAGCTCACATTAGCCTGCAAATACCTTGTTTCGGTGGTTCTCAAGAAAATATATGAAACCTAATTTTTTATCTTAAAGGAGTGCTAAAACGGGTCAATAAAATCCATATTTCCATAGACGTGTTAATTAAACAGAAGAGGAAAAGATGGAGGAAACGGATGCTGATGGAAAGACAGATAAAAAGCACAGGCAGTTCTCGTCAGCGTGCGACCACCAGGGAAACGGAGGCTGTGCAACAATTAAGCTGTCAGCCACACCGCCAAATTCGCTCTAATAAAGAGCCTCTTAATATGTGAATCCCACTCAGCCCATTCTGGGGCTCGTCTCACACTACAACCATCAAACATCCCTAACCTTATTACTCAGTCAAACTTAATGTGTGATTAAACCTTTCACAATAAATGAGTAAATCACTCCAATGAAGGGAACATTTTCAGCGATGGAGTGTTTTTGTACTTAAGTTTGCTTCAATAATCATGTGGTAGAAAAAATAAAATGAAAAATTACATATAGTAGTAGCATTCAAGCCTTCGATAAAAATATCACTTGGCTATTTTACAGCCCTGGCTACTTTTTTCTTTAAAATAATATTTGTTCATATTGTTTTGAATACACTGAAATGACATTTTACTCTGGAGTGAAACTTTCTGTTGCACACTGATCTGTTGTTCCACCGGATCAGCAGTCGACTTTCTAAGTAGGTGACAACATATGTGTGTTTACATCAATGACAATGGAAACACAGTGAAAACCACAAGGTGTCTGTGCGTGTGTGTGTGTGTGGGGGGGAGGTCTTGGAGGAAACCAGAGCAAGTTTCCTATCCGCCTCTGTCGCATGTGAAAAAGCCACTCTTACGTTTATTTGTGCAACGTGCTGCAGCTAAAAGTAACTCAAACGTCAGAGATGATGGGGGGCTCTTAAGTTGCAGCCAGTAGGGGGCACAGTTTCAAATTGTGAGGTAGAGGGATAGGTTTGATTTGCACCTTACCTATTGTCGTCATAGTCGTTTTTTTTGTTTGCTTTGGATTTGTTCATTCGTGTGAGTTGATCAACTTACCCTCCACTTGTGTTCCCGTTTTTGCTGAGATGACTGCGGGGCTCACTGGAAGCCAACTTCAGAAGCTCGTTCCACTCTCTTTCCCACTCCTCCTCTGTGTAAACCAGCCCTGACTGCACAAAGACACGATGTTCAAAATATAGTCAGTCATGTAGTCGCTGCGGTCAAATGGAAACGAAAGGCTGGTGTGAGTAAAAAATGAATAAAGGTCCTGCAAGTGTCTGCTTGTTAAATGTAGTTTTTGACATAACGTAACCAATCATTTCTTTTGATTTTTCCCTCCAGGGGGCTTTTTTGCGGGCTCTAGTGTCCCTTATATGACAGTAGGCAGATAGGAAGGGGGCAAGATTCGGACATACATATTAAACCATTCGAACTTCAAGGAGTTTAACTGTTTGGGTTTAATATCTGTTTGTAGCCAACAGACTTTACTAGAATCTGCTGAGATTTTATTTTTTTTATTTAAAAGGGCTCAAACATTTGGTGTTTGTATATATTATAAGTAAACACAACTGGAATATTAATTCAAAACATGAATAAAAAAGCGGAAAAAAAGAGCTTTGAGCTATTCCTTATGCTGTATATGCCTGAAAGCTTGGTTTGTGGATAATTAACATCTTATATTAAATAAATAAAGAAAAACAGAACATAGATCAAGAATTGTTGTTGTGTAGTTATCACAACAACAATTGGAGTTATTTTAAAGAGAGTTTGATTAATATCTATGGAGGCGAGTGGTTTTAAGCAGTTAATGTCTGCTTCTTACACTGTCTTACTAGATAGAAAGAATCAACATCAAAAACCTGCAACAATCTGTGTGTTAAGCACATGAAAACCATAGCTACAGCTTAGAGGACATGTTTCAAGTTTGAAATCAGTGTTAGACATCCAAATGTTTTAATTGCAATGCAGCAGAGGAATAATTGGTCATTTTGCATCCAAATGAACAGCAGTGCAATCATGTTAAACACTTTAAATGTTCTTATTGTAGAAATACTGTCGCGGCATATTATTTTTAAACACAGACATGAGAATCCAGCTGTTGACATCCTGCAACAGTCCTCCCATACTAAACTCCAACAGGAGAAGAGCCATAACATATTGGGGCAACTGGAAGACTTCGGCATTTTTTTAACATGAAGATCTGAACTACGTCTTTGCTTAAGCTATTTTAGTGACACCTTTTCTGATAGATAAAAAAAAAAATACTTTAATCCACCATTAGGGCATCAGGAGTTGGCAGAGGAAGTCCAGAGGACTTGGAAGTATTAGTGAACCTGCACTAATGTACAAAGAGGTGAGACTCAGTTCAGAAGATAAAATCAACATTATTTGAACCATTATTTGCTCTTATTAGTATGATCTGGAGAGATGCATGTTTAACAAGGGAGTGGGTTTGCAGGGATGGATGCTTGGCAAACCTCCTTGTTCTGCTGGGTTTGCTGCCACCTCCACCTCCTCTTCAGAGCGTCCCTCTCTGCTCCGCTCTTCATCATGGTGTACAAGGATTTCCTCAGCATCAGGTCTCTGTCATGGAAGCCCCACATCCCTTAAAAGACAAAAGAAAAAAAGATAATGCTTTATTTCAAAGTTAAGCACAACTCTGACTGAGAAAGGATACCACAGATCACTGACTTTAGTTATGTTGTCATTCACAAATGACCATAGCTCCTTAACTAAAAATGTCTTCCTCAGACAGAGCTTGTCGGGACAGATTACAATAACTCTGGTGCCTCTAGACCTCGGCTGGCCTTAGAGTCTTCACATCGGGGAGCGAAGAGTCTGAGGAGCCTGAACATGCCATGTCTCGTAAACACTATGTACAGGTGGGCTACTTGTCCCTGTTTTTAGCTTTGACTTTTATTTAGCTAGGTGGCTATGTCAGCTATGACGCAACACTATATGTTTCTAAAGGTACATTTCAGAAACAGTGAACTTTCCCTCGTATCCAGGTTAGTGTTGTGGTGCAAAAGAGTTATTCTTGCTTGAATATTAACATTTAGTTTTAATGATCATCACATTAGAATAACACAGTCAGCATTATGGTTTCAAATCATGTTGAATGTAATTCACACACAACGTCCGCTAATATTATTAGAAACATTAATTACATGAATAGTCAAGTAGACACTCATGATTTCAGTGAAACCCTCAAAGTCTTTAATCTGAACTTTAAAACTTGAACCTCCCAAATATGAAACAATTACGACATAAGATTTTGGATCGTTTCAGAGGGCATCTGTTGAGATATAAAATATGCCACATGTTAAGACATGGATCTGTCTTGATTTAAAGGAGAGTAACATGAAGTCTTATTCAATCTTCACAATCAATTTAAAGCTATTATCTGTATGTTATGAAGTGTGATCGCAGCGACAGAATCATTGATTATAGTTTTATTGCTGAAAATCCTAGCTTCATTTACTTCACTAAAGAATTTACTTTTAAATCTCCTCAGCACTCGCTCGGAGTTCATTCAACGTCAATTACAGTTAGACAGTTCAAAAAAGTTTGGAGAGACTTTATCCAGGAAATAAAGAAATATTTCTGTAACAGAATCTTAGGTTAACAGGTTTCATTGCCTCTCTTTAAAAGTATCGAGTGACTCTTCTAAGGTAGGAAACTGTAAGTCATTGTAAAACAATCTGAGAATAATGCTGGGTTGGACTGATTTGCCACTGTTTTTAATAGCATTATGACCCTTGTGTGGCCCCTGGTGGTGGTGTAAGTTAAACAAGCTAATGTTTTTAGTTAAACAATAAGGTTTTGCTCTCCATAATTTAAATGCACCCTAACTGACAGCCAAACTAAACCAGAATGATCCAGGTTAGCGAGTTTCAAGGCAATAACCAGTTGAGGCTCACCTTTTTACACCAATATGCAAAGAAGAAATTAGGATTTTCTGGAGGTGCTCACCCAACGAGGCAGCATGCAAGAGGCAGTTCCCATCTCCGGTGGTGGCCAGAGGAAGAAGCTTCTTACAACTGGTGCACATGGTGGACCACCAGTTCAGACGTCCTGAGAACAGAAGAAGGCATTACAAAAATAAATAATCGCCTTCAAAGAAAAGCTCTGCGGCCAGGAGACAAGCTTTAAATGACCAAACTTTAATATAAATGTTAAAGCTTATATTATAATGAGCTTTGGTATACAACATAGTCTAGCACTGTGCTTTGCAGAAGCATGGAGACTGTATTTCATAAAATGTCTGAAGACTGAACTGCAAGATAAAAATGTTACTTATAAAACGCTAATAAAGAAAAAAGCAAAAAAAAAAAAAAAAAGGAATCCTACAAAAGAAACCTAAAAAAAATACATAGGATTTTATTATATGGTTAACTTTAGTACAATGATTGCAAACTTAACATAAGTAAATTTTGTCTGAAAAGTGTTATAGTTTAGAATTTGAGAGTCTCCGATTATTTGTTTATGAGACTTTTAAAACTGGTAATCGTGTTTACAAGAGTCAAAACGTACAGGCTTAACCAGTATCATTACCAAAAAAGCACACACTACAAAACACTCATACTAGGCTGTTTAGGAGGGAGCCGAGGTTACAAAAACAGCACTTAGGAGTGGTAAATGCATCTTCTTACCATAATGAAACAAAGTTAGTTCACAAAATCACAACTAGCAGATGCTTTTCTTGTATAGCCTCTGAAACATTAAAGCCTGTGTACTTTCCACCTTTTTTTTTCACGTTACCGCAGTAATCCCACAGAAACCACTCTTCAAACTTTTCTAAATTTTTTTTTTTTTTTTTTTACGAAATAGTGATTTCATAGCCATAAGCGCTGCACGCAGGCTTACTGCAGGCAGACCGCGCCGCTCTGAGGCCCGGCTACATCATTTATTTCACAACGGTAAACACAGAGAAGCCTCTCCGTGGTTTAGCCTTTACTGTAGTCAAAGTTAAACTGCAGACTTGTTACTTATGAGATACCATCACCTCCTGCTGGTTCATGGTGTTGGCATCATCATCGCAGTGCATACAGAAAAATCTTTATGCTAGTAAATAAAGGAGGCATAAAACTGCATCTTGATGTAACTTCTTTATACAGTTCTGTAAATCCTTCACTATTATTTTGTTAATAAGTGGAATTATTTTACATGCAGTCTTAAGACTCTTTATTTATGCCCTAAATAGGTCAATATTCTGTTTGTTTGGTTGTCTTCTGCAAAATTCTAAACTTTTGAGCAGGTTTCTCTCGTTCAGCGTCGGCGGGGATATGAACCCTCTGGGATCCGGGAGGCTTTGAATTAGCTGTTGCCTTCCAGATGATGCTGCTCTGATCTGTTCTGTCTCTCTGGGTCAGCCTCATCTTGTGCATCTGTCTACATTTCAAACTCTTCATGAAATGTTCTCATTGCTACAGCTCATTTATGCTACAGCAAGGAGTCAAAGCACAACTGATTACATATGTCACATTCTTAGCGGCAGAGAGGTAGGACAAATGTATGGTACGCACTATTTTGCAAAAATACTTATGCTACCATTTCATTTCAACCACCATTAAACTAGTGCAGTTCCAGTTTTTTTTTTTTCGGAGGCTACATTAATGTTTAATTATGGGAACAGAGTCTCAATTCTATTAAGGTTTGGACTTTGACTGGACCGTTCGCAGGAATATGTGTTAAACTAGTCCGGTTCACGTCTTTCTGCCTGACCTGCTGACTTCTTTGCTTTTATTGATGCCATTTGTTCACTTATATTCTCTATCAAATCTGTTGTCATTAATCAGATAACCTCTGAAGCCTTCCCAAACCTCCCCAATCATGCAATACTTTGTGTTGGTCTACCGCATTCATTTTTTACATAAACATATTGAGATTTGTAAGTGTAAGAATACAAAAAGTTCTGCACTTTGCACATCTTATTGTACTCACCCGCCTGTTCCAGAGCCATCATGGTGGACTGCTCTATCAGATCCTTCTCTATGAAACTCCGGAAGTCCTCGCTGTAGACACTGAGATCTGGCAGCTGGAATGTGTAAATGGGCATCTCAAGAGGGAACTGCTCGCTGGTGCAGTCGTTTGCCACCTGCAGCCGCGCCAAGGAGACGATAGCCGAGCTGGCGTGGGAGATCCCACGGGACAGACGCTTCTCTATAGGGGAGCACACGCAGGATTGTACGGATAAGCTGTAAGCTGAGGTCCATGAGAACTAAAAAGGCTGAACTGGCTTTACCACCTTGTGCATTGTCCTCCTGCTTCTGTGCGCACGGCCTGTCGACATGGGTGGGTGTTTCACGCGTCTCCGGCTGCTTGTAGTAGCGGCCCTCGTTGAAGACCTGTGGCAGGTTGGCAGTGTGGACTTGCCTGAGCTCCTCGTAGTCATTCAGAGCGGCACTGAGGTCCCAGTTTTTACCTGCGCGACAACAAATAAAAAATCTAATCATCCTGTTGGATTCTATCTTGCGTCAAGATTGTGTCCGATGCATGTGAAAAAGATTTTAGTGATGCAAGACAACACCTTACACTAAAGTTTAGAGTAAGCAATGTTTCATGTTGTTGCTAGAGATGGCAGGAATAATTGAAACCACTTGGTATGTTGACAAGGAGTTTGTTTTATTATTATTATTTTATTTTGTTACCTTTAGGTGATTGAAATTACAGTAACATCTGTCAAGATTTTACCTTAAGAAAAACACATCAGTCCACAAAACGTCATGAATTCATATCATATCTGGGGGGAAAAAAACCCTGGGGTGTTTTTATCAGAGGAAAATATGCAGAATCGAAGGGAGAACAGTAACAGAGACAGAAGTTCCAGTAAGGTGACAGAAATATGCTGACATGCACAAAGAAGCCCTTTCTGCCTCCTCCAAGAACTTCATCTTTAAAAGAAATCTCCTTAGGGTTTAAGGCAAGCAAATCAGTTTTTGATATGCCTCAGAGTAACAAAAACCCTTACTAAATGAATGATCCAAAAAAAAAAAAAGTTCACAAGTGCCTGCAACAGCATTCATTGTAACCTGAGTGTGTTGGTGAAACCGGATCTTCAAATGCTTTCACTGTGAGAGTAATCTAAAGGAGTAAGACCTCGGCATTCCAGACATCATGTCTGTGTCTGTGAATCTGAATACAAAAGCAAGGACTGCTAAGCAGGAGCTCTTACATTCGTCAATGCAAAACCCATTTCACAGACTGGATTTCAGACAGCAGGATCTACAGAAACACATGCCCACAACCTACAACACAGCCCTGCACGTTAATGCATCCTCTTTAAACGCTTAAGTGGAAAGCTTTCTTACAGGATGTTGATTCATATTTCGGACAGACACACTCCTCTGCAGCATGAAACTAAATCAATACGATCCATTAGAAACACTGTAGATGCATAGATCCAGATACTGACATAGGGGACAAAACATGGACAGATTATGGGTATGAAGATAATTTGAAACAAAAAATAAAATAAAAAATGACTCTCCTCCCAAACTTTAAAGTCTTTCCTAATTAGATGCCTGTAAAAACAACAGGACTGCTCTCCCCCAACTTGTTGCTGCACGCTGCCATCAGCTGGCTGAAAGATGATGAGCTTCACACTTTTTGCCAAAATGACATAGACAAATAAAGCAATGTGGAAATATTTCACATACGTCACAGCATCAAAGTTTAAAGAGTGTATTCTACCATTCTAATTAAAGGAAAAAGCATTTTCAAAGGGTCACTAAGAAGTACAAAGTCTGTTTTACTCCTTGTAGGACCAGAACGAGTAAAAAAAAATAAAAATTGTTCTAGGGATTAAATACTGGAAAAAAATAATTGAAAGGATGCTCCAGTGTATTCTTTAATTTTTCGGTTTGGTTTCTTTCATTTAATATTTTATTCTACATCTGTAGGACTCAATTTATTAAAGTAAGAAAAAACAATATATAATTGAAATAGATATCATTATTTTAATCATTATTCTTATTTAGGCAAAAGTTTTTAAAATTGTTTTTTTTCAAAGCTAGTAGACTGAATTAGGCATTTTCTAAATGTTTAAAGAGCATATGATATTTTGCTTCAAATAGAAAGTGAGCCAAAACTAAAAATGTATGCTTTGTAGAACAGACACTCACATGTGACAAAATATATAAAAGAGCAACTTCACAGGTAGTTCAATGCCAAAAACAGCCTCTAGAGAGCGCCACTTGTAGCACAATCGCCTCATCTTCCTCCTGGCTGGTATGGGACCAGAGTGCAACAGAGCACCTGGACCATCAGCGCAGGTCTGTCTGTCCGTGCACGTCCTAAAGACTAAGCTAACGTCGGGAGGAAAAAATAAACCGAGACGGAGCAGCCGGGGCGTGTGTCCGTGTTGTCTGAGTGCACTGTCTTGTTTAATGTCTGCTCGTGTCACACATATTCCACCGAGGCTTCGCACCAGAGCCTTTTTTATTTTATTTTTCTGGGGTTGGGGGATAAAAGCAAGGAAAGGTGCAAGGGGACTTGAGAAAGACAGATGCATATATAACAACTTAAAGGACTCCTAATCTGTATTTAGAATTAAACTGTTCAGGGTAAAAATGAACTGTAAAACTTTCATTTTTGTCTATATTGTCCCAGCTGACTGTTGTCCCATCTCTGTTGTTTCTTTTTTATCTGAGCCACAGATGTGCCTCCAGCCCCCTGCTCCTCAGTGAGGCGCCAGTGACACAAAGCTTCCCCGGGTGAGTTGGACTTGTTAACCCGTCATTCCTGCCTCTAAATCAACAAACATGCCTTCTGTTTTAGGTTCCTCTCCTCCCATCCTTTGTTTCTTCCTCCTCATTCCCCTCTTATCTGCTTCTTCTCCCATGCTAATCTGCTCCATTGAAACAGAAACACTTACCTTCCAACAGGTCTCTCGCCAGACCAGGTTCCGCCCCTGTGGACCGAACAAAGTCTGACAGGACCGCGTCCATGTCCAGAGTCATGTGATCATGTGTGTGCGCCGCCCACGGTGCAGCGGTGGCCTTGGTGGACGCCAGCCTTCACGTTCGCATCTGGCGGCAAGCAGAGCAGGGATGGAAAACATTAGAAGATATAATCAGGACGTTGTTTTACAGTAAACCGCGTAGCCACACCTTTGAGATCCCGTCCCTGACGAGCCCGTGTGAAAACACGAGCGGGATTGCCTCGTCTCTTATTTCAGTCCTGGCTCGGGCGTGTTTGTACTGAGGTGTGATGGTTTATGCAGTGCTTCTGCCAGCAGTCATAACATACTTCCCAGCAGCAGAGATATCAGCAACAGCCAGCACTTCTATTTTCCAGGACACACCTGCCTACTTCAAAACACTTTCCTCCTCTGTCTATGATCACAACACAGGGTTCCTACCATAGTATCAGACAAAGTTTCCTACATCTGAGTACCAAACATTGACCTTGTGGGGTTTAACAATGAGTGGAAAATATGTGTCTTTATTCACTTTTTTAATCGCATTTCTATAATGTAAATGCATCATTAAATAAGTGCAGTTTTAATTATTTGTGTTATGCAGGGAGAGGAGATATCAAAGCTCTTGACCCTACATGAACATAAGATAGTTGCCCCTTATTTAAACCACACCAAAATATGACAAATAATGTTTACATCTAAAGAAATTGTAAAGCAAATAGGACAGAATGTCATTTGCGAAGAAGAAGAGTCAGATGCTTTGGGAGTCTTGTAAACCATAGTGAGCCATAGCCACTATTACGAATGGTGAAAACATGTGGTGGACCAAAACTACTGCAAAGGCACATCAAATACGTTTCCAGGGTGTCATAAAAGAACCCACAACAGCATCCGAAGTACTGCAACAATCACTTGTCACAGTAGGGTCAGTGTTCATGATTTAACTATAAGAAAGAGGATACAGCTGGCCTCGTGCCTGTTTTCATAGCTGGATGTGTAAGCGCAATGCTACTTTAATGCTAACTGGAGAGCATCTGAGACTATGTGGATCTAATGGTCAACAAATGAGGCCCTGTTGGGCCATAAACAACAATTAACATGCAGATGCATTCACATCCATGGCTGTGGAATAACTGAGCCCATGCATAACTTTTATTCCAGCAGAGGCTGGGTGTGTGAGAGAAGAAGTGAGCTCAGAGCACCAGCAGAAGAGAAAAAACAAACGCCCACAGGCGGGAGACTGTGACACTAGGCCTCTGTGTGCAGAGCAGCAGCCTGGAGGCTGAGGGGTCATTACTGCACTTCCATGTCAGCAGGATGGTGAACAACAAAATAAACGGGCGACAAAAGTTACTTTAGATCTGAAGAAAAAAAGTGTGTATATATTATTTGAGGTTCCATCTAAACAGTAAAAAACTAGTCACTGGAAAAGAAACACAGAAAAACATGAAAAACCCCTAATGGGTAAGAATGTTGTTATTTTCTTTTTCTAATTCAATTTATGAAGAAGCCACCCTTGTTTTGGATTGCGTATTGGCCAATAATATGGCTATTTCTCATGGCCACCAGATCAAACTTTACCCAAAACAGGCAAAATTGAAATGAACATTGTGATAAAGTGTCTTGAAATGACCTTTTTTTGTGAATTGCCCAATGTCTATGGGCCAAAACACAGGAGTTTTTTTCTTTCTTTGAGGAACTCAAACATTTAGGCTCTTTGGGGAAACCGTTACGAGAGCATATTGTTTTATATCACTAAACATCCTGTACCTTTGAGCGTGGAGCAGGACAGAGAAATACCAGATTATTATAAACCATGACCTCACCCCCCCACATGTATCCAACGTTGTTCAGATTGCTTTTCCATGTGGGAGTTAATTATGACTCAGAAAAACCGAGCAGCGTGTCTACACACCTGACGTACAACAATGTGGGCAGCAGAAATGCGCTTTCTCCTAATCAAAATGACATTTTAGCAGATTAGTCAGCCATAATGAATCAGGCTTACAAGAATAGAGGAACATTACAATAACAACAAAAACAAAAACAAAAAAAACAACGGACAGCATTCGACTAAAACTACCACTGCAGGGCAAAACCCAAAAAACTATTGGTTTAAAATATCTTCCTTCACATTACACACTATCTTGATCGGAATTAATTCATTTTCCTGTGCAGTTCGTCGCAACAACAACTTTCAAATTGGTGCTGCATAAATAAACTGAATTGAGTTGAACATTGCGTCATATACAGCAAGTATTGTTTTTTAACAGCTGCTGGTTAGGAAAGTTCTGTTTGTCCTACTTCAGGAATGAAAATAAACTAAAAATAAATTCACAATGTTACAATTTCCTCTTTAAGCTTTGGGTTAAACAGCTGAAAAAGTCCTTTAAAATGAAAAAGATTGTATTACATCCATTTCTATGAACATAACCCTGCTGAAAAACAGTACAATAGCAAAAACACCATTATGTTTCGCGACTCACTTCCTTTTTAACTTTGTTTCACTTTTCTTTAGTGGTATATTTAATAGTACAAGTGTACAAAATGTGACAATCAAAGCAGTGGAAACAAAATGCAAATCAGCTTGAAAAAAGGCCTGATAAAAAAATATGGATTTGGATGTGGACTTACTGTGAGTTATCCATAAGCTAAATGCGATGGTATATTATGGAGAAAGACAGCTGTCAAAAAGATGTGTGAATAACTGTATTGATATTTATATGTCAATAAAGTTCTTGCACTCAAATATCTGCCAGAATATTAATGAATTTGTGAGCAGCTGAGTTTCCCAGCTGTGAGGTATAACGATGAACTCTTCCCTACTCTTTGAACATTAATTCAACTTTGTGGGTCGACTAAAAAAATGTTAAAACGACGTGACAGGGAGGAGTAAAGCTGTGATGCCATCTCTGAATTTGGAGCATGCTATATTCGATGAGATCGTGGATCAAATACTTTCAACAATTTTTTACTCGTACCCACAGACTTGAATTTGTGTCCACACAGAGGGGAAGAGTTTGTAATCATTTTTGTGTGGAAGAACTTTACTGACACATTAACACGAACACAAATGTTTAAGCAATCTTGGTCCATAGTGAACGAAGTGAATAAAAGCCCCCATCATTTTTGTTTGTCTTTAAACTTACATTCAGAGTCTTTGCCGACATTTGGTGAGAAGCCATCTGATGACCACAGGACCGCCAGGACCAAACGCTGATCTAGTCCATGGCTTCAATGGCCGCAGAGGAGAGGAAGACTCTGAGGATGCAGAGAATCCTGGAAGACACAATAAAACAATGAACATCAAAATCTGAAAGTCTCTTACTAAGTTCTGCTTTTTATCGAATATAGATAATATAAAAATAAAAAATTGCGGATAACATTTGAAGCTTTCAGCATTTTAATTTTGCATATATCTAAAGTGGCTTTTCCTAGATCTTGAAACGAACAACTAATCTGAGCAGAGCCAGTACCAAACCATTATGTCATGATTAAAGCTCTCTCAAAAATTACTTAATACAAACTTTATTATATGCAAAGTGACATATATATTCTATAATTATTTTCCCAAACATGATTTATCAAAATCTAGGGATAATTAATTCACGTTAAACTAGTGTTTAATTTTTTTTCAGTTCACTTTGAACCACTTCTTTCATAAGCAATACATCATCACAATCATAAAAAGAATCCTATAAACTCTTTCACTGTACCATTTGGGTCAAAAGGTCGTGTGTTCGTGACCTAGTTATGTGTTCACCAAAAAACTGTCCATTTGCTATAATTACTACCTACCAATTTCTTCCTTTTCTGTATCCGTAATTCTGTGAAAAAGTAATCAAAAAATAATAGCTAACCTTTCTTGATTGTTCAACTACCAGCTATTAAACAGTGTAGCAGTTTTTTTTACTAAAAAGGTACACCTGTTCAATCGCATTCATAGCACAAATAGTAACTGACATAGCAGTACTTTATTAGCTGAAGTTCAAACTAAGCATGAAAATGAGGAAGAGGAGTTAAATGACTTGGAACAAGAATAAGGTTTTTGTTGGCAGACAGGCTGGTCTTTTAAAAAAAATGCTAATTTCTTGGGATTTTCCCTCAACACTATTTTTCAGATTTCCTTAGATTGGTCCAAACAAACAGAAAATATCTGGTGATCAGCGGTCATTAGAAAGGTAACAGTAGCCCAAGTAACCCCTCGTTACGTACAAGGTATGTCCCTTCTCTTAATAAAGAACTCCTTTGCTTGCCGAACGGTCAATCCGGTCAGCTAAGAACAGATCACATAAGGCTATAATTTGCACAGGCTTGCCAGATTTGGAACAACAAAAAGTTGTTAGAGTAAACAATAAAACAAAGTCAGCTGTGACATTCAAATGTTGGCGTTACAACCTGGGATAAACAGCACAAAAGGCTGGATCCATACCGACTTGTAACTAATAATGAGGGTGCTGGCAGTGTAATAATGTGGAGAACGGTGAAATGTTTTGGTTCTGTAGCCTCAGTTAAGGCTTTTACACTTAATTTTATTCCAGCCGAACCCCTGTTGGATTTGTTGTAAAGGGTTGGACGTGCAACCACTTAAAGGAAGATGCTACCATTTCAATTTCAACCAAAATTGCTAAGGAATATTCTGCAACCTTGTTAACCTAAGTCAAAAGACATTTAAAATAATAATGGTAAAATTACTTAAAATAATGGAACATAATGGGTGTACATAATAGTGGGAAAAATTGCATTGTTTGGTATCTGTTTAAATTACAACTAATGTGATGGAATAACATCAGACACTAAACCTTGTTCCTTAGCATAGAGATTAAAAGCAGCAGCAGTAACATTCTTAGCTGTATTATAAAATACATTTAAAAAAATAGAGACACTTATACACAACCTTGAGGAACACCTTTTGCACCATTTAACAGAAGGGGGGGAAAAACACTGAGTTCAACAAACACATGCTGCAGCTTTTTGCAGTTGCTAACAAGATTTAACTTTGTTTGTCCGTTTGTATCTATATTTATGCTACAAAGCAACCTTAGTTTTATCTTTGATCTCGTGTCGACAGTGTAGTTTCAGACCAACAGACAACATCCTATTGTCACTTCGCTCTGCTGTGTTTAGACCTTCTAGTTTAAATACAGAAAAGCAGAGCTAGCAATGATGGATATCTTAAAGACCACTGTTTTGTTTACTTCCTGGGATCAGTTGACTCAGGAACCTTCGTTCTGTCAGGACTGTGAGGCAATTACAGACCATACAGTGCTTCACAGAGGATACAAAACACTAATCTGAAGGAACTGAATACGCAATAGTATAGTTTGTTTAGGAAAAAAAATAAATCAATAAAATATAAATGAAAAAATAAACACATATCTTATAAAATAAAGAAAACTATACCATGGAAAAATTACATTCTACATAATGAATGTATGCAGTCTGTGAAGTATAAAAATAATTATGTAGTATCAACACAAATTTCACATTAAAATAGAAAAAACAACATTGTTCACCTATTAAACGTGTTACTGTAGATTATTCTTGAAAGCAAAAGCGTATTTCTCTTTAAATTTGACTTAATTTTTGTGCCAAACATATCACAAATAAATTCACACAGATGAAACTTCAAATCTGTCTGAAACATTCAAAGTTTAGAATATTTGGACTAAAAACAAGTTTGTAAAAATCCCCCCAAAAAAAGTTTGTAAAGAAGTTTTACACCAAATTATTACTAAGCCAGCCCGGTAAGAGCTGCATGATCCTCAATATTATAAGGTTAATAGTTCATGTCAGTCTATATTGATTAATCTAAAATTAAGTATACAAGACAAATTAATAAACCATACCTGCGTGAATATGTGCAGCAACAATACTGGCAGCAACCAGAAAAAACACTTCAACGCAGTCCCTACAGTCAGAGAAGTATTTATCATTCAGATAATTCACTTCATACACATGCAAAATGGAAACCTGCAAATGAGATGCGTGCATTTTTTTTCTTCCATGATGCATGTCTTAATGTGAATGCAGCTATCTTACTGTAAAAGGATGATTTATAGCTGAGAAAATTGTCTCCATAGTGAGCAGTAGTCGCCCACATGTGAAGCTGGTAAATAGTAGGTGGGAGGTGAAAACGCGCACTGAGACTCCTAGCTTTGCACTCTGTCTTTTCCATTATAGGATAACAGTCATTATAAAGGTCAACAAGAGTTTTTGCATTTTTATGTCTTTCTATATAATACAGTGAAATATTAGGTACATGTAAATAATTTTGTTTCAGCCTTCTTATTGGGTCCTTGTCATTTTTTACATTAGCTTCAGACTTCTTTTGTTTTCAGGCTTTTATGTGTATCGTACATTTTAACATATATCCTACATATTTTTTTAAAAGGAAGCAAGAAAGTTATAATGCTAAAGTGAAAAACACGAAAGTATTCATGAACAAAGCTAAATGCGACTGGCAGGAAATGCTCAAGGAGTTCACACACAGACTATCCCTCTGTGATAAATAAGCAGGAGTCTCATCCAACTTCATCTGGACACCACCCAGAGTGAATACGATGATAAGAGACCTATAATAATAAAATTATACTAAAAAGCTCACTTTTGGAGAATTGCAGCAACATTTTCTTCAGAAAAATCAAGCTGTTGCAACAAATAGGTTTGTGCATTTTTACTAGTGCTTCCGTTATTTGTTTAGGGTGCTGGCCATAGCTGTCAGGTAGCCAATGTTTAACTAAACACGAAAAAAACACCATTCCTAATTCACACTTAAAATGGGAGTTAGGAGCAAACGACTCTGCTCTCAACCAACACCAACACAAGCTGAGGGGCTTTTGTCATTTTCACCCTCTGGGATTAACGTCAACAGGTCCAAATAGTATATCTCTTTTCACCAGAGCTCCTTCCTCCACATGTTTGCTAGATCTCCTATAGTGTCATGTGATCGATTGAACAGCGCTTCTTAAAATGTTAAAAGCTTGGGATAATGCTTTATGACCTAACCCTGCTTTAATCCTCAGCTTTCTCTCTCTAGCTTGTCTGCTACGTGAGGATGTTTGCTCAGCAATTTTCTCACCTTCACAAAACAGCTGCATTTACAATGAAGCCAAATTACAAGCAGCTGGACTAACTAGATTTATAATGCTAAACTGGGAAGTATGCTTTGTGCCTGTGTATCACACAAACGTCCAAGTCACACTTAATTAAAGTTAGCCAGATCCTTCCTTTGGTATTAATTTATTTTTTACATTTTTGGATTCTTAAGTCCAAACAGTCAGACTATTTTGGACTTGGTCGAACCGCTGGGCCGAGGGGCCTGACCGCGACTTCATCACTAATAAGCGGGATAAGTTGTAGCTTCAAGGGGCCAAGCAGGAACAAGCTGGACCTGCTGTGTTCAATTTTGGATGAACAGCTCATGATGCCCACAGGAAAACCTCCTCGCCTGTGTGCGCGTGCGTTGATTTTACTGTTTCGCAACTCGGCGTGCCGTCAATATGTTGACCGACTGCAAAGGAGCAAGTGCTTCCACAAAGCCCTGACAAAACACAGAAGACTAATAAAAGATGGCATTCATTCGTACCACGCACTTGTTTGCATGCTTGTGTGCAGCAGAAATGTCAAGCCGCCCTCTCAGTTATGGTCAGGCAGAGAGAAAAAAGCAAAACAAAAATACCAAAACGCAACACAAGCTTTTTATTCCCACAACAATGGAAACAACTCCGATATTCCTGATATGCTACCAGACTGTGAATCCAGACGACGCTTCTACACTGAGGTGCTATTGTGCAGAAGCTGAAAGTATATGTTATAGTAATAAATGGATCACACTTGTGGAAAAACACATGATTTCCCGCATGCATCAATTGTTAATCATCAGAGTCTATTAGGTAGCATGATTGGAAAAAAACAGCACGCTTTACCAGTAGGGGAAGTTTGTGTAATGAAGTGTTACATATAAAAACAATTTTTATTTTAGAGCAGAGGTTTAACCTGAGAACGTTGTTGTATTCAGTGAACCTCACAAAACTGGCCCTTCTTCCTGTGTAGCTAAAAAGGAAAGAAAAATGACTTGTGGTGTCACAGGATATATCTCACCGCCGGTACATCACGTCTTTATACACTCTGATGTGCATGGGTGTAGAGCTGCACAATACTCAGTTTAATTCAATTCAGTTTATAACGCATGTAACCCACGTACGAGCAAATCATTCCATGGCGATGGTGAATACACGATAAACAAATCCGTTTAAAACGTTTCTAATCGAAGGAATCCCAGCAGATTGCATCGAGTTATTGACTTCACTCCTGTGGTATTGGCTGGCCAAAACGATAGCTTGTGTTGTTTTGTTGACTTTACAGCAGCACCTAAAACATTTATATTTATTGTGACTTTTTTTAATTGTTAGACAAGATGAGAGCTCCATCATCTCAGTTATTAAGGTTTTACATCCAGTGTTGCCTATATGCTGCTGATATGAAGGTAGCATGAATGCCCAGCACGTGGAATATAAAACTCTATCAACCATTGGGCCTGATCCTAAAGACTCCATATAAAGAGTGCTGAATTGCTGATTAATTGTGATGTAGAAAGATATTATGTTGTGCCATAAAGTGAGGGTTCTCTTGAATTACTAAATGATAAAGCAGATACAAATTGGCAGTGCTAGAGGATATTTCTTATGCATTTGTTATTGGGTTTTACAGTATTTATTAAAATGTTGCACACCTTTTTGACCAATAGTGTCTTCTGTCATTGTGATCATGCCGTCTCGTTGCCTCGGTGACTGGGCCCATTTCTGCGTGCCCGTCTGCGCTTGCCCTTTTAAAAATGCTAATTAAAAATGCGCAAAACAGCTTCAGCTTTAATAAACCGCATCGTGGGTGATATAACATTTGCATTAACCTCCGGTATTTTTTTTACGTTCCGATTATCAGCATATACGTTATACATATTCATGACTGCAGCGATGCTATGTTGCTCATTTTGCTGATGCAAACCAGTTTCCACCTGGTTTGTAGATTAGCTTTGGGCATGCTACTACAGTAACTTTGCACCTTTTTTAATACAAGAAAACCTTCTATAGATGTGGCGCATGGTACAAAAGCCTGTGTTTGTAGTTGTGACATTATGATAGCTATTCAATACATTGTGCAGCTGTACTTCTAAATATTATTTTCAACAAATATGTTTTAAAAGTGCAATGAATAATCAGTGCCACTAAGGACTTCACAGGCCTCAGCCTCATCGTAAAGCATTTGAATTAGATTTTGTTAGGTTTCAATTAAATCCTAGAAAGGCCTTTTCCATCTTTCTTCCTCCCTAAATTAAAAAGGTGAGCTGTTTTCCGCATTCTAAGGGTAAGATGCTGGTGGAGGCAGGGCTGTTTCTTCGCATCGAAATGCAGCTCTGCACGCTCCCAGAAGCTGCACATTTATGGACCAGAACTGGTGTCGTCAATTTGCGCTGAAGAATAATTACATTTGTGATTGAGCTGAATTTTGAATAATGCTGCAAAAAGACAGGGAGGCAGCTCAGCTGTGTCTTTGTCTTTAGTGTACACCCAAACAAAGAACCAGTTGCAGAGAGGCAGGAAACCAAACATGAGACTTTAAAATGTGAGTCTTCTCAAATATCCAGTATATTGACCATATGAGGAACCTTTTGAGACTTATACACAAGCAGATACATGTGACTTGTTTTTTTTCTTCTTTTTTTTTATACAAACAGCAACACTGTAGAATTTAACATCAAGAAAGGAAACAGTCATTGTCCCCCAATCAACCTTGTTAGATGCTCAGGGAAACAATCTAAAGCCCGATGTTGTTGCCTTTTGCTCTTAATAGTACACATATTTGTTCTCATCATTGACTTTTTACAAAAGGATGTTAACAAAAGCCTTTCGCCCAATGAGTGCTGGAGGTAGGAAGCATCAGACCCTCGCGACCCAACAAGGGTAAGCGGATTAGTTGGGTGGATGGATGGATGTTCCCATTGGGCCTTTCGATTACCTCAAGAACCGTAGTACGTGAAGCTATGATACCCATCAACACATCAATGCTCCGAAGAAGAACACAGTTTAGTTTGTTGCAATCTCTGCTCCGAATCTTTTGTTCTTGTTTCAGAAAGAAAGAAAAAACAGCCAAGGTGCCTGGTAATAAAGTTTGTTATAATCTCCTGTCAACTCAATCAGTCAGAGCAAAGCAGTGAACTATGTCAGGCTGGTCTGAAGACGGCCAGGTCATTCTATGTCAGCGCACAAACACTCCCTCCCAGTTCGGGTTGGTGAGTGGTACCAAGCAGGATCCTGAAGCTCAGCTCCAAATTCTTTCTAATCAAGTACGTATTTAAAGAGCCCTAGAGCTCATTTTAGCCAGTCTGTGATGTATTTCATCCCTAACGCCATTAACATTTTTTACAAGATTGGGTTGACTTTGTGTTTTATTTCATCCAGACTAATATTAATAATACCTTAAAAATGACCAGATCAATTGAGTTACATTTGAATGTTTTTACTGCACTGCAAATATAATCTTTTTGTGAAATGGTGACTTTCATCCAACAACCACACATCAGAAGTTACAATGTCTACATTATATTTTCAACATTTGGCAATTATTCTTAAGGATTTACATTTTCCCAACATAAACCAGCTGCAAAACTACTTGTTATCAAAAAGTATGTATAGATTGAGCTTTATTCACTAAAGTTGTGAATACAAAAAACAAATTTGACTTAAGTTCTGCTTTGCTCTTATTTAAGGCAGTTAAAATAAGAATATTAAGAAAGTATCAGAATTTTTTGAGTTTAGGGTTTGGTTCGCCTCCGAAGGACAGTTGTTATAACATATTTTAAAGAATTTAAAAAAAAGTATAACTCCGATCTCCTGGTCACCTGTTCATGTGAAAAATGGCTGCAAACTTTGTTCCATACATAAAGAAAACCATTCCTTCATCCTATCAGTCTGAAAGGAAATTAAAGTCTATTGTTTTTTCTACGTATAGATCGTAAAAACTCAGTTTATTTTCGTGGGAGCTTCACAAGATCCCTTAATAATAGTCTGAGTTTGAGCATCTGAGCTGAAAAAAATGGTGGGACTTCAAAACATCACGAAAAAAGAATTGCTTAGTTGGAGAAAAACGCTAACTGTGGAGTCACAGAATCAGTGAATGCTTAATGATTGTATCTGCTTTTTGCACTGCGAGGATATGCATGAAAACATTCACATGCCTTTGATTGTGCTTCATTAGAGGCTGGAACAGGGATGAAGCAGTTGGTGCTCTTATCTGACACCAGTATGGTTAAATGTTTGGTTTAGTTGAGACTCTCCTTGTCACTGCATGGATGTCTCATGATTAGGAGTTCATTCCTAAGTGTGTGTTGCACAAGTTAGTAACTCACATTTAAACCTCATAACAGCAACGTTTAGTGCATATTGTAGTTAGAGAAGATGGGTTACGGAACCTCTGTTGTTTGATAAAAAGTTTGAAATAAAACTAAACAAAAGAAAACTCATCTTGCACTTTGCAGCGAGCCCCAGAAGTAGTGAAGAGAACCAACTGATAGCAGTACAGGTGAGGTGGGAGGTGTGAAAGTAGAACCGGCATTTGGCTGGCTATGCTATTAGAAACACATCCCATTGCAATGTGAGACATTAGGGGTTTGAGGTCATTTCAACTGAAGACCACTGCCTGTTTTGACTGCTCGGCAAGGTGTTGAACTGACTTGTTAAAACTCATCTCAGTCATATAATCGTAATATATATTTTTCCTAATCCTCGATCGGGTTCTGATCAGGAATCTTTAATCTGGGTCTCTTTAGGCCCAACAAACCAGCTCTTTACAAAGTCTTTAGTCTTTTCATTTTGTCAAAAAGCTTCAGATGACATATTTTCATCCTTGTTTGTTCGAATAAAGAAAACGTTACATGCAAAAAAATGTGTTCATAATTTAGTAAACATGTGTCTCTTTGTTCAATAACCTAAAATTAGATGTAAAATTTGGATTTAACCATAAAATAAATGAATATTTTACAGCAAATGTTTTGTTGTTGTTTTTCTTTAGGTCAAAGTTTTTACACAAATGTTATTTACTAGAATTCATAACTAGAAAGGTAAACAGAAGTATATCCTTTGATTGTCAAGATTGCTGTCCAACGGCAAAAAGGGGCTTTTATTTGAAACTTACAATAAACTTTTGAATAAAATGTATTTTCAAGGGACACCAAATCAAGAAATAAGTTTAACCTACTTGCCTCTCCTTGAAATATATCATCTCGCTAACTTAAATTTAACTCACAACCAACCAATTATGGCATATAAGCTTTGCAACTGCACTGTTCCACACTTGAATAAAATGATTCAATATATTGTGGAGTTCTGGTCATAAAATATTTTCTCTAATTAAAACATCAAAAATGAATGTTTAACTAGCATTAACATTGAATCTACCAACATTTCTGTTTTTAATACGGCATTTGGGACTCCTAATAAAAGCCACAGTTATGTTCTGTAGTTCTCCAATGCAGCCGTTCAGGTTTTAGCACTTCTTCCTTTCTACGAATGCTCAACAAAAATGTTACAAGCGTGTTTGAGCTTTAAGCAATAAAAAGTGCCGCTTTGACCCACTGCACCAACTGAAGCCACTCCCACAAATAACTCTATCTGAAATAAAAATGCCAAAACAAAACCATCCTCATCTTAAAATCTGGTAGTGGTGGATTGTAAAAACTTCCCACAACACTGCGGATAATTTTCATCTAACCCATGGTGTTAAATCATGTACATCGTTTAAATGCAGGCTCTCCGCTTTCTGGATTTCTTGGCAATTCTTAGTCTTTTATTATGACATCCCCAGAGAAAGAGAAACACTATTGGTTAGTTAAGCTGTCTTCGGTTCAGTATTCCGATTATTAGATTTAAAATTGGTATTCCATTGGTATTTTTAATTTCAGATTACTTTGTATCACATTTGCGTTATAATAACACTTTCCTACATTAACATTTAAAAGATTAAAATCTAGGAGTTTTCAAGATTAATAATTCAAACACAAAAACACAGAACAAACTTGGACACATTTTAAAACAGTGGTTTTGCCTCTGGCATGTTACATAAAGCCGGGTAAAGTAAAGGTCACAATTCAGGTACTTAAATATTAAAAAGCCTACATTGAAATCTCACATATAGTTTGTTTTTGTTTTATTTTTTTCAATTTCAATCCTTAAAAATGAAAGCCTCCATAGCACTGAACTTTGTTATTCAGTAACAGAATCAAACATATTTAGTTTACAGAACACAGACCGAACTTAACGTCACAATGTGTTCTAACATTGAAGATCCCTCTACAGCTGCGAACTTTCTTTGTCATCATTCCATTTTTAGGACACGTTAGTTCCTATCTGATCGCTGTAGCCGTGATAACTGCTCCTCGGTTTTTACCCTCACTGGCTAATTTTTTTGAGCGGACTTTCAGCTGCTGATACTTTTCTCACAGCTGCTTCCTAAACAAGCACAAAGCGCAAAAAAAAAAAAAAAAGCAATCAGCGTTTTGTTTGTGGTTCTCTGGGATGAGACGACAGCGCCAGGGTATAATGAAAGGATCAGCAACTATTTCTACATTCTAAGATATACTGTAGTCTACAACTCTATAGAGAGCTTGATTTTTTTCAAACATATGAAAAATAATGCCTTTAGGAAACCAAATATAAAGAATCGTGACCTTCTTATATTTTAGGACTGGTTTCGATCTAACTCGCCAAACAAGCAGCGTCTCAGCAACAACAAATGTAATAGAATGACAAAGCACTGAAAACCAAATCGAGTTGAGTTTTTTTTCTTTCCTTTTATTTTATACAAAGGAAGATGCGTGACCTATTTTTCTGAGTGAATGAAAATGACCAATTTTGTGAATCTGAATTGGGTAACCGGGGATATCCGGGGCACCGGTCTTCTGTTTGATTTATGAACGGCTCCCCTGGTGATTGGAAGGCAGTGCATGGGATGGCTGTGACCCGTGGGCTTTGGGAGGAGAGCGTTACGGCTGGCTGTCGTCTTCCAGGAAACACTCCCCGACCAGACTCAGCACAAGACGAGGGAGGCAGCAACGCAAACGCAATTAGGTGCGAAAGCAGCTGAGGCCCAACACGGAACGCTGAGACTAGACTGCTGCTCTGTGTGTCACATTTTGAGTGAAAAGCAAAAGGGGAATACGAAATACTTTGTAATGCGATATGTTGAAAAATATATGGCAACTGATCAGATGCTACATTTTTAAGAAATACAAAAATTAACCAATCTAAGTTTAAATCATTTAATCGTTTTACCTGGATTTGTATCAAAGGAAGCACCAAAAATGGTCAACTTTGGTCAATATGTGAGATGATTCTCACACAAAAAAAAACAAAAAAAACATTGGTTGCAAGGTTCTTGATAGACAGCAACAATATGTAAAAAGGACATGAGCACTGAATTCAAGCTGGGATTTCCTGGTCAAATTCTAATAATTTTAACATGTTTTACCTTGTTTTTAATTGCCCTAGTAAAACAAATTAAACATGACTTACTAAAATTTCGAAAGACCATTTTTTTCTCCAATTTAAATGAAAAAAGAATAAGTGTGCTCATTTGCTCAAAAAAGCTCCTTAAAGGATCAATAGACATTGCTGGCTGCTGCACAAAGTTTCCTGTTAAACGGTTAAACAATTGTACAGCAACAGAGTTTCGAGACCAAGAAAATTAGATTTCAATTCAAAATACTCAAAACTCTTACTGTAAATTGCATGTGAGAATTATTGTCACATGTAAACAATGTAAAAAGCATTATTTACATTTACAATAACCCTCATTAACCTTCATGCTACAAGGTTATAAGCTTGTATTGCAAAAAACAGTCAGGTAAACTAGCGCAGCACAATAAGTCAAACTGCTACTGTTACAGCAATGCCACTGTTGTGAATATCAGGAGTGCTAGGTTGAAATACTGTTCAGGTTACACTACTTCAACATGACCTGTTCCTGTTTTCAGGGCCGTTATTTCATATAAAACGTTAACAGTTTAGTATTTGAATAAATTTGATTTCTGTAGAGTCTACTGGCATGCCGCTACATCTGAACAAACCACTGCAGAGCCAGGACGGTTACCACAGCCTCATCACTTAACCCCATTCTGATTTCCCAACAGGACCCGTTCTATGAGCCAACGTGACCTTCGCCTGACCTCTCTACCCCTGTAGACACAACACTCGCCGTTCCCTTCTTCACCTGCAGATATGTCTGGAGAACAGCTCCTACTTCAAAGCCGTGCACTGATTGGACCATGATTACAATGGCCACTTGACTCGTTCATGTCCTCTAGAAACTCAACTTTGAGGGAATCAAGCATGGAGACATTGAGTTCTTTTTTCAAGACAACACTGGATGGACTCTGCAGGATTCTTTGCAGGTCATTTCACAGTTATTTAGTTTCATTAAGTAAATTAATAAATGGCATTGCTTTGTGCCACCTGAGTAAAGTTTAGTAGGCATTTCAATGGCTTCGATTGCTTTTCTGTAACCTTTTTATAGCAGTTAAGAAATGTAATTATACATTTTTAAAGAATATCTACCAGCAGTAGGTCCGGTCAAGATATTCTGGGGAGATTAGAGGCCCTAAATGTTCCTATTTTCAAATATTTGTCTTCAGCTAAAATCAGAACCAAAATAAACTGAAATTGAATTCAAGGCGGAGTTATTAATTAATAAAGCTTTTCAGTGGATACAACAATTCTACATATTATGATGCCAGGTGTGTACAATGCAACAGATAGTCTGTACTGCGTCACCTGACTCTACTTTGTGGCACAGCCGTGATCCTAGAGTTTGGAGGTGATCAAAACGATCACACTGTCAAAAAATATCGATCAGAAGCAAAGATGTTGAAGGCTTTAAGTAAGCCCCCCTAAGCAGTGAAGACACTTGTCATCAAGTGAAACCAAATGTTGTTTGAGTAATTATTTCTGCTTTTGCAATATTGAGCTACCACGACAGACTCTCATGGTAAACATGATACTGACAAAAATGCTAAAGGTCATGCAGAGCAATAACCCTGATTAAAAAGACAAGAAAGAAGTCAAAAGGCATTTATTGTGGCTGATATTGTCATCGCAACATTTTTATCGCCACTGCACGATTTCCAGGTATCGCGCAGCACTGGTGCACGTATGAAAGCACGTACTTTTAGGGAGCTTTTATTCTGAAAGATTTCTAGTAATAGATCACAATAAAGGAGGAACATCTTCTCAGACAAATACGCTGACCCTCCTTGGTTCAAGGAAGTAAGAACTAAATGGTTTGTTTTGGGCTCTAAGGCAGGAAAGATGGATAAACCGAGAACACTTTTGTTGAAACTGGATGATCCAATTAATGAATTAAATGAGAGGCCAAACACAATACCCACTGGCAGCTGTACCTTTGAGCGTTAAAACAAACAAACAAAAAACAGCCAGTGCTTCTTTAAATTATCTGATGAGGACAGCCGTCCGCTCGGCAATTTGATGTAGGCAGTGGACGCAGATGTCACAAAGGCCTGTCATTCTGAATCAGTCCAGGAACGGTTAGATAAAGCAGCCACTGCCTCAGAGACATGAAAGCCCAAACCGAGTTCAACAACAACAACAACAGTCGGCTCTGGCTCTGCCGAATGCCAGAGTCTGAAAACAGAATTCGCTGTGGCAACTGATCGGGTGCCAGGCGCCCTCTCCCCAGTGGCCCGCTGCACCCAAAGCCTCCACAGAGCTGCCGTTGGAGGCCTGCTTCCGTAGCGCCGCCTTCCAACTGTATGAGCTATCATCACACACCTGCTGTCGGCTGCACGCCTCCTAAATCAGACCAAAAGATCGGACGTGGCTGGTGTGAGTTGTAGAGTTAGGATGACCTGATGTATGATAAAAAAAAATGAATTCATTGGGAAAAAAATCACCATCCTGTAATTGAGGTGCCAGGAATGTGAAGCAGCTCATCTTTATTATGTAGGTCTTTGTCAGGCAACATGAGTAGGGTTTAAAAATACCACAGCAGCGAATCAGGGGCCTCACTATCTTCACAGGCAGGCATCGTGAAGCAGAGCAACAGTAACACAAAAGCAGACAGAAGTGTTTTATACTGGCAAGTAAAAAACAACAACACAAAAAGCAAAAAGAATATGGGACTTGATGCTTTCCCTAATCAACATGTAGATCCATCTGGGTCAAAATCCCAGTAGTGAGTATCTGCAAATATCAAGCAGAATAGCAATACTTATGTACATGGCTGCATAGCTTTAAACTGAGAAATCTGAATGATCTGCTGTCCATCACACAATCCACCCACAACAGTCTCAGAATTAGGCTTATAATGAACATGGTCCTGCATGACAAAGGTCTGTGACTAAGCATGCAGATGCATGTTTTCACAGCGTTTTACTCCAATCAGCAGGACTCTGATCCTCATTTGATGGGCCTGAGTGTGTCTTGCCTGCGAGCTGAAATAAAAGCGCGCACGGAACCCGAAGTTGATTTCCATCGCAGCACGTCCTCGCATAAAGACAGGTGCACCTGTCTGCAGTGTGCAGCCTATTGTGTTTAATAGCATTCAAAAGGGAAAGAACACGGATCTTTTCCAGTCGTACGAATACAACCAGGATATGGCGACAAAAAAAACAAAACAAGAACGAATAAGGAACAATAGAGCTCAAGGCGTCTTACCGTTGTCTTTTCAGTCATTGCTCCCCATCATTACGCTTTTACGGCCCAGACCTCTGACGAGTGGTTTATTCCAATCTCTCTCTCTCCCTCTCTCTCTCTCTCTCTCTCTCTCTTGATCATCCCCATGTCATGTTTCTCCGCTGCAGCAGAACCAAGCCGCGCCTCCTCCGCAAGCGCCGTGACGTCCGCAAGTGACCCCGGCGGCACCTCCAGAGGGACTCCGCCAGAGGGCGCTGTGTTTAACAAAAACACAATACATTCAACTTTATTATTATTATTATTATTATTATTATTATTATTATTATTATTATTATTATTATTGTTATTATTGTTATTGTTATTGTTATTATTATTATCATTATCATTATCATTATCATTATTATTATCATTATCATTATTATTATTATTATTATTATTATTATTGTTGTTGTTACTATTATTATTATTATTAATATTTTAGCCATATTAATCACCTACAAAACATTTTAAAACAGTTTACTGTTTAAAAACGAAATATAAAACAAAGTATGTCATAAATAGAGTGAAAACAACAACACAGATATAAAGTAATGCATGTGATAGCTAATATTGTTTCTTTATCTTGACCTGTTTTAAATGTTTAATCTTTGTTTATAGTTCATTGCTTTGGACCTTCAAAACAAAGTTTTTTGTTGTTTTTTTATTTGTATTTTTTTTAACTGTGAAAGCAAAAGTATTTTTGATCAATGAACATGATGTTATTTAAACTTTTTTTTTAAGCATATAGATAGATAGATAGATAGATAGATAGATAGATAGATAGATAGATAGATAGATAGATAGATAGATAGATAGATAGATAGATAGATAGATAGATAGATTGATAGATAGATAGATAGATGCTTTAACTACTGATTTGACAAAGATATTACTACTGTAGTGTCAGTATATATCTTTATTACCATTGACAAACCATAACAGAAAAAAACAAATCTACATGTAACTGAAATGGGAACAAATAAGACAACACAAAGATTTTTACACAATAGCTTACAACATATTAGCAACAATAGTCTCACAAAACTAAATGTTTTTAGGAAAATATGATTGAAGTCAACATTTGCTCAACTCACACTTCCTCCCCTTCGGGTGGCAGGTTGTATGTAGTGACACACAGTGCAGCTCTCTATGTTACCAACCATGTAAATCATTAGAGATCAGAGATGTTTAAATATTAACTCTTCATTTATGTTTGCAATGTTCATGTTATTGATTTATTAAAAGGTTAATCAGCCCCACTTAATGCAGCAAAGATGGTTACCCAATTTTGGTTCTTTCATAGTTACTGAAGGCCTCGTCTTATATGCCACCCAACATAAAAAAATACATTCACCCATTTTATTTTACAAATAAGAAAGAGACACAAATTTTAGCTTTTAATCCATCTATCCATCTTCTATTCCTGGGAGGCTGTTGTCAATCTCCCTTGGTCATTGCTCGTTAGGCTGGGCATGCCCTGGACAAGCTGCTAATCCATCACAGGGAGACAAAAACACACTATGCACACCTCAAAGCAATTTGAGTCCAAATCAAGTAAGAAGGATCTATGGCTGTGTTTAAAACATTTAGTAAAGTTTGAATCTTTAAACATGATGGTCAACTGTGTGCCTACTGGTTAAAAATCTTAACAGAATATTCCCACCCCCCCACCGTAAACAAATTCTTCTGCACTCAGGCCTTGACATCTGCTTCCAAAAATAAATATATGCTTATAGGTTCTTTTGGAACACTTCTCCTTTGTGAATAAGTAAACAAATGCTTTTAGCATATCTCAAGATTTGATTCAGTGAGTTGATGTTTAATGGTCTGATGGAAGAAAAATGGAGATGCATCTCCGAGCAGCTGAGGGAAACAAGCTATAAGCTACTGCATCTCTACAAACAAGTTTGATCAATTGTTCTCAAAACCTGGTTCTGATTTTGTTTGTTCACATTTATCAATCTTTCAGCAAGATAGATTTTCTGAGATAAGGCAGACAGAACCAATATGAGCTATTGCTCAGGTTTTGAGCTGAAGCCCAAGGTAGTTTTGAGAGAATAACCAGCACCTGACACAAAATGGAGGTGTTCAATGTCTTGCTGAGGTCTTCTTATGTTGGATCTCCATTCATTCATTCATTCATCACAAATATACCTGCTTCGACTCATTCACCGTTGTTCAATTAATCCTTGAATCTCTCATTGCTGCCTTCAGGGAGCTAAACCACAATTTCACTCATTTATACAGGTGCCAGACCCTTAAAAACAGAGAACATATAATAAGAATCTGTTTCCCAACTCAAAACAGGCCCATCAAATATTTGAAAATAATAGGACTGATAAATGCATCACTACTGATGCTAATGTATTAGCAATAATAACACCGGCATGTATTCAAACGTAAATCATTTGATATAATCAATCTCAAATTCATGACAGGTCTGAAGAGTAGCCAAAATAGTCTTTTCTGGGAGCCAAACTTGAATTAAAGGGTAGGTATCATCCATCTTAAAGACACAATCAAGAAGGTACATTACCCAAATGTATGTACATGCTGATTATATCAAAAAGAAATTAAAACAAATTTTGACTATGCATCAAAGCTGTATCTGGAACCTTTAAACTTGCCTCTGTCTCTTGAACAACTTCCCTTTTATAGCATCACAGCAATACTTATAAATGCCAAAGGAACATTGTACAGTGGATTGTAGTGTCTGATCATCAGAAGACTTTGGGTGTGCATGAAAAACATCCTAAGCAAGGGTCTCTTCCTCTGAAACAGACCAAACAATGAACCACATACATTCCGATGTAAAGAGGAGACGATCGACTCCTTTTAACAGGTGAACACCATATTTTAAAATGTGCATAAGTGCACAGCTCAGGAAGAACTATATGTTGGGGAATGCCAAATATGGAATTTTTTAGGTGCTTGACATAGGCCCTGCATTAACAGGGACCTCCACAATCGAGTTGAAATTTCCTCATGGTTCGGCTGTAGCATTGTCTAGATAGCTGTTTCCCCTGTATATATATGACCTATTTGAAGAATTTCAGTCAGGTTTCAGAGCTCATCATAGCACTGAGACGGCTCTCCTTAAAGTTACAAATGATATTCTGATGGCCTCAGACAATGGGCTCGTGTCTATTCTAGTTCTGTTAGATCTCAGTGCTGCTTTTGACACAGTCAATCACAATAACCTCATTGAAAGGCTCGAACACACTGTGGGGATCAAGGGAACAGCACTAGGCTGGTTTAAATCGTATTTATCTGATAGATCCCAGTTTGTTCATGTAAATGACTAATCTTCTCCGCATTGTAAGGTTACTTGTGGAGTACTACAGGGTTCTTTACTTGGCCCAATTCTATTTACTATATGCATGCTCCCTATTGGTAAAATCATCAGACAGCACGGTGTTAATTTCCACTGTTATGCTGATGATACACAACTGTATTTATCTATAAATCCTGATGAATCCAGTCAGTTTGGTAGATTACAGGCATGTCTAGATGACATAAAAATGTGGATGCCTTTAAACGTTCTGCTCTTGAACTCTGAAAAGACAGAAGTTGTTATCTTTGGACCAGAACCTCTAGAAAAAAAAATTGCTTAGTCAGCCACTTGACCTGGATAGAATCAGGTTGGCATCTGGTGACAATGTAAAGAACCTTGGTGTTATTTTTGATCAGGAAATGTCTTTCAAGTCTCATATAAAACAGGTCTGTAAGATTTCCTTCTTTCATCTTAGGAATATAGAAAAAATTAGAAATATTCTCTCTAGGACAGAATCTGAAAAGCTAGTCCATGCATTTGTTATTTCAAGGCTGGACTATTGTAACTCTTTATTAACAGGAAGTTCACAAAATGCAATTAAAAGTCTACAGTTGGTCCAAAATGCTGCAGCAAGAGTTCTGATGAAGCTTAAAAAGAGAGATCATATCTCCCCAATTTTAGCTTCCCTTCATTGGCTCCCTGTCAAACTTAAAATAGATTTTAAGATTCTTCTTTTGACATATAAAGCCCTCACTAATAAAGCTTCATCGTATATCAAAGATCGGATTACTCCTTATGTCCCTAACAGAGCACTTCGCTCTCAGACTGCAGGTTTACTGGTGGTTCCTAGAATCTTTAAAAGCACAATGGGAGGCAGATCTTTCAGTTATCAGGCTCCTCTCCTGTGGAACCAGCTTCCAGCTTTAGTCCGTGAGGCAGACACCCTGTCTAGTTTCAAATCTAGGCTTAAAGCATTCCTGTTTGATAAAGTTTATAGTTAGGAAGAGGTAGAGAAGACAGCCTAATCCGGTTGGGGAGGAACTCAGTCTTGACAGACGGTTCTCCTTTGCTCTACCTTCTTCATGTCTCACTCTATAAGGTTAAGTTATTTACGTTTTTTTTATATTTATGCTGATATAGGCTTAGACTGCTGGAGGACAATCTGACCACTTCTCTCTCTGCTACTTTCTTTCCTTGTCCAATTTACTTAGTTACCGTTATTTCAAACTTGTTAACCTTTTGTTTTCTCTTAGTGTTCTTCTCTCCATAGTTACCACACCTGGGCTGGTTCTGTTAGCTGAGACAGCTTCTTGGAGGAGAACATGGGCTGAGATGCTTCCAGTGATGTTCTACTACTGCTGCTATAAACTCTATTATTTCAGTATCCTGTGCTTCTAATTTAGCTTTCTGTCTTTTCAAACCGCCAGTCGGTCGTGGCAGACGGCTGCTTGTACTGACCCTGGTTCTGCTGGAGGTTTCTTTCTGTTAAAGGGGAGTTTTTTCTCTCCACTGTCGCTACATGCATGCTCAGTATGATGGATTGCAGTAAAGTCAACGACAACACAAGCCCCAAATAAACTGATTATTGATTATTATATATATATATATATATATATATATATATATA
>JAVLVB010001067.1:1023478-1083715 GCA_032876305.1 Orestias chungarensis | reverse complement strand
GTGCGTCTAGATGATGGGTTACCTTTTCCCACAGGAACAGGTTGTTTTGGACAGCTCTTGTCTCCCTAATAAAGGAAGTCATTGTCTGTAAACTGCTTTTTTAGTTTCACTCTGGTTAGATTACTCCGACTGAACTAAACTAGGACTTTATTTATTTACTGTAGGCATTTGACATGCAGTTTGTTCGTGTTTCGTTCTGGAGTGGATGTCCTCCCACCGGCATCATTTTTCAAACACCGACCTCAGCCAGTCTGTTCTAATTGTCATGGCGCGTCGCTTAAATCAACTGGTCCAGCAAGTTACCTCCGTGCAGCACACACACACACACACACACACACACACACACACACACACACACACACACACACACACACACACACACACACACACACACACACACACACACACACACACACACACACACACACACGCACCATCGATCAGACAGCCAGTGCACCTGCAGCGCGGACATTGCGTCTTTTCCTCAGACCTTCTCTCTCTCTCTCCCCCCTTGGCTTCCACTCTCAGTTCTCCAGCGCAGCCATGAGTTCCTCATCCCCGCTCCTCTCCGTTCTCGTCCTGCCGCTCCTCTTTTCGTGCTTTGGATTAGTCGAATGCAAACCCTCGTCGTCTTGTCCGAGCGGCCAGTTTCTGCTCCAGAGCCAGTGCGTCCTGTGCCATCCCAGCTGCTCCGAGTGCGCAGGACACGAGCTGTTTGACTGCACTACCTGTGGAGTTTGTGAGTCCCTAAATCACTGCGTCCGTGTCATGTCCATAGATTCTTTAGGAAATGACAGCTGATTAGTTTCATTTGGTAATCTGTTCAAACCTTTTAATGTGTAACCTTTACTTTATGAGGATCTTAGTTATTACGGCGGTATTTTTCCTAGCTTTTGTTTTTTTCACCCTCTAAGTGACGCCCAGGTTTAACAATCCCATTTTTTTTAATTTTTTTCAAAGTTACACTATTAAATGTTTAACAAAGCTAAGTGCTTTAAAGCCCTTTGTACTGGAGAGGGGACATTCCCTATCCTTCCCTCTTGTTAAACATGCGAAGAAAAGCCAAAGAAGTTGCTGATAATTCTGCCACAGGAGCCAAAAGAAAAAAAACATGTTGGTGTGATCACTTTACTTTCCACAGTGTTATTTGATCATCTCATAATGGACCCTTTGTGTTGGGCAATGGGATTCCTGCATGTGCTTAAGTGAGTAGGTTCTGATTGTCTACGAAACACATACATTTCATATTAGAACAAGAAGTTTGAGATTTCAAAAACAAAACAACTGTTTTATTCGATTTTGCATAACTTTCTGTTCAAGCATGAGGGCAGGGATAAGGTTAGAGAAGCTCTGCTACGCCTGGGTCTCCTGTTTAGCTGTTGTTAATGTTTAGCAGAGTGAAACTATGGACAATAATGTCAGACGAGATGCTTCTTGAAGTCACTGCAGGTCCAATTTACTAAGAGGGAAACAATTACTGAACATGTACACTTCAATCACTGCAGTTAACCCACATAAGAACTAACCAATGAACACAACTTTAAACTGATTTTTATTTTTTAGCCTTTTTTTAATACTTGTCGGATGCATTATTTTAATATGTGGTTTTCCTGCTCCTGAACTGCTAAAGTTTCTTAAGGAGCCTTTTTCCATAGTGAGTTGTTTTTATATATTCTTATGTTAATTTAAGTTGAAACCCTGAAAGGGTCATTTAAGGAGCGTCATTTTCTTTTCAGTTTCACTGGCTCTTTGTTTTTTTGACTCATCGGCTTGCTAAACAATAAATCCTCCCATGTTTTCTCCTCAGATGTCTGTAAAAAAATAAACGGTTCCATCCCTTTATTAAATTATTTGAGTCTACCAATACCTAATGCTAAAAAAAGACAGCCCCATGCCACGATGTTTCCATCTCTGGACATCACTGCTGGTAAGGGGGCTTAGGGATGATGAGGAGAGACATAGTTTCTGATGTGCAGTGAAATCTAATCAGTTAAACTTTGGTCTACTTCAGCCCAGATCCTGCCCAACATCAAGCACTGGTGTAGTGGTCGAGGCATTTGAAGGCTTTGTTTTCAGGATAAAATAATATCTGTACATTCCAGATCCTTTTGAGGCTCTCTTTGCGTAACTTTGGGTATCTTGGATAATTCTTCTGTCTGAAATTCTTTAAGAAATGCATGTTCATGATGGATTTGAATCTGAATTTGAACTACAACTAGGCGAAATTGCTTTCCAAATAATTGATCTCAGCTATTTATTGGTGTCCCTTTTATCACACCTTCAGTACCTCTTCCCTTTATTATTCGTTGATATTCCATTGTTTTAGACCAAATTCAATTCATGGCCTTTTTTTTCTGTGTTTATTATTTGGAGCACTGCCATCTTTTGTGAATTTAATGTCAATAGGACCATAAAATATATTGATAGAAATAAAATCATTAATGTTCTAAATCCATATTGTCTCAGCTGTGGCAATAATCAACCTTTGAATGAAACTCTGAGTCTGATTACTCCCATTTGAAGCATCACCAATCAGTCTTTCTGCAGCGATCCGTTATTTGTGATCAATATGTTTGAGATGCAGGCATCGCCTGCTTCTGTTATCCTCTTTCATTACTCATCTGATTGATTCCCGGAATGTCCTGGTTCTTAATCTTTTGCGCTGATTTGCTCTGTGATTCTCTCCATCTGTTTTAGTGACAGGTACTGAAGTTTCCTCCAGCAACTGTGCCATGTCATTTTTCTTTAATACCTTGTATTGCATTTATGTCTTCATTTATCCTGAGAAACATAATGATTTATATACCCTCATCAGCAATGATAATACGAAAAAGGCTTCATGGCATTAGGTTCTGTGTCCTCCTGTTGCTCCACAGATGAAGATGGACAGGAGCGTTTCCTGCACCAAGGTCGCTGTCGGACGCACTGCCCCAGGGAATTCTACCCTGACAGGGGTCAGTATGCCTGCCTGCCCTGCATAGCCAATTGTGAACTCTGCACAGATGGCAATTTGTGTGCCAAATGCCGCGAACATTACAAACTTCAGAATGGGGTCTGCCAACCTGCTCTGTGTGACATAGGTAAAAAAAAAAAAGGTGAAGCCGAGTCAATGTTTAGGCTGTAACTTGGTAGAAAGACCTTCATTGCTCAAGGCTCTGTTTGTTTCAGGGCAGATGCTGGACCTCGATACGGGAGACTGCATCGACTGTGAAATTGGCTGTAAAACATGTTCTACAGGTAAGAAAGTTTGCTGTGCTATTAGCCCTAAAGTAAAAATGACCATTGATGTACAATAGGATCCTGATAATGTTGAGCCAAAGTACATTTTAGCTCTTCCTCTGAATTCTAATTATTCCCCTTTTCTTCGTTGTGCTGAGAAGACCCTGAGATTTGCAGCAGCTGCGTTCAAGGTTACTTCCTGTGAGTCTTTTATCATCTTTCACTATTTTCCTTCCATCAAAAGAATTTTCATTCTTCACATGTTTGCTGTTAGAAAAGTCAGATATAGAGATGTCTTTTTTCTGAACAGCGCAATTGCACAGTTTATACCAACGTTTTTTCTTGCAGATGTAAAGAAATATTTACTGCAGTTCTTAAACACTCTTTCAGATACATACAGTATCTTAGTAAAGTATTCATGAGCCGTTGTGTAAACGTTTTATTTAACAACTACACATGTTGATGGGGTTTATTAGACCTTAGTGTAGTGGAGGAACACAAAAGCTGCTTCGATTTGTTTGATGGTTTTAATGTGGCTTGCAACTAAAATGGCCCATGACATAAAATCCAAATGAAACACCTTAAGTTTGTTGGACAGGAGAAGTGATTAGGGGTATGAATACTTTTGCAATGTACTGTGTATTATTGTTGGACTTTGAATTCAGTTCAATTCAATTCAGTCGTGCATTTCAACTGGTCCTTGTGATTAATCAGGTAATTAAGTTCAGTTCATTATTCAAATTAGTATGAAAAGTATTTTTTATCTAAGGAAACACAACAGATTTCATCAGTTAATTGACTCAAAGTGTTTCCTCCTCCTGGACAATCATGTAACAGCAATATACAATTGATTGTGTTATGTCGGTGACTTTAAAGCAACGACTTTAAAGCAGTCTAAGCATGCTCATATTGACGGTGGAAGACAAGGCGAAAAAAAATGCTCGTTAAGAAGAAGAAACCAGAACCATGGACCAGAACATGGCTCAGTGCTAGTAGTGACGACCGTTTGGGGTTTTAAAAATACAGATAGAGCAGACAGACAAAAAAGAAAGAAAGGGGGAATGTTGACGAAGGAGCACTTTCTTTGTCAAACAAGCAATAAAGGTAATGAGAAAGAGAATGTTTAGTTGTCGGCAGCATTTTTTCAGTTGATGTCTCGCTCCAAAAAAGTGTCCGAGCTAAGCAAAACGTCACAGCAGGTGTAGCTTTGTATGAGAGAAAAAGACAAAGAGAAATAAAGTTACAGTTGCAACACCAGAAATATTAATTAGAAGACAATTAGAAGAAAAAAGTAGCGAGGGAAGAGAGATGAGGCAAGAGAGTTAGAGGCTGAGATAGATCCTGACTGGATTCAAATTCACCTTCCTCTTACTCGTTATTGTCATTCTTTTACTCAAAATACATCTGAGACTCCAAAACTGCTATTTCCAAACATTTCAGCTAGGTTTTATTCATATTACAAACACATTTTGCCTGGATTTCTGTTTACATGATTAGATTAGCCCTGATAGCCAGTTTGAAAAATTGGTTTAAAAGCTAGAACAGAACAGCAATTGTGAACTTCTCCCCCGGGTTTAGGCCTCCTGGTATGGTGTGAGTCAGGTTACCTTCCATTTCCAGTCACATGTGGTTACCTGAAACTCAGCTTGAGCTTACAAGAGACCTACAGAGCATGTCATGACGACGAAAAGTAGAAGACAGAGAAAAAATTACAAGAATAGCAGAGTTCCCCAACTTCCTTTTTAAATGACAGTAGATTATCTCTTAAACACAAGGTCTCCACTCATTTATTTGCAGAGGTTCACAAAGATACCCAGTCTTCCTCAGTACATGTAGCTGAGTCAGAGTAATGGTTTTAAAAATATGAAATGACACACCATCTCGGTAATTCCTGTAGCCCAAGTTATTATTGCATCTACTGTGGGTAGCACAAACTAATAAAAGAAACCCAATAAACTATGAGTCAATCACAAAGTGAAAGAGCTAAATTCCTGGGATAGATTGTGAGAGTTCCCGGTGCTTTAAGAGCTTGCGAGTTTCAGCTGCAAAGTGAAAATATTAAAGGTTTTAAAGATGGACAGTTTTGGTGTAACTATGAATCCCTGGGGCCGGTGTCACTGTTGAGAACAATGCTGGACATAATTTCAGCATGATGGATGCTTGGTATTTCTTGGCATTTATCTTTCTCCCTAAGGCACTAAGGCAGTGCAGCTTAACTGGAAAATAGCTTTTTTTTCCATTTGGAAACCATTAATTTTGAGGTATGTGCACAATTTATAGTGAAGTTTCATCAGTTTCCAGTACATTCATGTGGTAAAAGACTCAAATGGATTGTAAATGTGCTCTCCTGGAATGCATAGTCTAATATTTGCGCAGGGGGTTTCTTAAACATCCAGCAGATTCTCAAGCAGAGCGTCGTCTCCGGGCTTGAGACTGATCTTGGTTTTGCAGCTATTGTGTGTGAGCTGATGGATGTGGTGTGGCGTCTCCAGCTGTTCTTCCTCAAACAGCTACCGCATCTTACCACCAAATCCACGGCAACGCAGTTGGAAGTGCAGCTTGGACTGTCAGTGGTCATATTCTGTCCTGAAGTCACTTGTCACAACAGGCAGTAAGATGGGGTTCTGTTAGAAAAAAAACAAAAAAACTAGAGTGTAATTGCTAGACATGGGCTGCAAACGAGTTAATTGGTTTTACTTGATATAGAAAAGCAACAATTATTCTTATAATTCAATTTCCACAATCATATAGAAAAAAAAATAAGCTTGTTCCATTTATAAAGGGTATAATAGCTTTTTCCCTTTTGGTCTTTTATAGCCAATCACAAATAATGTAATATTTTTACATTTTCTGACAAAAAATATTTTTTATTTGCTTTACCAGTAAACGATGGTCATAAAAAAAACAAATCACATCTTAGAATATTCTGTCTTGTGTTATAGCAACCTAACATCCATTGGTAAATATGTTCAGTTATCTACTCAGATAACTATACTGTAATTTACTGAGTGGCAGTTAATAATATTGAGAAAAATGTTTGTAACAATTTCCCCTGTATCTAAAATAGGAATGCTGACATCCAAAAATATTTCCAAACTGCCTAACTCATGATTATTTGTACCCACGATTAAAGTGTAACAGCCTCTGTTCTGCCAATATGTAGCAACAAGTGGGGGAGGGGAATTGTTATCTTACTCTATACTTTATATAGCTGAAAAAAACACAAGGCCCTCCTTCATGTTCGATGAAATCCCAATGAAACAATTTAAACATTTGTAGACATTAAATACCAGTAACTAGTTCAAATCATGTACAAATCTTTCCTATTTTACAATTTTATTTTTGTGACACATTTAAGCTCAGATCTAATAAATAAATTATATAATAAACCTTTGGGTGAACAGAACGAGACACAGTTTTATACTTTGTTTAAAAAATGTCCCTCTCTGTGAGCTATTATGTTATAATTCCAGTGAACAAATCTTTTGAGGGAGCAGTCCATTGAAGTCAACAATGCAGCTGCAGGTGTGCCGTGAACCATCAGAGGGCATGTTGAAATCCTGGGTTTAGAACTCATCTCGACTGAAATCTGAGCGTGCAGAAGCCGCCAGCAGCAGCAGTCACCTTCGTTGCTTTGAAAACAGCAGCTGTTTGATATTTCCGTGGCCTGTTTTTTTGTCCTGCACATTCACTAATGGAGAAAAAAAACAAAAAAAACGAACAAACTTCATCTTGTTTAAAAAGCATGACAGCTAAAAGTCAAGAAGTCGTTAACTGATTACGAATGCTTGAAGCGAGACAATTAATCTTCTAATTATTATGGATTTTTAATCTATTTGATGCAAATTAATATTAGGAATGGCATTTGGTGGTATTTGAGTTAACCATTTCTTACAGTTTCAGACAGAAATGTCGCAGACACTGCCCTCAGAGCACCTATGAAGACCGTGTTGGTGGAGTCTGTCTGTCCTGTCCAGCACCATGTGAGGACTGCAGCACCAACACCCGCTGCCTCTCCTGTCAGCCTGGCTACTTCCTTACAGGTATAAGTGCAAAAATGATATCCTAATCTGAGCATTTATTTTCCTCATCTCTTTGTTCAAAGACCTGAAGGTGAACGTGAAACTGCTTTGGTTCCTACATTTTATTGAAAAAAGCTTGCATAGCTTTTGTGTGTGAGCATTTATCCTGGCTATAAACAAATAATGGCACTCCTGAGTCTTCATTTGATTTGCAAAGCAAATCAGAGTGTCAGCAAATCTGGGAGAAAAGATATGCAAATGTATGGTTTATGCAATGAATGAATTAGCATTGCACTGTTGTTTGAGACTTTAGAGAAAAGCCGGAAAGAAATGTCTAATATTAATAAAGACGAGCAAGCGTTCTGTCACCCTGTTTAAATGGGGCTCATATTTACACATATACAGGTTTAGAATAAATACAGTTTTTTTTTTTTTTTTTGTTTAGGATAACTGAATTAATTTTTACTAGGTAGACCTAGGCTTAACAACTGCCCAACTTATAAAATCCAGAGATCAGTTAATCAGAGGTCAAGTCATCTATGGGCCGAGTTCATGATAATGTCTAAACCTCTGCAGAAACGTAAATCCACCTCTGAATAGTTCTGCTAAATCATGAGAAAGAGCTTTGGATTAACCTTGTCAAAATCTGGACCTAAATTGGTCTGTGAAGCCTTTGGCATGGCCGTAAACAGGTAGTTCATTCAAACCCTCCACATCGGTGACAACTTTCCCAAGAACATTGGAGCAGCATTTATCCTGCTCATCAAGCACTCAGTAAATCATTTACAAGTTTAATAGACTGGGACTATTTAATAGGTAGGTTGGTTTGAACACAATTCATCTCTGAATGTATTAAAACTACTTCTTCTACTGACTAAATTTATCTTTATTCGATAAAAAAAACAACTTTGTTTAAATGATTAGAACAAAAGTGTGACAAAACAAAGTAGTTTACAGGAGGTTAACACTTATTTACACCGCTCTATATTAAAGCAGTGAGTTGTAAAATATTAAACGAAATTGTATCTACACTTGGGCTTCTTTTTTGTTTTCAGGAACTATATTTTGGCAATGAATTTACTTTATATCTGCTTTGTTAGGAGGAGATTGCAGAAAGCAGTGTCCCCCGCAAACCTTCAGTGACTCCAGTGGGTGGCGCTGTCAGCCTTGCCACAGCCTGTGTCAGACCTGCCATGGGCCCCATTCTACAGACTGTGCCCTTTGCTCCAGTGGGAATCTGCCTCTACATGGCCAGTGCCCTCAGGTTAACTGCCCACTAGGCCAGTATTTTGATGGTAAGTCAAAAAGCCAATAAAGAAATTCTAATATGAATTGGCTTATGATTAAAGATGGAAGAAATATAGCAGATTTACAGTCTGAAGCCTATGTCTGTGTGTAAAGATATATTTCATGTCTCATTAATGAATTTGACCTTGTGTGTCTTGTTGTGATGTAAAAAAATTACATTTGTAAGGAAAATTGTACATTCTTCACCACACCCATTACCATCTGGCTTATTAATGGATTAATCATCAGCTGGCTTTGAAGAACAAAAAAAAAAATATGCTTGAATCCAGATTTGATGATGAGGGTTGTTAAGCAGAATTAGAAGGATGCAGTAATCAAGGTGCTTCACCGTCTCATTTTCCTCAATGCTGCTAAAAACATCTTAACCACCTTTGTTGTAAATCAGAACAGTTAAAAAAAAAAGGGACAATAAAAGATTTTTTTTTGTTATTTGTTTTAGGTCTGACCTTGTACCATCCAATGTATCCTACTTAAAAGTTTCTTGATGCTGATGTCTTGAGAAGAGAGATTCATTAACTCTCAATAAGCAATCTGTGCATTAATAATGAAAAATATGGGACACAGTCAAGTTTTGACTACATTTTTATCTGTTTTCAAGGGAAGGAAATGTAATTATCTGAAATGAAACATCCTTACTTAAATTACTAACTGTGGTTTAAGCAAATCTAACTGACATCAGTCTTTGCATGTACAATGTTTAGAGGTTTTTCTGTACTTTTCTGTTTTCATTTTTTTTTTTTTCTTGTCTTTAACCATTTTAAATGAAGTAGTGTAAATATTATTACATGGAATTGTTTTTTTGAGAAAATTTGTGGTGTAAATTAAAGGGCGTCAGTTCAAAATAATTAACCTAATTCAATTCTAGCATGCAGATCTGGCTGCTGAGGAGGTCTAGAAACTAACCAAGAAAAATAAGTACAGATCAGAGCATCAAGCGAGTACCCCATGTTCCCTGTTTTGATTCATTATTCATTACAGGTTTTCTTCCAGGTACTAAAAAAGTAAGAGCCAAGACAAAATGTTGTCCACTATGTACAGCTAAAACATAATATCAGTGCCAAACTGTTTGGAAAAGTTCAGTTAAAATCCCTGTATTCTATCATTTGTAATCTGCAATAATCTTTTGGTGGATGGGAACAAACACTTTAAATGACATTGTCATGTACAGAAGCCCTGTGTTTCCCATTTATGTTCAATAACCGTTAGTGTTTGACATTTTAGAGTTGGGTCATTTTATATGCCAACGATCCATATGGGATTCCCATTAATACAGTAACAGAACAGTCTGTTCACACAGTACCACCATACTGAACCCAGGTCAAAAATATAACGATATATATACTCGACATGTTTTTACTCTCATAGTTGATCTGAGGGTAAAACAATGTACTTTCTCTTCCCGGTGATGTTAGATTTCAGTATACTCTCCCAGGAGTTTGGAGCGATCAAGTTTCCTGCTTAAGGGCACCTAAGATAAAGGGGTTTCTCCCTGTAGGCTTGCCAACCCCAAATACCCCTGCCTGTGCCTGGCTCTTAAAGCCCTTTCCCTCCTATGTCTGTTTCAGCAACAGGGAAACAGTGGTTGGTTACTATTGGAGTTGTCCGTATGAACATTTACAATATGTTTTCATCTAAAAACTTCTATTTAATAACAGACAAACGAGAAGGATGCATCACTCAATTTATGAAGAAGACATTTTTACAACCCTAAAACCTTTTCACATTTTGTGAAGGTACATTATTCTGATAATGCTGTTCTTGTCTGGCATGTTAATTTAGGTTACAATTGTCACACTTAACTCCTTGAAGGTCAGTCTCCAGTGACTAGAGCTTGACATGTCTATTTTAGGTGGAACATCATTTCTTGTTGGGTTTCCAACTGCGTTATACCTTGTACATTTCCAGGTAACACTTTAAATTCGGAACCAACGCCTTCTTTAAACCTAAAGTATTCTTTGGTCTTCATAATTCTAATGATCTCTAACAAACCTCTGAAGCCTTCATAGAACAGTTGCACTAATACTGAGATTAAACTACACACAAGTACATTCTACTTACCAATTAAAATACGTCTGAAGCAATTTTATAAACAAACTGCAAGTCTTTCTTTTCAGATTTTTGTTTCTTACTGTTTGGTGTTCAATGAACGAAAACCTTGTTCTAATATGGCAAAATAGGGAAAATTTATGAAGAATTTATCATTTTAACAAGAAAGCTTTAATGGGATGCTGCTTACATGCCATTAGATTCATCTGTTAGGGCAGACAGTTTTGGTCTTTGTTCAATCAGTTCAGATGACTTTGCCTCTCATGGTTTTACAGCCCTTTTACTGCCAGCAGGACGTCATGTGCCTTTTCATGAGGAATGGCTTCTGTGTGAAGTATAAAAGCCTGATTAGTCCTGAGCTACAGTGATAATTGCTTTTCTGCAAAGGTTCTTGTGAAACTCCACTGGTTACCTGTCTGCCCCAGGCCCTTCATCACCAATTAGACACCTCCGGGAAGTCTGCTCCAGACTTTTCCGCTGTGCTTTTTATTGCTCTGAACACTGTGGAAGGTTTTCTTCTGTCTTTACCAAAACCTTTGCTTCAACATAAATAGAAGGCCTTTCAAAAGGTCTCTAAGTGGTGTCTGGCATCATAATTATGTCCAGTGAACCCATTTGGGTGACACTGGAATGCAATTAAGTTGTAATACCGTCCCCTGCCAGGGTTTTTTTTTTTTTTACCACCTAATCGTGGTTCAGCACTTCTTGCATTCTTATGTATGTTTTATGTAAATAACACAATAAAACACCTCTGTGCACAGATCAGCACATCATAAGATCAGTTGTTTTGTTTTATTTAGATATGTAATACAGAGAACAAGAGGAAAAAATTAGACACAGCAAATGTTAGAGCCTTTCTTACTCATTATCATTGGAGGATATTTCCATGAGACAGTTTGTTGCACAGTGAGTTGTCAACTGTGCTCTGAAAACAACCCCAGTTTTAGCAATATATGCTGCCCTCTACTGGTGAGATAACATAAAGTTCGGCACTTATTTTATTTCTTTTTTTTTCAGGGAAATTTGGTGGTTGCCACTCCTGCGACACATCCTGTAGAACTTGCTTCGGCCCACAGGCACTGGATTGTTCCTCCTGTTTCCAAGGTGCAAATGTTTACTTTTCGTATCAGATTGCAACAATGGGAACATAAAAAAAAAAACCATTTTACACACTGCATGTTTGCATTGGTGTCTTTGCTAAGAATATTTCTTGGATCTGGAGAGTTCTTGCGTAGAACAGTGTCCACCCGGCTCTTATGGAAATCCTGCCACCCGGCTGTGCGACGAATGCTCGCTAAACTGTGAGGACTGCGTAGACACTGGCGATAACTGCATCAGCTGCCCCAAAGACAGCAACAGAGTTTTTCTGTACCAAGGCCAGTGTTGGTCAAACTGTCCAGCGTAAGCAGCAAGACAAAACTTTAGGAAATGCAACACAACTTTGCTGCCGTTTCCTCTAAATTCAAATGTTTTCCTTGCTTTACTTTCAGGGGTTCGTATGAGACTCCAGGCGGTTTGTGTGAGACTTGTGACAGCTCCTGTCTAACTTGTGATGAGAACAAATCTCAGTGTCTCTCCTGTCCTGACGGCCACTACTTGGAGAGTGGTACATGCAGACTGAACTGTTCACTGCGGACATACCCAGCAGATGACGGCACCTGCAGACGATGTCCTCCTCACTGTGATGTCTGCTCTGATGACAGAACCTGTTTCAGTGAGTTACTATATTTATTGCAAGTTATTTTCAAAGTGATATTTCTGATTCTGGCCTTATGTTTTACAGAATGTACATTCCTCTACTTGATGTTGCACGGTGTGTGCAAGGCCAGCTGTCCCATTGGTTATTATGAGGACATGGAGGAGGGCCTGTGCAGTCAGTGCCACCCCACGTGTGGCAGCTGTTCAGGACCGCTTGCAGATGACTGTGAGACCTGCTCAACCTTCAGTCCCAAGCTGTATAAAGGTTCATGTCTCAAAGACTGCCCCATGGGTACCTACTATGAGACATCAGCTATGGAATGTCAGGGTAAACATCCAAATTCAAATCGTCTCCTTTTTTTCTCAAGGCATTCACACATATTAACGTTTTTCACATGACAGCCTGACACACTAAAAATGTGATGATTCTAAATGGTGAAATAAAAAAATAAAAAACATGACATACAAGCATTGTCACCCTCAAAGGAAATACAGTGTAACCAATTGCCTTCATGTTAATGAAACAATAATCCAGTAACAGAGTTACTGATGGACCACGTTTTTGTGTTTTTTAACAGCTTTTTTAATGTGTTACAAAAAATTTTTTAACCAGTCAAAAATGTTCAGCTGTTCCCCTGATTAGTCATTAAGAGAAGCCTAATCAAAGTTCTGACCAGCTCGAAGCAACTTTCTATGGCCTAATAGGGCAAAATGTTCGGTAAATAATTTCAGCTATGACCAGCAAAGTACAACCAAAAATATACATTTACATTTGTAATGCTATGATATAAACAACAAAAAAGCAACAAAAGTGGTGAAATTAAAAATGAATAATGTAATATAATCCTTTTCTTTTATATAAAAAATCCAAAAGCAAAGTGTTTAACTTCCGACTATCTTCTACAAAATCAGCCAATATAACAAGATTTAGTTAAACTGAACACTTCTGGTTCCTGATGGGAGTTTGAAATCATTTCTAGCTTAAAGCTGATATCAATATTATATCAGGAGGTTGTGACTGTTACGATTAAACAAAAACTGCTAATGACTGCATGAGTTTAAGATCTGCTTAGGAAGAATGCTCTAATTTATGATATTTTTTCAGAAACTTCAAATAGAGATTGTCATTAAGCAATAGGTTCTACTTGCATAAATGTGTTTACCTAAAGTATAATAATTAGTATCTTACATGGAGCCACCCAAGAAGATTATATTTACTGACAAGCTTTTACGGCCTAAAGATGTTCACTTTCCCTCCCTTACATAAAAAACAATGATGACTTCACATGTGCATTCTAACTCGGCTGATTATCTGCAGAGTGCCACCAGACTTGCATGAGCTGCAGTGGCCCAGATCCAAACCAGTGCACCCAGTGCGAGAGGGGACTCGTTCTGGATTCCAACACTTTACTGTGTGGCGTCACCGGTGACGGGACCTGCCCGGCCAGAACGTACCTGCATGACGACCAGTTCACTTGCATGGGTTGCCACCAGCACTGTTACTCATGTCAGGGGCCCAGAGGCGACGAATGTCTCACCTGTGCCGTCCCCAAATACCTTCACAGTGAGTGTTTTATAGAGTTGTTGCGTATGCAACAAAAAATGAGGACTTCAGAAAATTTGCTTCACTGATTTGATGAAGCAGCTGGTGAACTCTATAAAAGTGGATCCTTTCTTAGCTTTTTTTTTAAGCTCCCATCCTTAATGGTTACAATTTGAGAGTCAAAGAATAATAGTTAAGCAGACACAAGGTATGAAATTCTTCTTTTGCTTACATCTGGAAATTAACAGATATTAACATGTAATTGATAGTTTTTACCTCGCTGTTTCATTTTTTTTTTTAACAAAGGTCAAATTCAACCTTAAGATTAACTTAGAATTATTTAGGGTCATAGAGTAAAATAATATTTTAACGCACTTTAAAAAATGACACTTTTATCTTGTTTTTTTTTTTTCTTGTTGTTTGACATGACATCCTAAAGCAGCTTTTCAGTTTTAGGTGAGTTAAGGTTTCTATTTTTACATTCATGGATATTATTATGTCTTTGATAAATGTAGCGTGTGTTGTTGGTGCCCTGGATCATGGATCATTGCCAGAGGGTCACCAGTGAAAGAAGCATGATATAGTTACAATCACGTAACATTAAAAAAGAGTTGACAAAATTACATAAGTAAACAAAATATGCACGCTTACAAAACAACAACAAAAAACGAACAACTTAGACACTCTGCTTGATTCTGTGGCAACATAGAAAATGTTAGAAAATACTGTAAGATATCAGGAAAAAAATTGCAGAACTTCCCAAATGTGGTTCATCATTGGGTACAATTTCCAGATACCTGCCAAGGTAATCTGCTTACATAATTACTATTATAAACAGCATGGTGGGCCAAGATTATCCCCAGATTGTTCTCCAATTGCATGCTTAGGTATAGCAGGATTGCGGCTGTGGTTAGAATTACTATTCTCTTGAAATACAATACAGTTACTTTGTTGATTAAGCAGCCAATGTTCCCTTCCTGGAAACCATATTCAAATCTTTCATCCTGGCAGGATATCCTGTATTTAATTTTCATCTGAAGTGTTCGGGTTTATTTACACACATCTATGTAAACGTAAGATGTGCAACATTGTTTGCACAGTATAAAGTCTTCCTCCAAGGAAATTTGCAAGTATTTCAAATGTGATCAATATGTTTCCTGTAAGCAACATTAAATGATATTAGGCTGATTGCCTCCGATTTTTAATTCTAAGTTGATTTAGTTTTTTCACTTCACACTAACTGCTACACATTATTTCTACTTCTTTTTTTTGGGACAATGAGCTAACACAGCTCAAATGAAACCGTAAACTGTCAAAACATCCAGCTGACCACAAACCAGCTCACAAAATAATGTGCTTTACAGAGAAAATAAAACAGAAATGGCATGAGATAAGATTTATTGATAAGTTTAGTTGGAATGTATTTTAAAAAACTACAAGGCTCTTATTTTAATTTTAGTTTGATACAGAATCGACGCTCCAAGCTCTGCATCCCACCATTTAAACTGAATATTGCATGGAAGGACAGAGTGTGATGGAAGAAAGATTCAACGTCAAAGCAAAGTCTATAAAAGTCTATAAAAAATGTTTATAGACTTTTTATGAAATAATTTTATTGACTTTGCTTTTACATAATTGTTTATGACATGCAGACTGCAGCTGGGAAAGGAACGACAGGGCTGTTGCTCAGTGATCCGAGGTTTCGTCGATAAAATTCGATTTGTATGTTACTTGGTTGATGATGATTTGGATATCCATGTTATCTGCTGATGTTGGTCCACCGTGTCACACATAACCTTAATGGATTTACTTTACTTACTGTTTAATTACTAAAGAATGTTTTCTTTTTGTTGATGTTCTGATTTATTGAGATTTACTTGCAGTATATTTTCAGTTTTAAAAGTTTTTTACTGACTATCAACCCAAGAGATACCAGTGGTGATGCAGCACAACACGGTTGTTCAGAAGGAAGATCATTGGTTATAAACTTGGTTGAAATAAACCAAGATGGATAAAGGAAAAGACCTTTCTCTTGTTTCAGTTGGGATGTTTTTGTATTACTTTCCCAAAGTAATACAAAAACCGATAGAGTTGCTAATAGAACGTATAAATGTGGATACTTTGTTAATGTCGTATCTACTGGACAGAAGTTTCCTATTTGTTTTGAATCCAGGGATAAGAACAATATGTTTTGATCAGTACACTAAATATGAAACAATATAAAATAATGTTTTCAAATTACAGAATAAAACTTAGAAATCATGCCGAAATTATTCAAATGTGTGTGCTGGAATTTAATTACATTTTTTTTTCAATTTCCGTTTCCAGACAGCACCTGTATGGATGAATGTCCTGCTGCTACATATTCTACAAGACAGGAAGCTGACGGACAGGAGCTGGGATTCTGTTTGCCCTGTGACCACGTTTGCTCCACTTGCACTGGAGCGTCGCCTCGAGACTGCCTGACCTGCTCCGTGGGGTACCTGCGACTCTTCCAGCTCTGCGTCCTCCACTGTCCCACAGGGTACAAAAACCAAAGCTCGACCTTATTTTTTAGCCTGCACTAAAATGTTTAATCCAAACATCACAGCATACGTTTGAATTGGAAATCCAATTTAGTCTGCTTCTTAAAATGTACCTTTAATTCGCCTTTGTACATGTAATGTGACATTTATCAAACTAGTATTTTTTGCACCTGTTTCTTTTCTTTTAGAATCAATTTATCCAGTTATGATTTATGTGTTTCTTTAGGTATTACAGAGAGGGCTCTCACTGCCAAAAATGTGACCCATCGTGTGAGCTGTGCACAGGACCAGGGCCTGAATCTTGCAGGTATTGTCTTCCTCCTCTCCTGGAGCTGCAAGGCACCAAGTTGTGTGTCGAAAGCTGCCCACAACGCTTCTTTCAGGTCAAGGACATTTGCAAACAATGCCATACCAGCTGCCAGACGTGCACAGGTACATTTACATTTATAGCCACTAATTGTTCGTTCCTGTTAAAACAACAGAATGCCACCGTTTCTTTTCATCTCTTCGTCTGTGTTTGTCTTCATCATATATCCCTGTTTAAACATAAATCCGTCTCAGTTTAGTCAGCCTTGCTGTACATTGTGATTTCAGACTCATCCCCTCAAGGCTGCCTAACGTGTGACCGGGGAAGCACTCTGAAGGACAAGGTGTGCTACCCACGCTGTGAGGAGGGGCGCTACTTCTCAGAAATGGTGAGCTAATGTTTGTGCAGAGGTGATTAGTATTTGGAAAGACTATAAAATATTAGGTTTCATCCTGAACGGGAAAAGCTTCCTTTACTTTTTGTCATTTTACTAGGTTGGAAACGCATTAAAAACAGTAACTTTAATGTAATGTAAGGCAACTTAAAACCTTTAACTTGAATATATTTTATTAGAAATTAATACGATAAAGCAACGCAGCGAATAACAGAGATGTGAAAGTAAACTACTTTTATCCACTTTTTTCACCATTTATCAGAGCAGCAGCTCAGGGGCCACTGGAGGAGAATCCAGGAGAGTTGGAGAATTTCTGGAAACTCAACTTTTAGCTGTAGCTTCTAAAAGTCTAAAAGTAGAAAACTTGCACATATAAAGTTACTGAAAGGCCTGATAGCACACATGACATGCAGTAGAAGGTACTCTGGTTTGATCACAAATGATATTTTGGGCGTACAAAGCACTTATCACAAAAACAAAGAGTTTTACAAACCATGGTGGTGGCAGCATCATGGTATGGTGACACTGTTTTTCTTTGTGGCAATGAGAAAGCTGGTAAGAGATGATGAGAAGATTGATGTAGCTTTAAAGCGGCGCAATCCTGCAGGAAAACAATTTAGGGAGGTGTAAAACACCTGAAATTGGGGCAGTTTTTTAACTTTCCAGCCGAAATAATATCCAAACCATATAGTCAGAGCTAAATTGGAATGGTTTAGATCAAACCTCTAAAGATTTTTAGCTGAAATACAATGGTAGTATTGCTCAGTATTAACACTGTGGCCTATAAAATATCAGTGACATGCATAAACTTTGTGGGTTTGGGGTATGAAAACCTTTGAACGTCAGTGTATGGCTCAGGTGTTTTTATTCTCTTTATTCTCTTGTTTGGATTAAAAAGTTGACTCGTAGGTATTCAAACACTCTGCACTGCTTTAAGTGTACCGCCATGCGTATTACACGTGCAGTGAAACAATGCTGCTGTTTCACAGGAGACATGTGAGCCCTGTGACCGCTCCTGCAGGCACTGCGTCGGCCCCAGACCTGACCAGTGTCTGACCTGTCACAGAGACTTTGCCCTCCATGCTATAGAGAACCGCTGCTCCCGCTGCTGTCCCGCTGCGGGGAATCACACCAGCTGCTGTGTTTGTGACAGTCGCTCAGGTAAACATGACGCTTAAAAAAAGAAAAAAAAGAAGATGTTTTAAGGAAAATTTGTTGTAGCGTCATCATTTCTCTTTTTTCTTAGCTCTGTGTGTGGAGGCTCCAAAGCCAAGGTCTGGAGAGGGTCAGGAGGTGGACACAAATATGTCCTCGCAGGCTTTGAAGCACACGTCAGCCGCTCTGCCCGTCGCCCTGCTGCTGGCGGCGGGTCTGGGCCTGTCCGTGTTTGCCTTGGTCAAGGCGCACGCCAGGAGGACGCTTTGCTGGAACCAGAGCTACGAGAGACTGAGCGGCAGCGGTGGCATCAACATGCCCCACGGCGTGCCAGAGCCCGACGGCGGCAGCGAGGTGGATGTGGTTTACACCAGCCGAGGCGGGTCCGTTTACAGGCGCTACAGCTTCGTCCTCGAGCAGGACACAGACACAGAGCAAGACAGCAGCGGTGATCAGTCCTAGATGTACCCATGAAATGAGCTGGTACTATATGATTATCATTGTAAAGTTTGGGTAAAAAGTAGCTTAGTTTATGTTTAGAAACACGAGAGCAGGGTCGCTGTATTCACATATGTTTACAATCATGTTGTTAATTTGAGACATTAGATAATTTTTTTTTTTTTAACTTTTTTCGTAAGTGAAATCTTTGTTTTTTAAAATCGGAAGTGTGAATTGGTGGTGGTATTGTTGTATACACAAAGGTCATATGTAATCATACATGTTCAAATATGGTCTTATACCTGCACAGAAATGTACATAAATGCCTGTTTCATGTAGCATGTTTAAAGATTTACTGTATTTTTTAACCTATCAGCAGGTTGACTGCTGCTCTACTTTCGAAGATGGCAGACTTAATTCTTACTGGCTATTTTTTTTTACCAGTTTTAGTCACTTTGGATACATTTTCTAGATGATTAACTTTGGGTCAGTACTTAACTTTTTTTTTGTTTTTGTTTTTGTTGTCCTGAAAAATAATTTGCCACCTTACAGTTTTCTTTTGTTTTTAATCAGATCAGTCAAATCATAAACACACAAAATACATAAAAAAAAAGGGTTTTCTAATATATTTGAATTTTAAAAAGATATCCAAAACCCCCTTAACCCAATTGAAAATGAAGTTAACATTTAGTTGAATCATTAGTTGTGATTAACCAGATTTTTCATAAACCAAAGCCAAATTCGATTACGGCCTAACATCCCATAAACAGAACCTGTCTGACGAAACAAAGTAGGCCAAAGATCCTAAACAACTTCAATGTTGCACATTTTAAGGCTTTTAGATGCCAGTGGCAATACACAGATATGATTATTGGAGCCAAAAATTTTAGTAGCTGTCATTGCTGATATTATATGTGTAGACAGTTTATTAATTTCCCAACACTTTTGACATGATTAGATGAAACTATACAACTGATACGGCTTCTTTCCTTAAGATAAACACCCCGCAGTCCTGCCCTGCATCAACATCACTGTCACAAGCCTCAATGAAGACGACTAGAACAACCTCTAACAAAATGCACCAACAAACAGCAACAAGATGGTGACTAAAATTTGCCCTGGTTTTACGTATTGGACAGCTAACGTCAGCTGATGATTCTTGTGCATCTTTAGACACGGAATTGTGACAGAAGCTTGTTAATGGTTAGTGAAGCTACATAATGTTGATTAAGATGCAACCTGCCGAGGGTAATTTTAAAGAAATGATTGAGTTTGTGCCCGAGTGGATAGATATTTTTGTCTTTTATGTAAAATATGTGTAGCTAATTCCCAGTAAATCCAAACTTGTACATCCAGCTTGTTTTTAAAAATGACTGAACTTGTATTTTAAAGATCAACATGTCGTTAATAATATCTGACCAAAACTGTAGCAATCAGATTGTTTTTGATTGTGTTTTTGTTACTAGTGACACTCTTACAAAGTGCCTGTATCTCTGTGAAACACACGGTTAGTAAAACATGTGAATAGTGACTGAAAAAAACGACCCGCATACTTGTGCAAATTTATCTATTTTCATTTTTTAAATTAACATTAAAAGAACTATTTGTGAAAATAAAACGTTGGAGGAAAACATCGCGTAGACTTCCTTTTAAATGTTCAACATCTATTTACACACCCAGGGCACGGACGTCTGAACATCGACAAGGATGCAAAGTCAGTCAGACCGTCCCGTCACACCTTAATCTGACACACCTCCACAAGGGAACGATTAAGTACCACAGCGTTTCCTGCAAACTGGATACTGCAGTGACCAGAACTCCTCCGCCCAGTCGCCTCTGAGCAAAGAGATGACAGACCCAAGAATCCTAAGAAACTGGACTTTTTTGAGGACCCTTTTCGTCATCCTCGTGTGTGTGCCGACTACTATCGTTTTTTGGGGCACCACCTTTGATAGAAGTCCGACGTCTGATTTTCACACCCCAGAGCAGTTCTCCTCTGACCTGGCTGCCTGCTTGGCTGTCATCAGGGGAAATGTAGACGGCAACAAGGCTAAGCTAGAAGATCTTCTAGCATCGAGGACTAAGAAAACACCTCTTTCTGAAGACTTCTACATTAATGCAACAAAGGACTGTGCAGCTTACATTGAGAACAGAGGTTTCATTACGAGGCCTTTTAGCGAGGAGGAGGTACATTTTCCAATTGCGTATTCTATGGTGATCCATGAGAAGATTGAGATGTTTGAACGACTCCTAAGATCTATTTATGCTCCACAAAACGTCTACTGTGTGCATATTGACAAGAAGTCTTCACTGAGTTTTCGCAGGGCTGTGAAGGAGATAGTCTCTTGCTTTCCCAATGTCTTCGTAGCCAGTAAATTAGAAAGCGTTGTGTATGCCTCATGGTCCAGAGTGCAGGCAGATCTGAACTGCATGAAAGATTTACTGCAGTCTGGTGTCCAGTGGAGGTACCTCTTGAATACCTGTGGGACAGATTTTCCCATCAAAACCAACAGGGAGATGGTTAAGGCTCTGAAAGTCCTGAATGGTAAGAACAGCATGGAAAGTGAATCCACCAGCGAGCACAAGAAACTTCGCTGGCAGTACCACCACAACGTCACCAACAGTGCCATTAGGACGGGTTTGAAGAAAAGCCCGCCGCCCATCAGCAGCCCGATGTTCTCAGGAAACGCCTACTTTGTCGTCTCAAGGGCCTTTGTGGAGTATGTACTTCAGAACAGAGAGGTGCAGAATTTCATGGAGTGGGAGAAGGACACGTACAGCCCAGACGAGCACATGTGGGCCACTCTGCAGAGGATGCCCTCCGTTCCCGGATCAGTGCCCCACAACACCAAATATGATCTGTCAGACATGCTGGCTCTCGCCCGAGCCGTCAAGTGGTCGTATTTAACAGGAGACGTGGAAAAAGGAGCTCCCTACGGTCCGTGCACGGGGACCTACAGGAGGGCCGTCTGTGTGTATGGAGCCGGTGACCTCCGGTGGCTCCTGAAGCAGCAGCACTTCCTCGCGAATAAATTCGACCCAGAAGTTGATGATTTTTCCATCAGGTGTTTGGAGTCAATTCTGCATTTCAAAACTTTGGGTCACAATCCGCTGGCTTCCCAGCAATATTCAAACGTCTTGTAGAATCTGAAGTGTATATATATATATATATATATACTTTTCAAACTTCAGCAGGTGAGATTTGAGAATTGTTTGCATTTTTTATTTAAATCAATTGCCGTTTGTCGGAATATAACACCTTAGTTTTAATATTATCTGTAATTTGATATTCTTATATGTGCACTTAATTAAAAGTATTGAGAACAGTGGGGGGTTTTTTTCATGTTTTCTGTCCAAAATGTTCTCCCTTGTGGAGCTTGAAACTTTTTAAAGCATGCAATAGTCTAAAACTGATGCAACGTAACCTTGTGATGCTGAATTAAAGTTTTTTACTTATTTTGTAAGATTTGTTTGTTTGAACTGAACGTTTTTTGAAACATTTCCAATTCCCTAATTTGTCTCTTAGGCTAATAAAACAAGACAGCTGTGCATATGACTTAATCAGGTTTTGTAAAAATGGTAGTTGTTTAATGTCTAAATCATCATTCCAATTAAATATTTTATGTGCGTTTGATTCGTGATCTTTATTGCAAATGAATTTATAGATGTCAAAAAAATGAGGTGATATTTAATGTGTAGTTAAAGTATAGGAATAAACCGTTTCTGTCAATCTTTGTTTTTTCTCTTCTACTCATTAGATTGGGTCAGAAATAAACATGAATGGTTTGGATGGTTTTACTTTAGGAAATGACACCTTTGCTCAGTTTCTGCAAATTACACAAAATAACATAAATGTATTAAACATTTGATATAACACACAAGCTATCAAACTGAATCTAGTATTTTTTTTCATTCTAGTATAAGAGTCAGGTACATTGAAACCAACCAGTAAACGCATGTTGTAAATTAATTTTACAACTTGTAAATAAAATATACATGTTAACTCCTGCGAACTCTGTGTACCCTGATATTTCGTCAAATATGTTTAGGCTCCTCCAACAATAAAAAGGCACATCCCAGTGAATGGCAACATGATAAAGCTTTATTTTCCCATGGTAGGAGTTCGACAGAACATTAGCAGTGAACAATGAAAAGGTTTCCGACAACACTTTTCATAAGATCCCACTCTGTGAGTCTGACACCTAAAAATTGCAGTTTAAAAATCAGTTCATAAAAATATATTACTTTTTTGCCTCATGAACATAAATATAAATTTCAATGTACTAGAGCAGAACATGCAGTGATCACTTGTAACAGAGTGTTAAATAGTGTGTGTGTGTGTGTGTGTGGGGGGGGGGATTAAGTAAAAAACAGAAGCCACGCTTGACATGAAGGGGACTAACTTTAAAAAAAGCAATTATAACATTTCAGACAGCATGTGGACAAAGTGATCAGGGTTAGGAAAAAAATACAGCAACATTTTATGACAATGTAACAGACAGCATTTACTCAAAAAGGCACTCTTCAGGTGCAAATATTTTTCTTCTGCCACACCGAGCAGAACATAAACACGTGGACATGAGTTACAAAGATTCAGGAAACCCTTCTCCTCCATGTATTGCAGTGCGAAGCGGTCACTGGGGAACGGTGGCACCGGCGGAGACCTCCGCCTTCCTGGACATCAACTGGTCGATTCTGCGGAAACATTCAAAAGTCACAGGATAGCTGTGAGACCGGGGAGCTCCGTTTGCAACCAGGATAGGCTTGACCAACTAACACATGGGACTTTTTGGGAATCGCATCTCAATAAAGATCACTAACCAACTTCACATTTTATGAGCCAAGATGAGTGTAAGAAATTGACAAATAGAGCCTACAAAAAAATTACCGTAACAAACAAAAATAACATACCAAAATGAAAGATAATAGTAGAGGCGCATTGAGATATTCCTTTTTTTTAGATGCAATAATTTGTCCTTCAAAAAGCAACATGCAAGTACATTTTTTAAACCATACAATTACCAATCAAGTTTTGGTGACTAATTGGGATTTCTTTGAGGTCCGACTTGAACATTCGAATTTACAGTTTTCAAATTAAAAATCTGACCTTTCAATTTACACACTAAGTCAAATGATGGCAACTGATGTGCTCCAAATGGATTTTAACTGTTACGCATCTATATTAATCGGTTAGATTTCCTTTAAAGTCTGACCTACAAATTTAAAGTTTGACCTTTTTTTCCTTATTTTATTTCGAATAAAACATGACAGTACTGCACGTTCTCAAACATGCCTGAAAGCACATGTCCCAAAATCTATATAACCCTCTATTAATCTCACAAAAACCAGTCAGATGAAGTAAAACATTGGAGCCTCTTTTATTCTTAATGTCAATAAGTTTGCAGCTTGTAGCTCCAGCCGCAAATGTATCACTTCTCAGGAATGAGCAGGGCACTTCTGATTGCATAAGCAAAGCTAGCAAACGGCCTCTCCTACCAAAAACATCATTGAGGAGCAGAAAGTGCAGTGAGTGAGTCATGCAAAAAAAAAAAAGCTGAGTTTGAACAAGCTAGGCGTTCAGTGAGAGCCCCTTACTGAGAACCATGTGAGGACACGGATAATGTGCAACCACACACCACAATGACGGGGGCAAAGCTAGTTCCTAGTAGCACTAACTTGAAGAACTTAGCAAATGTAATCAGCATCGACTCAAAGCCTGTTTTGTGTTTTTTGCAAAAAGGAATCAAGTGCCAGTAAGCGTGAACGGTTACTTTTTATATTAGTTAAAATGGCGTCTAAAACTCCATAAGAATAGCCTTGTGCAAAACATACAGGAAAAAAAACTACTTTTACATTGCTGGTTCAGACAATTTAGCTGGTTAAACAATCACCAAGCCACCTATTTTATTGAGCAAACAGTCATTCACTCCGTTTTTTTGGAATTTAAATCGCATAGCAGTTCAAATTTGCAGAGGAAAGTCATTCTCCCTTTTTAAAGAATAGGTGTCTTGGTGCGATTCTGCAAGCTGCCTGATCATTTTCGGGTTAGTTTCATGAAATACAAAAGGATCCAGAAGACTGATCCTCGGTGGAAGTGCAAATACCTTTTACTGCTTTTCCTATTTTTTTCGGCGTCAAACCTTAAGAAGGGTAGGAAAACTGGTTTAAGCAGAAAAAAATATATATACATACAACCAAAGCAACAACACGTCTACATGGGCATGACTGGGTTTTCTTCGTGGTTACAGAGTTTTCAAGCAGTATTTTGAATAGAGTGGCGACAAATGAACTCTCACATGTCAAGCCTCAAGAAGGACAAACTCAACAGGTACTGTACATAGCACTAAGTATAATATTACAAAATAACTTTAATTTAACTTTTACATCTATGTATTCTCAATGCTACAATGTTCAGCTATGGTAACAACAAATCCTATAGAGCTAAGATTGTGAACTAGACTTGATCTAAATGAACATTTCTGCAGTTACATCCGTTTCTTTAAATATCCCACAATGTAGTTTTAAAAAAACAAGATTTTATGAGATTGACCAAGATCAAGGTGTAATTTAACTCACAATGGAAGAAAACTATCCATGATTTAAAATGTAAATCTTTTCCCCGATAGCTGAACATAAAAGCCAGTGAAACTAACTGCCTTCACAAGTGGACTTAACAGTAAACGGGACCAGTCTGCGTCTACTTTAGTCCCAGTATAACCACAGTTGGCAGGTGAAAGCGTAACCGCTTCTCCTTATAGTGTTTGTGAGTGAATGAACAGCATCATGAAACCCAAGAAACACAGCAGAAGAGTCAGAAGGGAAGGAAGCTGTGGAGAGCAATAATCAAAGAAGCAACCTAGAGGCCAACACGGCAACTCTGGAGGAGATGCTCAGACTCATCACTCAAGTAAGAGAATCAGCTGTCAACACAACAAATAATAATAATTTAAATAATAAAAAATAACAGATCAGACTCACGAATTAAACTTTAATATTAATAACATCAACCTTTCTTTATGAGTTCCAGAAAGTATCAGGCATTAACAGAAATCGTACACATATATGAAAATACTCACTGTTTGATACAATCTGGTATGGACACATACTCCATTGGGACAAGCTCAGCAAGATCCATCAAGCTGTACACATACTTGACTTTCTGAGTAAACTTGGAACTGCCAAAAGGAAACGGAACATTTTACAGCACAAATATCCTGCATTCATCATTTCAATTTCCCAAACACTTTCGAATTCTAAAAATACCTTATGAAAGGTTTAGTGAGAGCCAGCAAGGTACGGATAAACCAGGAGGGGTGAACAATTATCAACCATTTTAGGTTTTTCCGTAACCTGTAAGAAGAGAATGATGAGGACGATATGCTAGATGTACTAAAATAAAATGGTGACATCTTCGCTCGATTTTAAATTATTCTATGCCTGAGAGTTTTGTAGAGTCACCTCCTATCGATCTGCTGGTAGCACTTCCTGAGCCAGCCGACAGTCGGCATCTTTTTCCGAGACGTTGCCCCGTTTAAATACACGATCATATAATTCTCTGCGACCAGCAGTTCCAGTGTGCCAATGACATACCTGGGAAAGAAAGAAACCCCTCGTTAGCAAAAAACGCTGACTTCGGGATCACAGGTCATTCACAGAGTCTCACTTGAATAAATGATCCATGATATATTTGTAATTCGGTTGACTGCTCTCTGGCATGAAGCAAACAGCAAACACAATAATGGCATTCAAGCCGTCCCCATAATAACCTGCAGCCAACATATTAAACATGTAAAAAAATATATTAACATGGATCAAGAAAAACAAATGGATGATTCTTAATTCATTGTATCTTTGTGCAGGGAAGAAAAATCACACTTACCCCCATGGCTGATAACTCTTTTGTAAGGTTCAATGGCCTTCATATCTACTTTGTGATCTTGATCTCCAATACGGAAAATCCTCCATCGTCTCCCCTCTTCCCGTTCCTCCGATGCTGAAAGTTCCTGGACCGTTTCAACGCCTTTCTGTAATATTTCTGTGGTCTTTGGTTTAGGAAGATCATCTGAATGACAAAAGTGAAATAAATAAAAAAAATACACTATCGCACTGTAATTCAGATCATAGCATTTTTTTTTTTGTTCAAATATTCCATTTGATCAAATTACATGGATTTGACAACATGCCCCCCCCCCCACTGATTTAAAACCAACGATCAAGACTCAAGCAATTCATCATATCTTTTAAAGGCTTTCTTTTCTCATGGAAATGATAAAAATACATATATTTTTCTTACAACACACACATGAAATGTCACATGACGTAAGAATGTGAAACATTAACAGAAACACTCAGATATTCACATTCTCTGCAGGAAAAAAACCCCCAACAACTTATTTTCTCTCATTGTCTTGCCATTAAATCAGATAAATATAAGCCTTTTTTAGGGTCACTTGGGACATTCAAAATAGTTTCTACTTGCAAAAATGTCGTAATAATTACTGAATTCTTAAGATACCTGTTTTGTAATAATTGAGTAAAATTTTAAAAAATGCACATAAACTATGATACATGTTCCATTAAAAGCGATATGAACAGAAGATTGTAATGACTACTTATGGGATTACATGCAAATCATTTGGTTTAATGGAAGCACAATTTTAGATGTATTTTAAGGCCACACCTCAAGCAGCTTCCTGGGGCATTTAAATATATTTCTTTCCATCTTGTTGCTGTTCGAGTTTGCGTTTTTGGAGGGAGAAGGTAGGTCACATGGTATTTCTTGGTCAATAACAGTGATGCAATGTCAGTCGTGTGTTCATTATTTTCCAGATGGTGAAAGAAAAAGGAAATATAAATAATATTGGTCTAATGTCTTGCGGTCTGATAAAGCTAATATGGTTGGCCTTCGCTCCATTTGTAAAAAAAATAAAAATGAAATAAACTTGCGAGCCTGAGAGCACCAGCCCATCTGTGAAATAATTGGCTAGGGGAGAAATGGGGGTACTTCAAAAGGACAGATGGCATCATGAGAAAGAACATTATCTCGAAACAATGATGCGGAGGGTTGTAAGCTGGGAACAAAAATGATAATGATTCCTATCAAACCATCAGATAGCTATAATGTTAACATTTAAATTAAATTAACATTTAAGTTTAAAGGAAGTTACACAAATTTTCCAATAATTCTTAATATTAAGGCATTTAGCAAATAAAGAATTAGTAAATCCCAAAAAATCAAATGCAAACTCTTAAAATACCGAATATTATAAAATGAAACATCGATTGATAGACTACCACAACAATCTTAAAAAGCAAATTTGAATTAAAAAAATCAAATCAGAGCCCAATCAAAGTCAAACATGTGAGAAGACAAATATGCTGATTAGGATAATAGGAGTTGATTGACTTGTGGTTTGTGGAAAAATGATGAAGTCTGTCCAAGAACCCTTACCAGAGGAAGAGCAAAATCTGATGTTGGACTGTGGCCTGTTTCCAGGCAGACAGACGAAACAACTCTTCCAAGAGGAAAAAAAGGCAAATGCAGCGTTGTTGACACACAAGAACACAAAGCATTTTAAACAAGAGTTGAGGCAGAAAGCTACCTAAGAACCCTGAAAATTCAACGAGTGAAGATGTTTAAAAATCATATAACCAGGCTTAATAAAACAAGACCGGGCTGCTTGTCTTCTACAAATTTCTAATCAAACAGAAGTATAGCTTTCTATGATAGTGACATTTTGATCCCTACAATGTTAAATTATTTCCTTTTATTATATTAGCATCAAAGCTAAGACGGTGCTGGTTACCTTCCCATTCGAACTCGTTGCTGTTGTCTGACGGGGTCTCTATTTCGTTGAGATCCAGCTCTGTGCTTTCCTCCAGCTCATCGGACAGAACCGACCCTTCGCTGCGGTCAAGAGTCAAACTGATGTTTGGAGCGGAGAGTTTCTTCTTGGCCTTTTTTCCTTGATGCACTGCATAGTCTGGGGTCGATGGAAACTGTTAGTAATTTGTTTTTACGTGCAAATTTGGGTGGGAAAATAAAAAAAATAAAAAATAATGAAATCAAATATTCAAAAACACTGTGTAGCCCTCAATAATTTAAGATGTAGATACAAGAAAAAGCGAAATAAGATTAAAAATGTGATGGAGAAATGTTTAGTTCATTAATCCTGTGCGTTAATGTGTTAGGACTACCATCGTCCGTCTCTTCAGAGGTGCCAGCAAAAAACTCATCAAGCTCCTCTTCCTCTGGGAGGGGCCTAATAAATAATAAAAACTGCATCTTAACTACAGCATTTTCTATATATAAATATATATATTTACCAACAAAACATTTTAAACTGAGTGAAAATGCATCTAAATACCGTGGAAAATCTTCATCTTGCCACTCTTCCTTCAGCTCGACTCCTTCCATTCTTAGACGAGCTTCTGTGGTGGCGACCGACTCTAGCCGCTCCAAGCTGCTTCAGGGCGAAAACACGAAAAAGAATTAAACATTTCATACTTAACTGTAACAAATTGTTTTAAAAAAAAAGAAGGAGTTTTGTAGAAATAAAATGATCCAAGTTCAAAAACAGGCCTCCGCAAATTATGTGTAAAAATCGAAACATAATTGGTTATATTTTCAAGGTGATGCGTACAGTCTTGATGGGATTGGCTGGGATGTGACCACAGCAACGTTCCTTCTGGGGTTGCTGCGTCAGACGTTAACGGTCTGATCTTAAACACACTGGGGCCACTGTGAGTTCAATGACAGCACACAATCTCATCAAGGAAGCTGGCACTAATTCAGGCTTTTTTACGGAAGCCTAAGGTAAATCGCAGCTCGTCTCAGGCTCGTTAACAGCCGTCTCTGCTGGTAGTCTCAAAGAAGGAGAACATGTATGGAAGGATTACATTTTATAGTTTCCCTTTTGAATTGATCTGATATGTTGAATTGATTTTTGATCATGCACTTAAATACTTATTGTTGTTGTATATATGAAAGGTAATTATAGGATTTGGTCTAGGTTTAAAAAAAAAAGATTCCCAAAGCAGACGGTACTGTGTAAACACGAACATTCCCATGAGAAAGCACCTAATCCCAGTATATGATGCTATTTGAGGCTCATCACCACAATACACTTAAGCATCAACTGAAAAGTTAAAAGGTTTTAATTGGTGTCGTTATAAGGTATTGTGCCGTTTGAAAGCTTAATAGTTTCTGCTAAGTCACAAGTCCAACTTCAAAACAAGGAATCTCTATCTGTGCTACAAAAAGCTTCTTTTAACAGACTACGTATGTATTTGTGCTTATACAGAAATTCTACAAACATTGTGTTTAATCAATCGGAATAAACCCATTTAGCCATCTAGTTACGCTTCACAATCCTATTTACACAAACTAAGAAAACTGTTGAGAAATGGCTTTCTGCTAAGTCAAACTGCTGGTCAGCTGGAAGGAATAACAGTGAATAGTTTTAGCAAAATAGGGAAATGAAACAGCAAAAAAACAAAATTTAAACTTTAATCAGAATAGCCAGCTTTTATTTTAAGCAATGACAACTGTAGAGTATAGATGACGCAAACAATTCTTACATTTTTAGGTTTTTCTGCACAGATACTGTACAATCCTATGCTTTTCTGGACAGCTCTTTCCTTAATAATATTAAACTAGAAAATCCATACATTCACTGGGATATGATTACAGATGCATAGCAGACAAGTGTGTTATTATGATACAGCAGAAACGAGACCAGAAGGATTTTTGGAAAAACATTTACTTTTGTGGCATTAGGAAAACCTTAGAACAAGACAGATTCTTTTCTACACAGCTTTGCTTCTTAGCCCCCCAAAATGTATTTATTTATTATTTATATATTTACATTTTTTTTAAACATAACTAAGAACCTATGGCGCTCTAAAAATGGTCCTAAAACCTAGTGTCAAAAACCCAATAGGTGTCGGCAACAACCCCAATAAACACAAGCTTATGGAATCAACTCCATTCAATTCCTTTCAAAACATACAAATATATGCAATTTAAATTGACTCTTTGAAATTAACGACTTATCTGTAGCTTTCTGAGTTACACGTCGGTGACAATGGTTGTGTGGAAAGACAGGACTAAAAATAACAACAAACCAATAGTTGTCTTTCAAAGTGAGAGTTTAAAAAGATCTCAGAAAAGCAGCACGTGGCTTGCATGTTGTTTTTTTATAGCTGCATTCGACAAATGCATAAAAATGGGACGTCTTACAGAACCAGGAACGAGGAATGAAAGCAGTGGCACCTGAAACTGGAAGATCGTATCAGTTGATGGGTCTTCAGTAACCCCTCATCTACGGAAACCTATTTACACGAAGTAATCATGTTTTTAGGTTTAGAGGATTTTCGCTGTATGGGAATACAGAAATAGTTTCTACATCTTTTTAGAAGTAAGCATAACAAAAAGAACAAGGTTACTGAAATAACTAGTTTATTTATAAAGTTGTGTTTTTTTATTATTTTCAGCTAAATATGAGTACAGCTTTTAATAAACTGTTCCCTAAACTTTCGTCTTTAATATTACTTGGAGAGAATGGTCTATTTCTGCAAGATTTGATGTTTTCTTGCTTTCTACATGGAACAGGTCCTGTTTAACCTAATTAGAGGGAGCAAAAGACAAAAGGATGTGTGTCCTCAGACTAAATTATGTCTTTCAAGACACCTGACCCAAATGTATGGCCCTTAAGAAAAACCCATCAGAACGATCTAAAGCTTTTAAAAAGACATTCACATTCTACTTAGATAAAAAGCGTGTCGCTATTAGAAATCACAAACTCGTGAACAGTTAAATGATCAAATCAAATACAATACAAACCTTCCAGCTGCCGCGGGTGGTAGGGGCGGCTTGGGGAAGCTAACAGGCAGAGAGATAGACTCTCCCGACTCTTTTTGCCCTTTTCCCGGCGTTGTCCTTCTTGTTTTGCTCAGACTTTCTCGTTGCGGCTTTTTGCTGACCTGCGCCTCGACGTCTTCTCCCGACACTCCGGGAAACGACGGAGTGGATGTCCGTGTGTTTCCCAGACCAGTCCCGCTGGGTGTGACATTATCTGGGCTGCTATTGTTCGAACCTGTATCGTTTACACCCTTCAGCGCAGCTTCACTCTCGATCACCTCCGAGGACATTAGTCCTGTTCGCCTGGGCGCTGAACCGGTTCCGACGGGGTTCGTTTAACAAAAGAGGAAAAACAAAAGTTCTTTTGCTTTTATTTCCTCTGACGACCAAGAAGCCAAACCCGACTAACACAACTTGCTGTGAAGTTTTGTTGCTAACAGGCTAGCTCCAGGAAACCTCAAACTAGCCAAGCGACGGGTTGCTAACGCTTACTTATAAATTGACATACCTGCTAACCTAAAGAAGTGTGAAATATCACACCGCGTACTCAGGTGTGGTCGCCTTTTCTTGACCCGTCCACACGAGAGGGTGGTGGTCTAAAAGTGTGTTAGCTTTGCACAAGTACGCAGTGATCCCTCCTTATTAAGTTTCCTCCCTTCCTTCCTACAAGTCACAATGCGCTCTGCTCTCCTGCGAACGTTAACCAACGTTATTCACGCTAGCCGTCTCTGGCTAGCTGGTGCTAACTTAGCCACTGTTAGCCGTCTCTGGCTAGCTGGTGCTAACTTAGCCACCGTTAGCCGTCTCTGGCTAGCAGGTGCTAACTTAGCCACCGTTAGCCGTCTCTGGCTAGCTGGTGCTAACTTAACCAGTCTTAGCCGTCTCTGGCTAGCTGGCGCTAACTAAGCCATTGTTAGCCGTCTCTGGCTAGCTGGTGCTAACTAAGCCATTGTTAGCCGTCTCTGGCTAGCTGGTGTTAACTTAGCCAGTGTTAGCCGTCTCTGGCTAGCTGGTGCTAACTTAGCCACTGTTAGCCGTCTCTGGCTAGCTGGTGTTAACTTAGCCACCGTTAGCCATCTCTGGCTAGCTGGTGTTAACTTAGCCAGTGTTAGCCGTCTCTGGCTAGCTGGTGCTAACTTAGCCACCGTTAGGCGTCTCTGGCTAGCTGGTGCTAACTTTGCCAGTCTTAGCCGTCTCTGGCTAGCTGGTGCTAACTTAGCCACCGTTAGCCGTCTCTGGCTAGCAGGTGCTAACTTAGCCAGTGTTAGCCGTCTCTGGCTAGCTGGTGCTAACTTAGCCAGTGTTTGGCGAGCTGGTGCTAACTTAGCCACCGTTAGCCGCGGCTAATGATAATTATGTTTTCTACCAAAATGTTTGCTTTGAAACACATTATATATTAGAAACCTTTTAGGGTAGAGATGACACAGGTCCTCCATTTATGTAAAGCAAATTAGCAAATAATCAGTCTGCTATTTATTAAGTTTCAGACTCTTTTTCCCTTATTTGTTTAAGCAACAGACGGTTAAACCACTTATTCACTTTTCCAACATAAAACCTCTAGCTTTTGTTTTTATACCAACCTGATGCGTTTTTTACATGCTATTTATGACAGTTAATAAGTTTTTACAGTTAATAAGGCGTTTCCTTGTAACTTTCTCTTTTAGAGAAACATTTCCACCTGTTTCTGCTGTTATACATCATTGCTTTGTCTTCAGTTATTTTTCTGATTGGTTTTAGATTATCATTTAAAATATTGTTTTGACTTATATTAGCATAACATAATGACCCCAGAAAAAGTTAAGCAGAGGGGTGACAATACAAATATATCAATATTGTTATTGTCACTATGTAACCCCTCTGTTTTACTTTTGTGGGGTTTAATATCAGTTCAAATTGAATTTGATTGATCTCAATTGTGAATTAGAAGTAATTCACAATATACACATAATATACCCCCCATAGATGCTAATAAACATGACCAGCACTGTAATGTGTGTCTGGAGAACTGCCTAAAGTAAATGACCTACTGGACCCAATCATGTGAGAAAGGAATTGATTAATTGGAAAAATAAAGAAAATGAATAGATTTGTTTAAAAAAAATAACGTCTATAAAAAGACAAAGAAAATGAAGGTATATGCAAGAAAAAAAAAAGGTTTTAATCGTGTCAGAAGCAGAGACACCGTAAATTAACACCTTTAATAGCTATTAAACTGTAAACACTGAAGTTCAGTTTTTTAAAATTATTATTATTTATTTGTTCTTTAAACTCTGTTGTGTTTCTAATCATTTCCAGTATGTATGCAACACCCATACAGATTATGCAATCAGATTCCAACAGCAACAAGCTGATTAAGCGTGAGACATGGTTTTTTTATGATAAATTACGATTTTAATTTATGTATGTTATGTAATCATAGTAATATATTACTATAATTTTTAACACTTAAACATTACTCTGACCATTCTTCTGAGCCACCAAGAACGGATTTTTCACCTGCATAGGGACCTGTCGCCACTAGATGGAGCTAAAAGCTTACTAAAGTGATTCTGTCTTGAAGAACAGCTTCACACTTATTACTGTCCTTCTAGTTATAATTACAGTTATACTTTCCCGTTTCCCTATGATTCACAAAAGCATATACTTGCAGAACTCCACAGATATTGTTTTACACTAAATAAAAAACAATGGCATTATTGTTTGAATAAATCTCCATTCCAGTACAGTTTGGTCTTTGAGCAATGTTGTTTTTATTTCATTTGATTTCCAGACACCACTAAAAATAAACAAGCTAAGCAAAGATTATGTCATAGATCTAAACTGTCGGTTACATCCTACAATGTTTGCTGTGGATCATCCGGCATAATTTCTAATTAACACAGTGCTATTTACACTGCTGGATCATTAAACCTCATCACAGAATAGATAATCCAGGGGAAAAAAGGACTAGACTTCTCTTCTACAGATCTTGTAATGATCTAACAATTTCAGACAAAATAACAAAAAATACATAATTTATTTACAGCAGGATAAAGCTGCAGCTAGAAATTCCCTGTCATACACAAGAAATCTGGGACTGCAGTGAAAGAGACTCATTAAAACATTGTTTTGCAGTGTTGGTTTGTTCATCTCCGTGCTCAATTATACAGCAAAGGCCATCAACAAGCTATTATTGCGAATACAGAGGGAGCTTTTTTTTTTAACAATCAAAGCTTGAGCTCCACTGTCTAATTCATGGTACATAAAGTGCGATCAATCCCTGCTTTTAGAAACAATGCAAGATCTACACATGGTGAGTAGACATCCAATTTTACCATGAAAGGAGGGATTAATGTTGAGAACAAAAATATGGCAGCCTCATATTTGCAAAGCAGAATCCTTAAGATACTTTTCCAACACATTTCCTTAAGTAGGGGTTATGGGAAGTATTTAGGCTACCCAAAGTATATCACTAATGAACAAAGACAAAAATAATTTTTATCTGCATGTTTTATGCAATCTTTTTTTTTATTTGGGGTGCAGAGTAATCATTATTTATGATTGCAAACCCTAAAAGGGAAGCATGAAGATAGCAAGTGCAGAAAGAATGGTAAAAAATTTAAAGAGGAAGTTAAATGAATATTTAAGGGAAGATGAAATATTAAATAGAAACAAACGAGCAAAACATTTAAAACAGCATGATAAATAGCAGAGGGTGCCATTAAATTAGCTCTCATAATTTGCACTGCTCACGACATTAGCCGGGAGGTCTCGCTCAAGCGGTGGGAGCTGAGAACTCCAAAGATTGTTTTCCGATTGCTTTCACGGTGCCAGTCAAAGAAAAAAAATGAGGACACTGTGTCTGTAACCCAGAGCTAACCTTCTATCTGAGAAATATTTATGCTTTGATCCAGTGTAGTTTGAGTAAATGCCACCAGGCAGAAATAAAATCATATTTTATTGACCTTTTTCACATCGAGGTTAGGTTAGAGTTTTGAAGAGAAAACATAATGACACAAAAAAACTGAATCTGATTAATTTTTTAGGAGACATGCAGCAAAAAACAGAATTATCATATCTATGCTTTTTTACAGTGCATTTCTTTTTTCCTTTTTGCATTTTCAACTAAAACAATATAGAAAAAAAAAAAACCCAAAGCATGCTCCATTACATGTTCATTTGTTTTCCAAATGTGAAAATAATTAAATGGGCAAACAAATAATTATTCAAGTCAATGAGAACAATTATCTTGAAGATGCCTCTGAGACTATGTGCATTGTGAATTGATTAATTATCTTGACAAAGATAATTGAGCTAGAGCTTCTTGACTAAGTCCTTCAAATACCTTCCAATGAATCATGAAAATTGAAAAGAAATAATATAAAGAAAAATATTGTTGCTTTCTTTTGTGTTTTTCCTTCAAATAAAATAAAAATACAGCCATTTACTGTGTTCAAGACGTTTATCCTTTCCATTAACATTTTAAAATAATGTTTCAATTTTAGGACACAAGCATTTGTGTGTGTATAAAATAAAATTCAATACAATATTTTGATACATTTCAAAGGCCTAAAATTTTAGATAAATTAGCCTAACAGAAGTACCAATGCTCATATGGCTAAACTCTCCAGAAAGAATGCAGAATAATGCAGAAAATAACATCAGTTTGGGGCATAATCTCCTAAATATTATTTCCTTTTATTTTGTTTGGAACCAAAATCATAAATAATTTTTAAATGTTTAACAAGACTGCTGCAAGTGTGGCAGTGTTCTGACCAGTGCTCCTAAATGCAAGTTCAGAATAATATTGTGAATATCGTGCAAAAATAAAACAAGTTTTATGAATTTTTTCTGTACAACTGAAACAAAGTAATAATTAAAAAATACAAATTACCCTCTAATTCCTTAGCAATCTGTTTATTAAAATCTATCGCAACTGCAGCAGTGTTCTGACCAGCGTTCATTTGTCCTGGTTCAACTTTGCCTGTGAACTCAACGTGTCAGGTAGCCTGTGGGCAGACTATTACTTACTCCTGATCCAGACAGAGATCATTACCTCTGAGAATGATGGCAAGGCAGCCACAGCCAGGCAGCTTTATTTCCCCGCTTAACTCTGCCGGCGCGAACCATCACATCCTGTTAACAGTTCCATGGCTTCCCCCCTTCTTATAAAGATAAGCTCTCTCAATCAGCCCTGTCTGTCTCAATCGCCACCGAGGGACCATAAGTCATCACAGCCTGGGAACTAAGCCCTGTTTTTTTTGTGTTTTTTTTCCACGTGTGATTGACACCGTTTAGATGATTCAGCCAGAGTCACTGGGCTGTTTTGTTTCCTCTGTGGACCACTGTTTTTCTGATCATGGTACTTCATTAAATATTTATCTTTGATATCGGCATATTCATGTATGGTGTAAGCAGCCCTCTATTTCCCACTCTGAGCAAATATTGGGCCGTTTTGTGCAGAATTTTAGAAGAGTGAAGTCAGAGGCGTTGACATTTTAATCACAACGGTCAGAAAATGCCAACTGTTACTGTCGAACCACATGCAGGTCACAACTTTCAGCTTGCTGTAATGTTTTAATCACATCCTGATATTTCAGTTACATGTGAGATGGGGTAGATGTTTAATGTATAAGCACACATTCCGTTCAAGGCGTTTTAATCTATTAACCCGTCTTGTCTTTGTTGGATCCTTTCTTAGATTATTCCCGTATGACTTAGCCTTTCATAAATATGCTTTTAGGTCTACCTAATTAATGCATTCCGCTATGATTTTCTTCACTTGTCACCCACTCTTTAACCTCACAGCGAAGGAACAGAATTTTCCTACTCAAATGAAAGGTCCTCTGAGACACGTTCATGTGTGAGCTAATGATATAGAGAGCAGAAAGATCCAATTTCTTATCTTGAGGGGACTTGTTGAAATGCTTTCAGTAACAATGAATTGCATGACCTCGCTACTGTGTGGACATATTCCAAGCAAACACGTTGTAGTCTCTGGATTAGATTATGATTCTGATTTATTTGAGTTTAGTTTAGTTATCCCAGAAGGGTGTCTATTATTGTTGTTACTCAAGTATTTGCTTTGCAAGTAGTCTCATTCTTGTTGACATATGGGATCTAGTGCTTGTTTGCAATCTGGACTCCAAAAAGCACACTGTCTTCTCTTTGAACTGAGAATAAATATGTGGGTACACACCAGCTAGCAAAGATGGTGTTGAAACAACATTTTTAGGGGGAACACAGGAGAATTTATCTCCACTTACTGATTCTATTTCCTGACTAATTAAACCAATTCAGCATTTTTTTAACATGTATTTTAAATCTCATTTCTCTGCCTAGATTAGCAGAGTTTCTATCACTGTGACTAAGGGACCATTAATGGGTATAATGAATGGCATAAGATGAAGATCAGCATATAGACTTTATGCGTTTTCAGACAGCTGCACTCCTGAGCACATAACAATACACTGTCCGTTCTTTACATGTTACTGTAGGAAGCATGCTAGACTCATTTGATTTTGTCAGTTTCAATTAGTCACTTGCTACTGAAAAATCTAATAGTCTGACAAAACTGGTTTACTGTGTTTCAGAGCACTGTGGATAAATTGGTTGTATTGATAGAAAGCTTAAATGAAAACACAATCTGTAAATTTAGCCTGCCGTAAAAGGATGGTCCATCATACTGCTGTATGAAGCTACTGTTATGTTTGGAATAAACATTTTAATATCAAAATTCAGAGGAAAAATGGCTGTTGTATTTGCGTGACCCCTGACAGCCATAGAAAATATATTAATATTCCATGTATTCTAAAAACCTAAATTGATACTTGTTGTAATTATTGGTTAATTACTCTAAAATGAATGTCTAAGTTTATCATCCCCATTTTAGCCAGTATAAGAAAGCTGACCTGAGTGCATATTCACCAGTGCAGAAGGAGCACCTGCATAGAGTTGCATGAGACTGAATAATGTTAGTGGCTAATTCTTACATTCACGGAGCATTTACCTGAATGTCATAGAGAAAGTGCAAATAAATCTGGGATCTACTGATAAATGACGAAACATTCACAAAGCACAGGAGACAAGGATTAGTAACCAACTAAGTAAACACTTTATGAACTCAAAATTATCACGAGGACCCCAAAAATGACAAGAAAACAGGGAGTATAATAATATCATACATTATATTGCATGCTGAGCCTTTTAGTTGCAAACCTCACTTTCTGGAAATAATTTAATTTACGCTGGAGTCTCGGAAGTGTGACCAGGGAGTAAAACTATTTATTTAACTCTACATGTCATAGACAAGAAAGTTAGAAACACAATAGACTGATTGGGGTATTTATACCAATAAATTTAGTTAGGAAGTGGTTTAAAGTAGATACATCAAGACAGATCTGTGATGGTATAATTGGAAACTGCCTTGTCAAGTGATTAAATTCTGAGAGGAGACTTAAATAAGCACTAAAATAAAAAAGGAGTTACTTTTTCATTGAAGCAAAACAGAAGTTTGACACTTGGCTATGGAGTCAAACTATAATCAGTGTCAAAATGTCAAGAAACTTTTCAAATCAAAGATTGATCAACCCCTCAGCCAACACCGAGCCTTTGAAGCAGATTTTCAAATGTGTCAGATGAGTGTACAGTCAGTGAGTTTGACACTCAGAGAGAGATGGGGGGAGAGAAGTAATGATTCTTTTGGCTTCTGCTTTACAACAAATGTTTAAGCTACCGTACACACAAAACAATAAATATGATGCACATGGAGTCTCAGTTTTCTGGCTCCAGTTTCAAATCTTATAAAGAATTTATTTGCAATTACAGCCACACTGTGGAACCACAAAAATACTATTCCTTGTCTATTTAAAAAACATGAAACATTTTCTCCGCTGTGTAATTTTCCTCACTGCATTTCGAGAGATGCTGTCCCAAAAAAGGTTGATCAAAGACTGTTGGAACTCCACAGCCTGCAGCAACCAATAAATTGGTCCATTCGATGTTTTGCACTGACAAATTATTCTCCTGAGTACTAACATTCTTGGTACCAACTCAATTAGCAGGAGACAGATGTAGCAAGTGCTCACATTTATGTTTCATACACATTTCAATATTTTATCATTTCACTGCATGTTGGCACAGAGTCATTTATGTCTAAGAAATGATAACTGTTTGCTAATTCTCGCATAAAGCAGCAGTTGTTTTTGTCATGTTTTGCACATTTTTCTGGGTGAACTATCGCACAGGAAAGCTTCAGGCTTTTGGAGAGGTTTCTGGTTTGATTGTTAAAAGTACTTATTCCCATGAAGGGGAAAAACTAAAGCCCCTCATTGTAAATGTAAAAACAGATTTATTCAGAGGTAAAGGGGAAAAAAACCTAATGTTGCACAAAATTGGAGGAAATCCATGAGTTTAACATCTTTTATTCTACCGTGGGACATAATGGTTTGTTTTAATGTCATACTTTCAGTCAAAAAGTTGGATTTGACAAAGGTATTTCCCATTGCTTTTAAAGGAACTAAAAAAAGCAACATTCACAGTTGTCCAAATAAGAAAAATTGTCTTATCAGGTCTTCTTCTCACATGGGAATAGATGTTGTCATTAATATGCATGGGTCTCTCTTGTCTGTATTTCGGCATTTGGTATTAACCCTCACAAACAGTCTGACCTTTAGCACAAAACCATATGGTTACCAGTGAGCGATCTCCCTGATGTTCAAGGATCATTTAACTCGGAATGGCATCAAAAAATGAATAAAATAAAATATATTAAAAAAAGAAGCCTTTGAAGCGCAGCTCAGGGACTAAATGTAAAAAATATTTATGCTTTTATTTTCCTTTGTGTAGTTAAAAAATTACGTTAAATTGTTTTTGTACAGATCAATAAAATATTTCGGCAACATCTCCTGGGCAGTTGAATAAGTATTTGTTAGCGTAGAATAAACAAACCCAGCCATATATCTTTATGATGAGTCTTGTTTTTAAGGTAAAACATTTAGCATTTCAACCTTATATCACAGGAAAATAATTTAGTTTTTCTTTTTTTTTTGTCAGAAACAAACATTTTAAAGTAATGAACAGCCTTTGCATGCGGTGGGAGCAGCAAAGTAAATACATAATGGTACCGGAGCAAAAAAACAGCTTCACAGCAATAATGTACATTTGCTGAGATTGTTTAAGAATAGCAGACTGTACACTGTAAACCCGAATAAGTAAGCACAACTTATAAAAGTAAGGCAATCAATTGCCTCACGTTTTTTGAGTTCATTAACTAAAAAATCTAAGTATATCATTGCATATATATTTTGAGTTCATGTTAAGCCTAATCTTAAATTATCATTAAATTAGATTTACCAATTAAGCCAACTCAAAAAAAAATTGTTTCTGCTACTCAGAATATTATATTCATGTCTCATTGCAATAACTCAAGAAAACTTAATAATTTCAAGCATGAAAAGTCAAGATCTTTATGTTTAGAGAACTTAACATTTATTAGTTTCTCCAATCAATGGTTTAATTACCCCCAACTCAAAAACATAGACCGGTTACAGATCAAAATCATTTACCTTCAAACTTAAAATATTTGTGGCAACTGATTAAAAATAACAAGTACTCTTTATGTAAAAATCCAAAATAACATAAAATTAAAAGTATGCATATTTTTTTTTTGTATACAGATGTTTAGTAGAAACAAGTCATTTAGCAAACAGATATCTGAAATTAAAAAAACTACAAACACAAATAAATAAATAAATAAACCAACAATTAACAAGTTTACTTCCGGACATTTTGTTTATACTGGCACTAGGAAAATAAATCTCAATGTCCCAAATAGCTTATAAACAATTAATACAGCATTACCAGGGGTGCATAAGCAAGTCTTGGGTCCTGAACACAAATTTGACTTTAGAGAGATTTTCCCACTCCTGTCCCTTTCAGCACAAAATGAAACAAACAAAAATAATATTGTTATATTCAGTTTAACAACAAAAAAATTTAAGACAACAAATAGAAAGACAGTGTGCTATTTGGCTGAAGACCCTTGTGGAATATGCTGTAACAGAGTGAGCCATCAGAACCCACCACTCCTTTTTAAATATTGAGTTAGACACAGTTTGGGTGAAAGTTTAGAGTCATCAAGACGAGGCAAGATGTTTTGCGTGAACTCAAAAGTGTTTGTCAGTCCTTGGGAATATCTGAGATGTAGTGCGTAGATTAGGCTGAAGATTATCACAAAGGCATCAGCAAGCCTGGGTAGATTGACGACCACATCACCCTCTAGGACGACAGGAAACTCTTGCTGAGTGGTAGTGAAGTGGGCTTGTGGCATCATCACATACATCCCCAGGTCTGGCTCATCCTTAGTATTCTTAAAAATTGAAAAGGGAGATCATATACATATTACATTTAAAGAAACTGGCTGTGGTCATTTTGATTACAGTTGGACGTCGCATAGACAACAATTATACCCAAGTCTGAAAAACTACTGTCTATTCTGATGTGTTGTAATCTAGTTGCTGAGAAAGTTAGATGACTTTTATGTATTCCACAGGCTAATGACACCCCACTTGAGTTTCCTTGCGATTTATTTTTTTGATGCCTTAATGGGCTCAAAATTACAATTCACAGTTAGAAACCTTGCCAGAGGTTTGCAGTTGAAACACTGGTACATATACAGACATTCCAGTGTGTTGAAAATAGAATGAAAATATGAAGTGGTTACTTACCACAAATGTTCTGAAAAGTCCAGGGACTTCCTCGCGTAGATACACAGGAAGGGCATGAAGAACAGTGGTACACCATGTGTGGACATCATGTAATTCCTAAAAGGATTAAAATAGTGACAATAGTGACAAGTTTACTAATCAAACCCAATGCCAAACGGTCCTAAGTAATTATAAATGAATTAATTACCAGTATCTGCACATAAACCCATTAATAACCAGCTGAATGGTACAATTGTGGAATTCAAAAGTTTATATGAAGCATCAAACTCCCAACATTACACTAAGACTGTACCTGTGAAATGTATAATTAGCTGTGTATCATGAACTTTGAACATTTCTGCATAAGCATCTGCAGTCTTTCCAGTTTTGGAAGCTTTCTGTCTAAATAATGTCAGACGATGAGTGAGGCGATCAAGCTCAGTTAGTTCAGTTAGTTGGTCAATGCAGGTACATCCGTTGCATGTACCTGCGTTGAGGAAAGGACAGTAACAGCAATTATTTATTTCATGATGAATGAAATTAGGCAATACTACACACAATGTGGCAGGCAGTGACAAATATAAACATGAAAAAGAAAAAAAGTAACTAAAATTAATTAATTAATTAAATTGGTTTAGCAAGGATAAAAACAGAATAAAGTGTTTACTACTATTACCCGAGACTGCATATGAAGAGCCTTGAGCAAAGTTAGGTAGAAAGTTAATCTCTGCACACATCGGCTTTGTGATGTTGGGGTGTGAAGGTTCATTCTCAGGTTTTTTTCCACTTCCTTTCCCAACATTTACAGCGACCTCCTGACATCCAGCCCTCCTCATCTCGGTCGTGTAATTGCCCATTTTAAACTTGATCCTGTTCTTCCAACCTTTCCATCCATTGTCAGTTTGAGCTTCTTTTGTCTGAAATGTGCAAATGCAATCATCATGAAGCCATGGCGGAGGGCCAATTTTAAAAAAGTGGCTGTGCTGCAGTCGGCAATGTTTGAATACATGTTCTAGTGGTGAAAGCTGTACACACCTTACAGTGCCAAGTCATACTTGTTCCAACAATCTGAAAACGCACGAAGAATATTGTATTACAGGACACGTGTCATGATTTCAAACGATCATACCCATCATACTAACAGTGTACAACAATACACACAAACAGATTAAAACAAAGTAGATGTGCAGTATGTCTGATAGAGTTATTCAAAGCACTTTATTTCACAAATAAGTCAATGTTGGGTAAGGTTGGGCTTGTAGCATCCATTAATTCTTATCAGAGCAATAACTAAACAAACAAAATAATATGTATTTTTTATTTTATTTAATCAGCTAATTTAATTTTCAGAGAGTTGTTTTTTACTGAGCCCAAGTCACAACGCATGAAGTTAGCTTCTGCTTTCACTCACAACACTGACACAGCTTTCTGATTCTCCCGTAGTATTGTTTTAGGATGATTATGATAGGTAAAGGTTAAATGTTCTTCTGAGGAACTTCCAATTGTTATTAAGCGATGAGATGCACAACTTAAACAAGAAATCTAGGTTTACCAACCAGCACTTTTCCTGAACGGTACACCGTCACCTTAAAGCCAGCTGTAGTTCATTTCCTGGATTTCATGTCATATGTGATACAGTCAAAATGTATCTCGGTGGTCTCTGAAACTTAATTATTTCAAAACGATAAAAAATTAAATGAGACAAGTGTCTGACGGCTCAGAGGTGACAAATGGTAGCCAGGTCTACAATGACTCCCAACTATTTGAAATATTTTTATTGCTAGTATTTGCTCTTTGAAAAAGTACATACACACCCTTCTGGATATATATACAAATTTAAGAAAAACTAGAACCATTTATTACCATTTCACGTCACAGTTATCAACTCTTGTGCAGCGTTTCTCTTGTCATTTTGCATAAGCTTACAAGGCTGTGTGATATGCATATACAGTATGTGTTGAGTCCTATTTGAGGGGGGCACATTCTGTTTTGCCATTAATAAATAAATAACCACACACAAAAATAGGGCCTCTTGTGGTACCCCAAGGTTATTGTCCATCGTAATTTATTTCAAGTTATTCACATTAACATACATTAAACCATGTAAAATAGAAGATCGGATTCTGTTTCAAGTTAGTAACTCTGTTTTCTGGCTGAGATTTTAGTATTTATCCTTTACATGAAGGACCGGTGCGCACCTTTTCTAAATGAATCATTACAACCGGGCCAAAGATGGATGGCAACTTTCTGCACGACTTAACTGGCCACCAGCGAACACTGGGGCCGAGCTTTGCTGTGTTCCCTTGGCCTGCCTACTGACCTACTCCTGGGTTTTAGTTAACGTTAAGGGATCCCTGACCTGAAAAGCAGACTTGGCATCAGAACCAAGGTCCCACCCTCCCCAAAGAAATTAGAGGTAGTAATCCTTTCAGGAACAAGTTGCTAACCTTCCCAAGCCATGTAAATGTAATGGATGCAGGAGATTGTCCCTATTCTGTTTTGCAGCCCCTCTGTGTCCCACTGTCAAGCAACTGTGCCAGGCTGTGTCCAATTTGTGTGCCTCTGACGGCTCAGAGGTGACAAATGATAGCCAGGTCTAAAGGAAGGTTACATTTAAACACAGCACAGGTCAATGGGGTAGATGGCAGAATGCTAAATCATTGTCAGTGGAAACTAATGATGTAACATTATAAGACAACAGTGCTGGGTAAAAGATAAAGTGCTGTATGTCATATTGATATTATAATGGTCCAGTGTCTCATTTAAGTGCACATTCATCTTGATTTTGCATAGACATTCACATATTCTGCTCCCTGGTGAATAGAAACACTGTAGAATTACGGTAAACTATTTTTATATTGCTAGATCCTGGTTTGCAGTCCTGAAACATTTGAACATTATTACTAATCAGTTTAGCATTGTCTTTTTAGAGACAGTTTGTAGTAATTTTTTACTGTTTATGTAGTGCCTTATAAAAAAAAAGGCTCCATGAAACCTTAAACCTTTTTATTTAGATTTTCTGTGACTTACCTTCAAAAAAGCACAAAAATGCTAAATGAAATTAAATGGATGAACGTTTTATTTATTTTACAAATAAAAACCTGCACAGTCAAATCTCAATACTGCTTTGGTGGGATGTCTCTACCAGTTTTTTAACATCTGCAGGGGCAACATTTTGACCATCTCGTTTTGCAAAATAGTTCAAGCTTAACTAGATTGGATGGAAGGCATTTGTGAAAATCAGTTTTCAAGTCTTGCCACGATTGAATTTGGGTTGGGACTTTGACTAGGCCAGTCCATTACATACATATGTTTTCATCTGAACGGCTACAGTACCAAACTGCAAATATAAATACTTGTGGCTTTCCTTCAACAGCAACTTTCTTGCCTTTGGGACTCTTCCAAACAGATCAGATTTGCAAAGTGGAAAAACTAATACCTGTCCTATCGACAGGCTCTATCAATTAAGATGTGTATTGCTGCAACTCCTCAAGAGTCACCATAGACCATTTGACTTCTAATCTTAATAATACTCTCCTTGCCCATGTGAACATTTTTGTCCCAAAGCTATGCCAATGCAGATTTGCAGTCACGTCATGTTCTTTCGAGTTCTAGTTTACCACGATGTAAACTTATTTTATATATTTTTTATAACTCTTTTGGGGACCTCTCTGATCTATTCCTGGGACCTCGAGATTGTTGTTTCTACTAAAAAACAACAGCCTTTTATTAAGCTGCAGAAACAAACATTTGATTAACTGGGTCTAATATTAGTTGCACCTGCTGCAGCAATTCCAAAAACACACAGGAAGTCTGAATAACCAACACAGACTGAGCCTGGGAGCTGAAGCACGAGTTGTGGCATCTTGACAAGTCTTTAAGTAATTCCTAGATGAACAAACACCCTTAGGCTCACTTGCTCCATTGCTTAAGTGAAAACTGAGAATATAAACAGCCACAGAGCAGTCACAGGAATATATGAAGTATTGGACAATATTTAGATGATTGAACAAATTTTATAGATATAACTGGGGTGAATATATCCCCATTTCAAATAGTTCAAGGTCTAAGAGTTGTGTATCTGCTTACAAATAATGTTTTATGTGTGTACATAATGCTTTATTAGGGTGAAAATACTGTATGGCTGTAAATAATAAGCGTGAGAGCAACCTAACACCATGTAGCTGGAGGTTATGTGGACACGAAGAGTCCAGGAAGCTCAAGGACAGCTCACACTCCCAGATCAAACAATGTTCACTCTCTGTCAAATGACTGCCTCCCAAAACTGCCAAGCCAGAGGAAAATTAGCAAACACACACCACATACACGACCCTGCGCTGTGGACGAAAGGATAAAGCAGCGACAGCAGTGCCTGAAGGGGACACAGGATAATGAAATAATCTTTAATCTCTGTCCCTCCCAGGCACTTTCGGCACCTGTTATTCTTGATGGCATTGTGAGGGAGGACGGCGCTCCGATTTGTTTTAAGCCGGGTAATTATTACATTAATTATTCACTTTGGTGTGAGGATGATTATCTGCCCTTATTCAGGTGAGCGCCCACCCTGGTTTCACACCAGCTGTGACCAAAGCAGCTTGTTGGAACAGTTGTTCCCTTGCAGATATTTGACCTCTTGTTCTGTTTGCAATCTGTATCTGGGAAGTAACGGGAGAAAAAAACATCCATAAATTTTTAATTGCTCTAACGAAACAGTCGTGAGAGGCAGTGGTTTGGTCCATCTGTTCCTCATCTCTTTAACAACTAAACTTCCTGTTTAGGCTGACTTGACATTTGTAACAAAACATAGTTGTTGCTACTATGCTACTTGTAACAATGAGACTTAATATCTCTTAAATTTAAGGATACTCATAGTATTTCCACTCATGCTTAATATTTAATGAATTAAGATGTATTCTTTTCATTAAATGAGATGCATTCATAATTAGGGCCTTAGGGCCACAGAGCCCCCAAGACAAATATTTCTTCTCTTTGAATCAATTTAAGTCAATTAGCAGAAGAGCAACATCAAATACTATACCTCCATTAACAAATCTTTCATGTTTAAATTGAGAATCATTAACACTGCTTCAACAGTGTTGGAATATATTGTCCTATTTTACAAAATGTTATACCTCATATTTTCCTGCATGTGTTTAGTGTTTTCTGAGTGTTATTATGTCTGCCACACTTATAGAAAGTCAGTTGGTCACAGTTAGTTGTAATAAATCTAAGGTTTTTGTCTTTTTCACAGCTTAAAAACTCCATACTAGGGCGTGCAGAATATTTTCATAAATAAATGTTGTACTTCCATAACTTTGTAACATTTTTTGTACAATGATGTCCATTGAAAAAGAGCCTACCTTTTGGTCTGGATGCGTGTTTGACCTGCTTTCCTTACCTATTGGAAATGGGATTTGTGACTCTCTGTCAGCCTGAAGAGTCAATCAAAAGACATTCTTTTTTATAATAGATTTGTTTTTAATACGTCAGCCTAAGATAACTCATTTCTTGTGGGAAATTATTAAAGTATAGAAGAATAAAGGCCATTATTTGGATTTGGAAAAAAATATTTAGGTCAGGACTTAAAACCAGTTAACAAGCTAGAATGTTATTGAAAAGTTAATTTTTATGGTAAAACAAATGATCACATTTAAGTCAGCACCAATGGATGTTTGAAGGCTTTTTCTCAAAAGCATACTAATTTCCCTATTACAGCTAATCAAGCATACCATGTAAAATTTAAATATTATATCAGGCCATCAAAAAGCACATTTTATTGCAGAAATGTTGGTTTAACAAAAAGTATGTTTGATTATGTGTACAGAAGACGATTAAACATCAAGCTTTCAGAATGCAGATGTTTACATTTAAAAGGAAATTCCTTAATTTTTAAAACTGAAAAAAAAAGATTATATTAAAAACAACCTTGTATACTCCAAAGGACATTTTCCATGAATTTTAAGAGATTAAAAGTTCAAAAAACTTTATTGAAGAGTAGGAAAACAAAACAACAACAAAAAAAACAACAGACTTTTTTACCCTCAAATATCAGGCTTTAGTGTGTCTGGAAGCTCTACTGTGACAATATCAATGCTCTGTAACTCCACAAACTTTGATTGCTATCCTCTCTAAGCAATGTCGATTTTGCAGAAGTACTTGCCAATTAAGTCTGCAGGATGTCAAGAGCCCTCGTAAAATCTGCCGTCTTGTCCTAGCGAAGGGACCGAAAGCCCTTGTCTATTACAGGAGACACCCCAAGGACAGATGTTTTGGGCTTAGGAGGGTGATAGAGAATAATAGCGCATTAGATTCATAATGTGTCCTGGAAGCAGAACTCTGGGGAGACAGAACTCCTGGGTAATCTAAATTCATCTGTCTTCCTCTCCCCCTCATTTCCTCCTTTCTTTCTTGTCTTTCTTTACCCCGTCCAGAGTCGCATCCTGTCTGCCTCTTGAGGTGCCGAATCTTTGCCCGGAGCTAAAGGCGGCATGGTCCATTCATCAAAAGCATGACCCGCTACAGTCAGGAACAGGATGCTATGGTTAAATGAACATACCTGTGTCATATCTCTGCGGGTGGAGAGGGAAGCTTTACTTATTATGAGCCATCATGACACATAGACAGTCACACATTGTTAATGTTTATTCTAAAAAAGAAGTGATGTGTGTTAAATTGTCAGCTACAACCCCTTGATCCTTTAAATGTTTAAGAAAAACTACTTCTGCGGTTTTGTATTTACAACTCTTTTTCAAAATCTCCTAAAAATCCTAAAACCATGTTTGCCAAAGTAGTCACCACTGGAGCATTTATAGTCTTGAAAATAGTTACATTTGGATACAGTATTCATAAATATGAGGTGAACTAAAAACAGTTCAATGCTCGGGTATCGCCATCTCCTCCCCCTATCAAACCTACCTACACAGCAAACCTCCGCGCTCATCTCATACCCCAGGCCAAGGGTAGGAGTTGATGAGTGAAGAGGGAGGTAATTCACTCCTCAGGCTTAATTAATCCTATGTCTTATTTGATAAATGTCTCCCAAATTGTGCTGCAATTGTATTTTTTCTCTCTTTGGTGTGAAGGGGGCTGCAGAGCTGGGAAGGAGAGTGTCAAAGACAGGACTCTTAGAGGAAATTCGACTTGGGGCTTTGTTTATTAAGTTGTTGTCCTCTGTAGACACTTTGGGGGCCCCCTGTCTTCTGACGTCTGGCCAGCTGCAGAGAGTGATGGTGTGCTGTAGGGAGCGTGTGTCCATGGATTTGTTTTGTTCTATCGCCATAGGAATCCAGTGCCTTTGTTGCATGCGGAGCTTGTCACTTTCACCAAACATGATATGTCGAGTGTACACAGTGTATCATGTGAAGTTCTATCCACTTCACATGAATATTCACCTCAACTCTGCAACACAATACAATGACAAATCCCATGTTTGACTTTTAAATGGGAAGTGGCTGATATACTCAAAACCACATTAAGATGTAAATGAATTTTGAGGCTTAATCTGAAATATCAATCAGGCAAATTTTGAGTTGAGGTGAAATGAGGTTTTACACTTAAGCTACATGCAGCTGAGATGCCTGTTGGTGCATATTCTACACATACCAAGGACTGTAGAGAAACCACCTTAATTAGTCAGCATTGAAATAATAAAAAACATTAATTGCACTATAAGGGGTATTTTAAATAAATAAACTTATTCTCAATTTGAAACATTTATTTTAACAATTGGGTTTTGGCTAAAAAGAAAATTAAAGTGTTTTTTTTAGCCACTGTAATTCAATAGTCTACACAATTATTACATTTTTAATTTACAATAGCAAACAATATTCCTAATGTCTTTATTTTTTATCATACCTACAGATATATGACTTGCTTTATTAAACTCCTCCATCTATTCTAATCTAGTTTGTCACAATTTACCATTTTATGTAATTGACTAATTAGGACAGTAAGGCGCTGAATTAAGAAAGAGGACAGTTCTTCATGTTTGTGTTCACCACCACAAGAGGGATAAAGCAGAAAACCTAATGTTGTCTACTTTACAGATATTTGTAAAATCATGTTTGCCATTTTGGACTAACAAGGATGACAAATAAAACTAAAACCATAACTATTTTTAAGAAAATCTTCTATTTTGTCAGCCGTACAGCTTTGGTGGGCGGAGGTGATAGGGTCTGGTGATTTGAGAGGAGTGGCAATGACATTTGGTATCCTGGCGTGAGCAATGAACTTGAGTAAACTAATCTCATCTCTATCAAAGCAATAGTCACACCCTTTATCCCATTATTCACAGCAATAGGATAATTATGTAGAAACAAATGGGGCCCAGACAGATCAGTCCTGAGACACGGACCCTCGGCTATCCCACCACTCCTCTGCGCAGTGTTCCTTCTAAACACGGATTAATTATGGTCAACTGGAGGGCTAACATCTGTCACTCTTAGTGAGAAAAAGAGGAATTGTTTTCCCCAAGATGATAGTGGGTGTGCATTAAGTCATCGTCTGGTTTAGGATGAATACAATCAGCATTTTTTTGATCAGCACCAGGATGATGTGGACAAAAAAGCAGAAATGCTCAAAGTCCTTTCATATAAAGACAAGCGGACAAATTGACAAGTGTTTTTTATCCTGTTTAGATTTCAGCAATACTATAATGATTATGAGGTTAGTTTTAGGTGTGGAATATTATTAATGGTGACGAGCAACAAAACTGACCTACATGTATTATCTGATATAAACAAAAAGCTTTATAACAAATGCATCCGTTGAGCAACAAAAAACTACATACAATACTTAAGACAGAAAAAAGAATTAATAATAAACATAAAATGCTGACACTGTATATTGTATATTGTATATTGTTTGTTTGGATTTGTCAAACATGGTTGAGATTGATTTTTTGTTTAGAAAAAAATAATGTTGAGCTAAATTCATAAAGACAGACGCCATTATTCAACACTTATATTTATTAAATCAGAATCAGATCATGTTTGAATTACAAGTTGATATGATGGCCAACACATGTCAGTTAGGTGTCTACAATTAACATTAATGTAGTCTTTATTTTATCATCAAAATGACAAAATCTTCTTGTTCGTTATTTAAGTAAAAAAAAAATTAAAATAAAAAAAACTCAAACACACAATAAAATATTATAAACAACATTACAGATGAACATGTACTGTGTCTAATAAAACCTGTGACTGTTTCCCCACATTGGCTTCCCTATCATTATGTTTTGATTCTATCCAAATTAAGATAAATTGTGTTTATTTGTGGGTTTAGTTTTCCTGCGCTATGTGAAGCAAATAAAAAAATGGAGTGAGAGATTTATCAGAACCCCTCAACCCCAAGGGATTTAAGAGATTACAACGGGGGAAGCGATAAAGAGTAACAAGCAGCAGACACCAAGCCAGTGTAATTATCTCCTGGAGTCGTAGTCAGTGAGCTCTGCCCCAACACGGTCAGAGCTACAGAGCCCTCAGTGCTTCAATGCATTTTCTTTGGTGTTTTTTTTTACCACCACCACCTCATATGCCCCAGGGATGTTTTTCTGCAGTTCAGGCTTTTTACTGCATACCGTGGGATTGAGGTTCAGTCACTGACAGCTGACCATACCACTTGAAACTAACAAGATTATTAGGCTGCAGAGTCTATTAGCTTTCGCTTTCTTTCTACTTTTGAAGTCCGTCAGAGACACCTGAGAGAACATGTTTGTTGTTCCAATCCAGATCCGCGAGTATATCCGAAATGTCGGTTTATAAGGGTAAACAGGCCCTGCCTAAGTGTGAGCAGACATGTTTATTTTTTTGTCTTCGAGGCTTTTATAGATGGAATTAAAAGTGCATATTAATTAGCACTTCTCTCAATGTGTAGTAAATCTTTCCATTTGGATATGTTCCAATGCAGTAACTAGGCTTTTAGATGCAAATGTTTATTGCTGTGCTGTTTGTACTGGTCACCTCTCATTGAACCAGCATTTTATAGGCTCTGACACAACAGTTACAGATTGCAAATAAGAAATATTTTATCTAGGAAAACAGGGCATAAAAGATTCCATCGTTTAACGGTTTCCTAAACCATTCATTTAAGGAGAACGAATTGGATTGGCCATATAACATTCTTTTTTATGTTGCATACTCACAGTGAGAACATTTACAGTCCTACCCAATTCTTACAACAAAATATGCAAAAGTTAAAGTTGAACACTATTATTAAGTCTTGTTTCAGATTGACAAGTGGATTTACGTTTAGACTTTGACTGGTTCATTCTAACAAATGAATATGCTTTAAAGTCAACCATTGTAGCTATTAAAGTCATTGTCTTGTTCCAGGACGGGTCTTTGTGCTTCAACTGTAACTTTGTTTTGTATTGAATTTTATGTTGCTCTCAGATATCATTTTTTGACACTCCCAGCGTTAACCCCATACTTTGACCTGTTTTACATTATTCTGCTGTGTTGTCTGTTCTGTTCTTTGGTTATTGTTTAAGATTCTTAGGCTTGTGTCAGTCTTTAACATATAGGTTAGTAACATGCTTTAATCTATTGCTTAGACCCATGCTGGTACTTGTTTAGGTTAAGTTTCCCTCCCAGCTGAACTAATTATTCTCATTTGCTAATCATGTCAATCAAATTTGTCCCAGCAACTATGTTCTAGTCAGTTTCTTTACTTGTTTTTCAGATCTTTTTGGTGTCCATTGTATTTTTGCTAACTTTCCACTAAGTACAATACAACCATTCTGTGGTATTTTGCTTGATTTAGACTATTCAAGACTGAGACACAATGTGTATCATAGTGCATTCCTTTTAAATTAGGCAATTTCTATTTACATACTGTCGGTGGTGCATGGTGTGATTGGACTGGACCAACTGAATGGGGATGGATTAGTCAAGCAGCAAAAAAAAAAGCTTTGCGAGGAATGAAGGACATCTCGTGTATTGATCTGACTTGAATATATATATATATATATATATACATACATATATGTATATATATATATATTTTTTTTTTAATTTTTTTTTTTTTTTCGCTTAATTTCACCTCATCATCACACCATGTGTATTAGGTCACAAAAATAAAAATCTGGCTCAAATTTGTGGAACATATCCAATGATTAATATTAAAACCTGATGCATTTACAGACCTTAGCAAAACACTATATCATAAATATTTGCATATCTCCTAATGCAAAAGTTCAGGGGTGTTTTTATTTCAATTCACAAAAGGAGAAAACTCATCTTTACCTTTTTTTTTCATTGGCTGGGAGTGCTCTACCTGGATCATCCCTTAAATAAATCAATATGTATTTCAAGCATGGTCTTTAACAGCAGCGTCCCCTCGTTCCCTTTTTCTCCATCAAACCACACTAATCCTGATTTACACAGTTTAAAACCTTGGCCACATCCCCTACCTTCAAGGAGATAGGGTAATTAAATTGGTACTTTTTACAAGTCGTTCTCAATAAATCTGAATAAATTAACAAGGCATTACGCAGACTGCTACATTAAATTTGCATAGTGTGTTTAATGAATATGCAACTGCATTGAAAAGGTCTGCTACTGTGAACTCTTGAAATTAGCATAACTACTTCCAGCATGTTTCTTAAATAATGCTCTCATTTGCACATCACTGAGTTGGCTAATTCTAACTTCAGTCACTGTAGCCTCATAATTAAGAGTCTCGCTTTAATTTTTAATGAAGTTTACGTTACATCAATCCTGACAGTAATGAAGGGGACATGGAAACAAAAAGACTGCTAGTAATTAAATTCACTAACCAGTCTGAGAAGTAGTAATTCCTGAGGAGAAATTACATGACTAATTATTAATATGGTATCCATCCCACTTCATGGGTAGACTCACATAAATGCCTGTCCTGGTGCCACTTATGCTGAAATGCAAAATGCATTTTTTCACTGGCCGCGTTCACTATAAGGTCCCGCATAGATTTTTTTACACCACAATTAATCATGTTGACTCTCATGAATAAAAGCTTTTTATCGGTTGCCATTTATTAGGCCTTATTACCTGAGTTGGTTTAAGGCCTGTTCAAGTCAGTTAGCTTAGTGTGACAAAGATATAAACAGAGGGATGATTGAGCAACCATCATTCCGGAGCCAAGTTCATAACTGGAAATATCTTTCAGCATTTTGATTACCTTCAAATACTTGTATATCTCAAAACAAACAAACAAACAAAATAAACTCTGACTTGCTCTAGGTCTTAGTCAGGAGTTGTCCACCTCTGTCTTAGAGATTGTTCACACTGCAGCCAAAATGTCCATAATCTGATCAGTCGTGCCTCATATTCATCCGACTTCTTCGTTATTGTAAGTGACAAATGGAAAATGTTACACTGGAAGAGGCATGAATCAGCAGGTAAATAATTGGCTGAAAGAAGCATGCCAGCAGCTGTCCCTCTATTTAATAATAGCACAGTCACACTGTTTCTCAGAGTAACAGGTTTAACTACATCTCTTTAGTTGCTGTCAATAATAAATGTTACATACTTGTGTGAGTTTGACCATAGCAAAGTAGGGATCTTAGCAAAATTTTAAACAAATGAAAACACAGAATTTATGAAAACACTAAAAAGCCTTAAAATTAGGACCAATAACAACTTGAGAAGCATGTGTCAACTTGGCTGTTGTTACAGACTAGCGGTTAGCCAATTATGATTTTCCGTTAGTCCTTCCCAATGAGTTGGACCTCATTTGTCACAATATTTCCAAGAAACACTGGTGTACTGATAATTTTAAAATGGTTAAAGCATCTCCAATACATGTTAAAGCACTTATTTCCATCTAGCCCTGTAAAAGGCCTTTTGAGTGGATCAATACGCAACAACTTAGACACACCAAAACTCTTTTGTTTATCTCTTTAAAATAAGATCATCATGCATTTTTTCAGATTGTTAACCTTTTCCTTCATCTTCATAACATAATTCTACTTTACTAAATGAAATAGATTTAGTAATTGGGTCCTCATGTATGTTTTCATAATTATAAGGACAAGTTACCTAAGGCCTGATAGAAAAGTCCCCAAGAACTAATTGATCAAGTGAAAGTCATAATGTATTATATATAAAACAAGCCTTTATTTACAGGGATTTATTAACCAAAGACACAAGCAACAAATCTACCGAACAAAAACTAAGACAAACAATGGATAACAAATATTCTACTTCTACCCACCAGAAATTAAAGGTCACATAACTACTACACAAACATTCAGTGACTTGATCAAGCATCTCAACAAGTATATATATATTTTTTTTGATAAAGCCCCACTAATGGTAAGTTCTTTTGTTGACATAGATAACTTTCTTCCAAAAGTTTCTTCAGCAAGGCAACCAACAACCAACATGACACATAATCAGGGAAACGTCCTCAGAGGACTTTGATTATCACACAAGAGCCCATTCAAATAGTAAAATTGCCATAGTAAGTATTACGACAAAGGGATTTAAAAAGAATAATTAATCTTAGAAAAAAAATCATTAAGTAGAAAATCCGAAAATTTGTGTTTGTAATTACAAGTTTAATTTGTCCTATACATCTGACCTTAATGGGGGAAAAATCCTTATCATTGGAAACTCTATAAGCTATATTTGTGCCAGAGGCTTTTTGAGCATTACACTTCTGATCTTAGTTGAATATACACTAATACACCTTTAAGAAAGTTCCATTACCAATGTGTTATTTTTTAGTGGTCAGACCCTATCCACAACAAACACACATGGCACACACCTTCACATATGATGCCAGTGATCGATTAAAACTGTGTGCACATCCAGCAACACTAAACACAAAAAAAAAAAGAATAAATCTTCATGCTTTTCATCTGACTCATTATAACCATATCTTTGTGATTTGAGTCTTGAATATTCGATCTGAAACAGACACAAAAACACAACAACACTGTATAATGTGAATTCATGGTGCTCTTGTGCTTCGGTTAGATAACAAAATATATTAAAAAACGGAACTTAACAACATCATTCTCTTTCGACTCTGAACCCGGCCGTCTTTGATCAAAATTATTGTACGTGTTGCTCTTCTGATCTCGGTCGTGATGACAAGAGGCTGCTCTGCTGAAAGTTAATTATTTGGGATTGTAATAGCTGTGGTTTAGGCAGGGGAACGGGACATTTCCCTTGCTGATAACCCTGTTAACACTCAGTCTCTGCCTACAGTAGGTGTGACCAGTAAAGAGTATTTCCTGATGCGCAGCAGCACTTGACATTTCATTGGATCCTTCCTGTGCTATTCCATTAGTGTATTATAATGGCACAAACCTCAGCTTTGGGCTGAATTTGTTTGATAGAAATGTAATTGCCTTTTTCTCTGCGCATGCTGTCTGTGTAGATTTCCTGTCTATAATTTCACTGCGTCGCCACAACTGAAGTGCCAGCTGCTGAACAGGTCAGAGTCATCAGCATTATTTTCAAGTGCAGATCCACAAGGGTCTACTAATAAACATCACAGTTCATCATCTCTAATACTACTATCCTTCAAAAAATAAATCTTGCCATATATTAGCTACAGCGCCGCTTGAAGAACACTTAATCAACCGTGTTTCAGACACATAAATAGATATTTTCCTCTACACATTAGGCATGCTTTCCGAAGTCCTTGGCCACCAGTGACGAGCTGTGACACTTTGAATATATCAAACAAGTCCACAGTGATCATGCACAGTGTGTACCAGGCCTTGCCGTGTGAGAATCTTTTATAGAGTTTTTCAATTGAACTAAAATCAGTGTCATAGATTTCCTTGCCTATGCAGCTTGCTATGCTTTGTACATCCATTAGTTGTGGTTCAGCAAAAACCTTTATGATTTGTTTTTCTTTTTTGTTGTTCATATGTTGTTGTTTTTTTTGTATAAAGGTGGTCCAGTTTAACAAAAAAAAAAGAAAACAAATATTGCTATTAATAAAAGTAAAGACATCAAATTTTCACTGTAGTTGCATTATTTTTTAATCCAGACATATCTTACAAACTGACAGCATGTAGACTGTATCTGTTTAACCTTCTGGGGACTTGGTAATTAGTAGAAATGCGTAAGAAATTTTATTTATGTAAAAGGTAAAATGAATAAGGCAAAACTGTAAGGAAAATCCTAAGAGATGTGTTTTCATCTGCAACAACACTGCAGCTTCTGAGAACCTGTACTTTCCAACAAGACAATAAAAATGAAGACTGCTTCAAAGACAAGGTGAATGTTTTCTAAGAGGCCAAATCAATCCAGTAGAACGATTCGAGCTTGAACAGTTTTTGCAAGAATAAAAAATTGTTTATGACTGCAACATCAAGATGTGCAACTCTGGTTGACACTATTCCATAGAGACTCCATGCTGTGATTGAAGTCAAAGTTGCATCCACTAAATCTTAACTGAAAGGGGCTGAATATTTATCCAAATATTCATTTATTTTGTTTTTAATGTCTGGATGTTTATTCTTCTTGTTTGTGAATTTAATTTTGCCAAAAAAATAGCTTAATCAAGACTGATCTGTAAAAACCATAAAAGGAAATACCATTTAAAGGTTTTTTTTTATGGGTACTGTTCTTCATGAAGAGAGAAATGTTGCCTTACAAATATTATGCTAACATAAAACACAGCCAAAGCAGGTCTTCATAGCTTTATGTGGCTAGAAGAACTTTTTAAGAATTGTAGATGCCCACAAATTGATTGCTTCCTAACTTTTCTAGTGAATGTGTGTTGTGTTGTGTTTTTGGTCTTTTACCTTCCCTTTGGGGATCGTCCATGTGTTTACTGTTTACACGTGTTGTAAACTCACCTCTATTGTTGTTATGCATTGTGCTGCTCTGGTCTTTAGTTCTGCCAGCCGTCCGTGGAGACCAGGCATTTCCCTGATGTATGAGATAAAAGACGGAGCAAAATGCCCCTCATTTGGTCCCAGTTGGTTAAGTGTGTTCTGATCACTGCCAAGGTCTCAGTGAACATGAGCCGCACAAAAGACCGTGCCTTGCAACCACTAAAGTCGGCAATATAAGGGGATTTGCATCAGTTAGCTGTCTCACTCGCTAACCCCCAAAGGAGAAATGCTGTGGCGGTGTTGCCGAGGACATGTGAATGTGCAAGGAACTGATCAGATGTTCGGAACTTCTCTTTATTTAAGCAACTACAGAATTTCATTGTTTTGATTTATATGCTATAGTAGTGATCATAAATCAAAACGATTTTAAGGAGGTAACATTAAAACAGAAAATGATTTCTAATTCTTCCTTGCTGTGTGGATAAGATGAAGAAACCTTTCGAAAAAATAAAGTAAATGTAAATATTAACCGTGGTGATTATGAGTCAATTTGGCAAATAATATACATTTCACAGTAAGCAATATTTAGTCAAAAATATTCAATAAAATAACAAAATGACCCTTTTGATGTCTAGGTTAATATATAGCTTAAATGGGGTTTGAAAGTAAAATTCTTGTCAACATTTAAACATTAATTAAAAGTCTAAACTGACTTGTTTCAGTCAGAATTTAAACGTCAGACTCCACAGATTAATCGTTGTCTTTACTGGGTGAGCTGCGTCCTTCATCATTCCCAAACAACTGAGGACTTTTCATTTATGTGACATTAAATATCTGTCAATGTTTAAAACCCCTGTCACTTACTGGAATTTGTATTTATAACCACAATATGACAACAGGCCTAAATAATAATAACTCTGATTAAGAAATCCTTCAGTTTCAGCAGATGGTTCCTGGAAAATAAAAAAAGTATTATCTATTTTTATGTACTTAGGGGGAGGCAAGAAAGCGGATTTTTGTTCACATTTTTTAACTAAACCAAAACTTTAATCCCTACCTAAATGTAACAAATCATCAATTAGTTGACTTAAAATTGTTGTAAATGTGTAAAATAATTAATGAATGATCATAGATTGCTTCAAGTTGAGTATATATATTTTTTAGATTTGAAATTAGTAAAATCATACAATTTGAATCATAAATAATTTTACATATTTTTTAATATCAGTCAGATTTAATGGAAACAACCTTTTAGTTTTGTGATGCAGTTGGTTCGGGATAGGAACCTATTAAATCCAGAGATTACCCTCCAGGATTGAAAAGTCAGTTCTGGGGTGTTACTGAATTTGAATCTGTTTCTCTTCCGTAAAAAGAAAATAGAAACATATAGATCAATAGAAAGATTAAAGGTTAAACTTGCAACTCTGACCTCATGAGGATGTGATTTCATTTAAAGTGACTCCATTTATTGATCCCCTCCCCTCTCCTCTATTAATGTCTCACCTGTCAACTGGCAGGGTTAGGCGGCTACACGGTTAAAGGTTAAAGTCCTCACCCACGACCCCTTTAAACTTAATGTATCCCTATTAATATGGCTTCGTTCTGTGATCTCTGACTCATTATGCATTGGTGCTGATTTCTGCTCATCATAAAGATTTCCACCTCATTTTTATCCTCTGTGCATAAAAAGTCTCTGTATGCGACTGACCTATGATATTGTATGCTCCTTTTTTTTGCAATGGATTCCTTTAATCTTTTTTTCCTTCACAGTGAAGGTTTACTCCTTTTTTGAGTTTGTTATTAATATATTATGATCACTCTTTGCTTAATATTGCATTATTCTCTCATTTTCATGAATATATATATACAGGAAGTGAGAATTTACATAATTACAGTTCATTTGAAACCAACTTATTATAATATAATAACATTTTCATTATATCCCATAATAATTGAAACGTCACTCTTTTATCTATTCTGCTTTTGGATTTCTCTTTTTCTGTCCCACCTTCAGTTTCTGCTCTTGCTCCTTGATTTATCTCCCGCTTTTTACATCTGTCAGCTGCCTAAGTACGGTATGTAATTTCATAGGATGTATGTTGAAACAGAATGTTCTTTCCTCAAAAGCTAAGTGATGAAAGGAGAAGTGAGACTTGTATCTAGTGTAAGATGAATAATGTGATGGGGTTGGGGGTGGTAATGGTGGTGTGTGTGTGTGTGTGTGTGTGTGTGTGGGGGTGTGTGTGTGTGTGTG